>ML677350.1:26631037-26998593 GCA_007922305.1 Dermatemys mawii | reverse complement strand
ACTGCAATGGCATTATTCCAAATTGAGATATAACTTGTGCAACTGGGAACAGAGTCAAACCTTAAAATGTCCAAAAAAAAAGTCTTCAACTGTGTTTTTAAAATTACCTAGAGACCGAATTGAGGCCTCAAGTACTATCAGTTTTCACCTTTAAAACGCAAACTGACTAGGCAAGAGAATTAAGGTTAAGTGTAAAGAACATATATATACAACAAGTATGAAACCAAAAGATTTACTCAAAACTTTTTGTGGGCTAGTGGATAGCAGCAAGATTTTATACCTGATCTTTGTTCAACTATACCAAACCAGTACTTCCACTGACACTAGTTGGCAAATGTTTTTGGCACTTCCTGCAGAGAGGTCAAGGACTGAATCAGGCCTGCACAACATGCGGCCTGCACAGGCTCACTGTGGGTGAATAGGGGTGGAGCAAGCCAAGCAGTGGGGTGGGGGGAAGCAGATGGGGGCGGGGTGAGGGCGGGGCTTTTCCGCCTGCAGCTGGGTTTTTTGCAATAATATGGCCCTTGCTGCTTTCTGAGTTGTGCAGGCCTGGACTGAATGAACGTACAGAGAGATTACCTTGGTGATCTTCCCAGAGTACAGGAGAAACCTGTTAGAAGGATAGCATATAGAATGCTTGCATGGCAGTTACTTACACTAAAGGTGAGAAAGTTTGAATCATGTCTCCAGTCTTCTCATTTTGGTACCTTGCATGAGCACCAAGTCAATGATTTTTTTTTTTAAAGTAGGCTATTCAGTACAATAGTACAAATAATTTGGTAATTTTGAAGAGCAAGAATGGCATGAAATGGCACAAGCAGAAATATACAATAGGAGTCAATCCAACCAACCAATGTATTCACTAAACTGTTCTGCTGGAAGTGGGTGCAGGGAAATGAACTTAACAAATTAAACCTACACGATTTAACAACAGAACCCAGTTGAGTTGTAAAGGGCAATTAGAGAGCCCTATGTACTTTTCTACAGCAATTCACATCACATTACCTGGTCTTCCTTTATGTGGTGAGGAAGTTGAAATTAAAGTGAATCATATGCATGGTATATTAAAAAGCTCTGAATTTAGGGATACATGAATTTAATGCCAGAACACTGAAGGCTTATCCATGTGAGTAAAGAGAGAGCTAAAGATGCATTTCAGTTTCAGATGTAATAGTAAATTTCTGCTTAGTAATAACAGTCTGTGTCCCCATACAGACTATGATTTATGGTTGTTTTGTACCAACATCTGTTTTAAAAAACCCAAGAACATTTATCATTTAATGTCTAGACCAGATGTTATTGCTTAGTCTATGAAACCCAGGGGTTATTTTAGAATAATTTAGTTAACTCTAATCCAGAGTGTTTCTCTCAAAAAACATAGCCACTACCCATGCCTGACAAAGCAGAAGATAGGTGGAAAATAAATTTGTGTGTCACGTCTACTAGGAAATATGGGAAATCAAAAGCAGCAACAATTATTAAGTATCAAATTCTGTGTTTGGATGATGTCATTGAGAGCTATGAAGATATGTACAGGTGATCAATCCTCAGGTTTAAGGTAGCGATAAGAGGGAGAAATAGAAACAGCAGAGGAGTGAGAAATGAACTCTGTGGAGATGCACCACAGGAAGGAGAAAGATGCAAGAAAATGGAAACTGGAGAGGGAAGGGAGTCTGGAAAGAACATGGGCCTTCCCTGTACATAAGAGTTATGCTGCCAAAACACCAATATAGTTAAAGCTGTACTTCCCCCAACCCCACTGGATGCAGTATGAGCATATTTATAGCAGTACAGCTCTTCCCATACAGGATGAGGAATAAGCAATACTGCTATAACTGCGTCCACACTAAGGGTTAGAATTATACAAATGTAGGCCTGGAAGGGAGCTTGAGAAGTCATCACGGACCTAGTAACCTAGGCCTCCTTTAAGAACAGGCTGTGGAATCCAGTGATGGGGATTCCACAGCTTCCCTTGGAACCCTGTTCCAGAGCTTAACTACCCTTAGAATTGGAAAGTTTTTCCTAATATCTAACCTAAATCATCTTTGCTACAGATCAAGCCCATTACTTATCCTATCTTCAGTGGATGTAGAGAGCAACTGATCCCAGTCCTCTTTGTAAATAGCTTTTCATGTTTCAGGATGGTTTATCAGACCCCCCCCCCCCCTTCAGTTGTCTTTTCTGACTACTAAACATTTTCACTTTCTTTTATTACCTTATAGGTCAGGTTTTCTAAACCGTTCATCGCTTTTGGCTGCTTTCTAGAAGTGTGGTGCACAGAACTGGACACAGTGCTCCAGCTTAGGCCTCACCAGTGACCAGTAGAGGGGGACACTTACCTCCTGCGACTTCACTACAATACAGCCCAGAAGGCTATTAATCTTTCACAATAGCATCACGCTGCTTGCTCATGATTAAATTCATAATCGATGGTAGCCCCCAGATTCTTTCCAGTAGTACTACCACTGCCAGCCAGTTGTTGCCCATTCTGTGCATTTCATTTTTCCTTCCTATTTTCAGACCAGGTGTTGATTTCAGACCAATTTGTCAAGATCGTTTGGAATTCTAATCCTGTCCTCCAAAGTGCTAGCAACCCCTCCCAGTTGTGTAGCACCTGCAAATTTTATAAACAAACACATTCTCCACTCCACTATCCAAGCCGTTAAGGAATCATTGGAGTGGTATAACTACATTAGCAAAAAGATACACCTTTAACTGATTTAATTATACCAGCACAAAAATTATCTGTAGAGCTCAGATCAAGGAGTAGAGGAGTGTGCACTGAGGAGGACAGGGTATATCAAAGTGGTGCATAATTAATGGTGAAATATTTTCACACAGAGGGAATGGATAGATTCAGAAAAGCCACTGCCTCATGTCATTGTGATTAGTAGTAGTACAGTAGCTCAGCCAACGTTCCTGGTCCCTCTGTGCTAGGTGCTGTATAAAAATTGTCATTAAGGTAGGCCCTGGATCAGAGAGTTTAGGATGACGACAAGAGGCAAGAATAGACAAAGGTTGGGAGAGGAGGGTAAAACAGATTGTATTCACAATGCATAAGCATCAGTCACAGCTCTCTTGAGGCCATGGATGAAGATGATAAAATACTGCAACACGGAGCCACAGTATCCCCTATGAAGTTTAATCAAATGCAGAGGGACTAGAAGTTTGCACTAAAATTTCCTTTCAGGAGGAGTGGAGAGGTACCCATTTTCACAGAGGCTTTGTACCTCTGCACTTCCTCCCAACCTCCATAGCAGCAGAGCTCAGACAATGCCACAGTGCCATGGATTCTAGCACCAGTTCTGTCCTGGACCCCCATCAAGAGGATAGTGGGAGGTATGGTGGGAGGTATGGTGTAGGAGCATTGGCAAGAAATCTCCTTAAGTACGTCCGTCCTGCATGTAGGGTGACCAGACAGCAAGTGTGAAAAATCAGGACAAGAGGTGGGGGGTAATAGGAGTCTATATAAGCAAAAGACCCAAGAATTGGGACTGTCCTTATAGAATCAGGACATCTGGTCACCCTCTCCGCACGCCATGGGCAGCGGCACAGAGTATGCACAGCTATATGCTGCAGTGAAAAGCAGGCTGTGTCCACACTACGCTGCATAGCTAAGGCTGCTTTCTGTGGCAGGAAAGGCTCCAGCACTGGGGACTTAGCGGGACATTATACTGCTACGGATAGCAGGTTAGACCTGGGAGGTTCTGCTTGGGCATGGAGACAGACATGTAGAATATGTACCACGAGGGTTCAGGCGTATCTTTAATTGCCTGCCTACGCTGCTATTTATACCTGTGCTAGGGGGACATGCAGTGTATGTACTCTATACACCAATCACTGTAAGGAGCATGCAGAGTAGACATACCCTAACTCAGGCAGGGAACCCCCTTAGAATTAAAGGGGGACACAGTGCTGTTGGGGGTGACTAGTCCCCTGGCACATCCTCAGCTCATTCTCTTCCAACCTCCAGATCCTCAACTTCGGGTAACACCTATACAGGGGCTTCCACGGGGTCAAGAAGTAGTGTGAACAGTGTTTCAGTGTTGCCCTCTTCTTTCACAGCCCAGGCAGAGCTACTGCCTTCTTACCCTCCGCTCACGGCGGCAGCAAGGATGATTTGGCCCATAGCTGGAGACGAGGGCAGTTAGAAATGAGACAAGTAGCTAGAATGCAAGGTTGGTTAGAACAAATGCACTGGGATAGAGCAAACTACAAAGCACAGTAGCTGGAGTAGTCCATGTGCAGAAGAGAGTAGACAGAAAAGTTCTAATTTAATACAGCTGTTGGAGGGAAATACTGTCTTCAATTGTACTTAATATGATTAATGTCCACACGATGGCCAAGATTGTCAAAAGTGATTTTGGTTGCCTCTGTTTTTGGGTGCCCCAACCTTAAAGGGGCCTGATTTATAGGATTTGCTGGGCACTTTCCCTTTGAAAAAGCTAGGCCTGTTAAGATGTCAAGCTGAGCCAGAAACAGAGGCATCCAAAAATCATTTTTGAAAATCTTGGCTGTTGTACACTTGCTATTGCTCCTTTTAAGAAAAAAAACAAACAAAAAAACCCTTTTTCTGCTACACATATATGCACAAAGTCACCCAACCCCACACTGAAATGCTTGGATAATAATCATGCAGTGCATTTGGTATTTTGGAATCAAAGCTGTGCTCTACTATAGTCCACAAAAAATATTTAATCAAATGAAGTTAGTAAAGCAGATTGCAATTCTAGGTGTCAATTGCAACCTCTCTCTCATGGCAAAAATATTTCTATTTTTTTCTTTCCCTCCCTGGCCCCCCACCCATGCTGTGAAGATATGGAATGGATCAGCACAGTGGTTGCTCAAGCCATTAGTGTTCTTACTGTATAAAGATTTATCTGTAATTGCAGAGGTTTATTTTCCTTGAGTTATCATTCTCAGTGCATATTTATGCTTAACAGTTTGGAATTCTCTTCTTTATATTACAGAGGGCAGATTGCTTATCAAATACCATCTGAACATTAAAGTGTCAAACAGGATTTGCAGAAAGCTGTTTTGGTTGTAGTTTAGGGTGAATGTTTATAAAATGGTGGATTAGCTGAATCAGGCACTGCGCCAAATTATTACTGATGGTGATTAAATCACAAGACGGTTACAGCACTATGTCATAATGCACAAGACAGTTTAAAGATTTGCACTCCCTTTTTCTACATTTGGCTGTTGGAGCGCTATAACTAGAGATGTTAGCACCATATCTTGCCCTTAAGCATGCCTGCGAATTTGAGCAAAGCCTTGTGCTATAAGTGAGCAAAGCAGTGTGCTAGAAGGGCCTAGATCTAGGTGCGAAAGGGACTTGCAGATCTGTGCTTCGGATATCGATCACAGTCTAAGGGAGACCAGCACTGCCTGAAGTTTGTGTTCATGCTGTGAGACACCTGATGGATTCAGACGGATTATTCACCAGCAATATTTCCTAATAATGGTTCTAATATAAACCCAGGTTGCAATCCTGGCCCCACTGACTTCAGTGAAGCCAGGTCGTCACCACGAGAGTAGAGAACTGGAGAGTTGTTTATGACTATATAATGTTAGAGGCAGGAAAGCATTATGTACCTAAAGCTGCAAGAGGCTTTGCCCATACAGCATCATAATGCTCCTTCAATGTTGACTAGTAAGCATGCCCCTAAAACAGTGAAATACTTAGAGCACAGCAATGCGGCATACCTGACTAGTATGTAGCGAATGTTACAAAGACAACTAATAGACCTCATAGACTTTAAGGCCAGAAGGGACCACTATGATCATCTAGTCAGACCTGCACATTGCAGGCCACGGAACGTCACCTACTCACTCCTGCAATAGACCCATAAGCTCTGGCTGAGTTACTGAAGTCTTCAAATCATGATTTACCCGGGAGGCATGGACTGAGCTCAGCAGGAGTGCAGCTGAAGCCAGTTAGCTGCACAGACGGACGGTTCAGCAAAGACTTTGCCCAGAGTTTCTATGCTTTGTTAAATCCCTGCAGTCTTTTCTCCTATCGAAGTCTTTAAAAAAGCCAAAGTTTTCCCCACATGAGGACTAAGGCCCCCGCTCCATTTCCACCAAATACGCCACAGGAGGGAGAAAAATTTATAGAAAGCTTCATGAGGGCAGGTGTGCAGCACTTCTTCTGAATAAACTTCCTCTAAGGGAAAGGGCTAGAAGTGTCTCAAGCAAGGCAAGTAGCAATGCCTCCAAACACTACAGCACCCAGGGCCTGCAGTCAAAATCTACAATCCATGGGATGGAAGCATGCTGCTTTTTTCAGCTGAGCTGAACAACTGATGGAGTAGAAGCTGCAGCTACTTTCTGCCTGAGCCTGCCTGACATTGCACCCCAGGATCCCAGCACCTGGGCACACACATGCGCACACGGGCCCTGCCCCCCCAGGGCACATAAGCTTTTCATTCTCTTTGTACAGGTCCATGACTGGATCTCCTAGATTCAAGCACAATGCAAGTGGCAAAACACGGACAGAAGCTTGCCTTGAATTCAGCCCTGTTTAAGAAACCGTGTTTAAATTCTTAAGTTGTCCCTCTGCTGCCCAGCCAGATACAGATGGTTCAGACTTTCCAGCCATATCGTTTACCCGCACTGAGTTTCCCTACACTGGACTTTATCTCAGGTTTGTTTGTTGCCACTCATAAGCTGAGCCCTAAGCTAAAGCACAAACATTTGTAGCCTGGAACAAATGTTTACAGTGTGTCCCCACTAGCTATTACTGATATGTTAACTACTTCAAGTTAACTGGCAATCTGTTAAACTGAGGTAAAAGTCTCTGTAGATATAGCCTATAGAGCCTGTCCATACTAAAGAGGGAGGTGTATTTTTTAAAATAAGTGATAGCTAAAGCATGATAGATACTAATTTAAAAGTCCTAGGATGAAATCCTGCCCCCATTCAAGTCAATTACATTTCACTCCTAGTGTAGATGAGGGCAAAGTTGTAGTTTTAACATGTGATAGCTGGTCCAGGGGAACCCTAGGCTGAACTCCAGAGACACTGATGTCCCAGAGCAAATGTCAGGGAGTAGCATTCAACCTAGCTTTTACAAAAAAGCTAAGTTAGCTCTCTCAAGTTAGTTGGAAGCAATCAACTGAAGGTAAAAATAACTAATGTAGATAAGCAGTCAGTGTGCCAGTCTTCCAGCAATTGCGTAGAAATTTAACTTTAAACCCTGTCTGCAAAGAAATCTCTTCAATTTGCATTTTGAAATCTAGAGTTTTGTGATGCATTATTTAGTCTCCATTAGCAAGCGCTGTCAGTAAGGAACACTAGAGCATCACAGAATAAAGCAGGATCCATGCCCTGGACCATCTTTTCACACTATCTTGTGATAAAACTTTGCAATTCACAGTGCATCGAGAAAGTGAGTTAATTTTGACCAACAGAAGTAAACAATTCAGCAAGGGAATTGAATAACCGTATGTGTGATGAGATTCAGTCTATTCAAAGCATATATTTATAAATAAGTGACTGGTGGAACAAAATGTATTTCCTACTGTTCTGATGAATTCCAAATCCACTTAAAGTTTTGTGATACAAAAATGCACAGTTTGACTGTGCTGTGGATGGGGTAACATTAGCCTGTGTGTGCATGGTCAGCAGCCAAAGAGTAATATTCTGCCTGCTCTGTAGATAGAGCTCAGAACTGCCAAATGAGAGACCTGTGATCAGTTGTTTGACTCATCACTTCTTGGGCTGCCAAGAAGTGCTGTGCAAAAAAACAACAGTTTCATTTCATAGGGTCACTTTTCCATGCAAATGCATCAGCTGGCTCAGGATCTCTCAAAACAGTCCAAGCTCTTGGTCCTCAACCAACCTTTTGTCTTGACATTGTCCAAGTCTCCTGGCTTGTAATTAAAGCCACAGCCAGCTGACATGGGTTTTGTTAAGAGCTTTTCACAGCTTTAATGGCTAGGGCTGGCACTCTGTAAAAGCAAAGCTGAGAAGAGGAGGAGCTCTTAGCCCACTTTCACTGATCCTGGGGCTGAAGTGATTTAGAGCTGCTCTAAATTGTACCAGCAAAGGACCCATAGGGACCCCACTGCCCAATCTTCAGCTAATACAGAGTGCCATGTACTCCAGCCCCACCTATTCCCGTCCCCCCGAAAAAACCCCAAGTCCTCTATTCAGAGGTTGGGGGAGCAAGTTGGCATGGGGACATAGAACAAGCAGACTGGAATTATACCAAAATATTTCAAATATATGTCATGTTCCTGTGACTATTTCAGTGCTGTATAGGTTAAAAAACCTGCCCTCAAACCAACCAAATACCCACTTAAAAACAAAAAAAAAAAAAAAAAAAAAAAAAAAGACAAAACCAAACAAACCATTTTATTTTGGAGAAGCAGAGACTAGGAAGAACAATGGGCATTTCACAACACTGACATCAATGCTCAGCAATACAAAAGCAGCAAGTCTGAAATGACTTCCATCCTGACAACCTTGGTCAAGAAAGTTTACCTTGATGCTCAGCCTTAGCAAAAGGGAGTAGGTACCACATCTATTTGCTGCCTTTTATGATAATGCAGTATTGTGTTTCGTAAACTCATATTCCTCAAGCGAGAGACATTACCAGATAAAAATACGAGAGTTTTCCAGGAATATTCCAATCCAAATGGAAGTAGCTTTAGTGGTGTTTGCTGCACCACTTTTGAATTTGCGTTCTGCAAATACTCTGTCAGACAAGTTTATGGACAGATGTGTTTGCAAAGATAGGCATGAGTCCAGCACTGCACTCTCACAACAGCTTGACTTTAAGTACAAGACTGTCCTTTCAGTTAAAGTAAATGCTGAAGTTCTTTGAATAGTAGAATATTCATGGAAAAATAATGTTAATCTTGTATACAGCAGATTCATGGAACTGAAAATACCATGCAATCTGTTGTCAATTAAAACTCATCAACATAGCTGGTGGAATAAGATTTTGATTTGAATGAATTATCACCCACAGAAAAGCGAATTGTGCCTGCACAATAAATCATCCCTATGTTTACACAGCACAGGACTAGGGAAGGCCACATTTCACAAGCGTATGTGACTGGCAGTTATGTACTACAAAATGTAATGAAGTTGCACAGTCTTACTCCATTTGCATTTTGGTCGTTTTAGTGTGACAGGACCAGGAACAGCTGGACAGAAATTTATTTGAAAGTTCAGATTAAGTAGAGGAAAAAACCTTGAAGGTTTCAAGTTTACTTTTACATTTTCATGGTGCAACCAAAATAAAAGTAGACTAGTGGAGTCTATGGCTACATTCCCCTTCGCCCGCATGTTCTTCAGAGAGCAAAACCTAACAATAGGAGAACAGCTCTTGGCTCCAGAGCTCCTTGGGTTGGTTAAGGCTCCAGAGTAAGCAGCCTTCATCTGTCTGGGGCAATAGATCTAGCTGGGTGGACGGTCCCTAGGGCATCCTGCTACTGCAGAGTAGAATGGGAGCCTGGAAGGAACATGCTCTAGAGCACATCTTGTTGTCCTTTTAAAAAGGTGCTACATGCATGCCACTACACTTACCTGCTGCCAAAAGGTATTGCTTTGATCTAACCTACTTCTGTGTAGAAGACAGAGTCCCTGTGATGTAACCTGTCACAAGACAGGAGAATCAATTTCCCATTTAAGGAACACTAGATTGTAAACCTGCTCTAAAACTGCAGAACTTCTTGGGCTCCTCTTCCTATTCCCCATACAGGGCAGTATTCCCCCTTCCCACTCCCACCCCATTATATCCTGCATGCATACTCAAGAACAGTGTGGCCATCCCAAATGAATGCTCAAAAATGCCCTTTATGCTACTCCCCCGCCCCAATCTTCCAGATCCCCCTCATTACAGTTTGTACTGTGTCTAGCTTAGTGGTGCTCCAACATTTTCAGTCGCATCCCCCTTACCAGTAACAGAGTCTGTCTGCACCCTTCCCCCGCCATTACTTCACAGACAAGACTTCCTCAGCAGAGTTGCTTGAGCTGAAGGCGAGGCTGGAGGCAGAACTGGGGAAGAGCTGCTGCTGGACGCGGGGCTGGTCTGGGGGCGGAGTGGACCTGAAGCTGGGAGTGCAGCTAGTCTGGGGCTGGAGAGGGAATAAGGGCAAGGCCTAGCTGGATGCAGGGGCAGAGTGGAGCTATGTCTGGGTTTGGAGCCTGGCAGCAGAGAGGGAAGTGGGGCAGATCTGGTCTGGAGGCAGAGCAGGACTTGGGGCTGAACGGGGCCGGAGAGGAGTAAGTCTGGGGGCAGAGCAGGGCTAGAAGCATGGTGCTCCCCACCCCTCCATAGGGGCTGACCCTGGCCCTGCCAAGTGGCACTCCCCTCACGCCCAGCATTCTTCCTTGCCGCCCTAAGGGTGAGCACTGGTCTATATAGACTGTCAGTATACGTAAAGGTTGGATTCCAAGGATAATAAAGCAATATCTGTTTCTCTCTTGGGATGAAAAATCTGGCCTCATTGAAGTCAATGGGAATTTAGTCAGCGACCTCAGTGCAATCAGGATTTTGCCCTAGCTGTTTTCTTTGTAGACAGAACACATTTAATAGTGTAAAATATTGTAATTTCCTGTTTTAATGTTGCTTAATCTCTCTTGCTGTGCATCAAACACGGTAGAAACTCAAATGATTCTCTTTCTGGAACTTCAGGTTAATATCATTAGATAAACCCAGATTAACATTTTTTGAAAATATATTCACATGTAGGAGAAGAATTTGGACTGGTTCCCTCGAATGCGAGCCATGTCCCTGGTTAGCAGTGAAGGTGACAATGAGCAAAATGAAATTAGAAACCTGCAAGAAAAGTTGGAGTCAACCATGAGTCTTGTAAAACAACTGTCCAGTCAACTCGCTGAGCTGAAGGAACAGGTAAGTGTTTCTGAGCTGGGTAGAAAACTGACATATGAACACGTTTAGAGAACTAGAGTTTGTCTTGCATCATGGTCAGGACACTTTTGTCTCAGAAGGGTTTTATTCCTGACTCAAAGCATAGAGCAGGTGCACGGATATGGCTCTGGAAAGAGTTTTTATTCCATATTTTACATTATATATTAGTTGAGCTTTGCATAGGAAATAGCTGCAAACTAGTTGAAATTGTTTTAGTTCAACGCTCTGAAGTTACAGCCTATACCTGTTCCCCCACCCCCATCACGCACACATAAGTCCATTCTTTGCATGACACAATCTCACATATTAAAAACCGAGTACAGGATTTCTTTGATGATGAAAAAATTGCAGTTATTTTGCTATATGTACTTCGCAAAAATGCCCTTCTAATGCTGTTGCACTGTAATTGCATGTGCTGCTGCTAAAGAAGAGTCAAAAACCTCTCATCTTTATCTCCCTTTCCACCTTAGATGACGGAACAAAGAAAAAATAAGCAGAGGCTGGGCTTTCTTGGATCAAACACACCCCATGTGAATCATAACATGCCACCACATTGATACCATGGGGAGAAGCCGTGACTAGACTTTCATCGGTGTTCCTGCTTGATTCCAGAATAAAAGCGGAGATTGAGAGGAGTGAACAGTGCCTATTGTTGCAAAGTTAAAAACAACCAAGTGCCAAGATGTTAAGTGGTTTAGCTCTGGGAACAATTTGTTTTTCGTGGCTGAAAGGGACCAAAACCTTGAATGCAAGAAATACAAGGGAGTTCTTCTGTATTCATTCTACAGGCTAAACTCTGCTGGGTTTACACTCTCTGCAACTCAGTTGGCTTGAATGGGAACTGTATACAATGCATGTCAGGGCAGTATTTGGCTGTGTTCTTAAAGTCAATTTAAAATTTCTTCTCAAAGTAGTGGAATAACCAAGGGTATGGGGGTGGAGGAATAATTTAACACCACAAACACAACAGCCTTCTTCAGAATCAATAGAAGTTATTTCTTGTTTTATTTACCAAATAGCAACATCTGTTATATTTGCTTGCGTTAACTTTTTTTTTTTTTTTTAATATTACCATAAATACATCAGCAGGAGCAGTTATAACATCACTGCGAGTTAACTTGTGTTAGAGGCAAAAAAACTCTACGCTCAGACTAAAAAAAGTGGCAAAAAGAAACATTAGTGCTTTTGAATTTTAACTGTCATCATGCAATTTCTTATTTATGGCGTGTAGCACAATGGATTTACAGCTGTGGGAACTTGGAATTAATGCACAGAATGCTGACAACATAACTGGAAGTGATTTTTCTCCTGGAGTCAGATGTTCTCTATTAATGTAGCTGCAAGTGGAGATTTCACATATTATGATGTTAACTCATGTTTTAAATTCAAGCTCAAAAAAGGATTTAGAACAAAATGTATTTTAAAATTTGTATTGAGGTGACTTTTTTGGTAAAAAGCTTAAACATGACTACCTAGAAGGAATTGTAATGGTGTCATTACCTTCCATAAACACACCATAGGCACCATCTGACATAAGTGAATCAGGGCCATATCCTGCTGTCTTTACTCAGTCCTAGTTTCAGTGGGAACGTTGCCTGGATTATAGATCGGTTCCTGCTTGCCCTTCGTGCATGGAACTCCCATTGACGTCAGTGGAAGATGATCTTGCTGGACTGGGCCCTCAAGACAGAACTGTAGTGTCCAGCTGCAAGAGTGCACTTTTCACCAATATTATTCTAACTGTTTGAAGAGAAAATTACAGGATTTGTTAAACTCCAAGAGATTTTTAGACTTAGGGGGAGGTTTTCAAGGTACAAATGGGAGTTGGGGAGTTAAATCCCTTTGAAAATCAATAGGAGTTCGAATCTAACTGCCCTTTGTGCCTTTGCAAAGTCTTCCCTTTAATTTTTAAGAGCAGGGTATTTTGCAGGTATCAGTAAGGGATATAAAGAGGCATTCATTAGAGCTGCTTGGGAAATCGTTTCTCTACTTCCCCACCCTCCATGAAAAATTTCAAGGGGCAAAAAAGGAAAATTAAATAAAAATGAATGTCAAAAGACTTGAGGTTTTCAATCACTGAAAAGCCAAAAGAGTTCATTTTTAAAACAGAAATGGATTTTTCCAAGTTTCATTAAAAAGCTCTCTTTTTTCTGGTCAAAAATTTTGATCAGTTTTTTACTAGCTCCAGTATTCATTTAAAAAAATAGGTAAATGTTACTGTTATAAAACAAGTCAGGTGAGAACTGGCAGGACTGGAAGAAAATATGGGACTTTTCTCTCCTCTAATTAAACACACATACACCTCACACCCTTATATTGCTTCCAGGAACAGCCATATCTTTCACATAGGATAAAGGGAGATGTTAGGGCCTCGCTTACAAAAAGGGAGCTCTGCATGTGTCTTCAGCACTTTGACACTCTACGGGTCCTGACCTGGGCTTAATTCTGAGAGGCACTAAACACTTCCAGGATCAAGTTGTGTATTTCCCTGTCAGAAATGCACACTCCAACTTGAGTCTAGCCTGTGTGCAGTGGCATCCACATGTGTGTTACATACAATGTGTACCATTGTGTGCCACTCTATATGAGTGAGCAAGATCTACAGGGGTGAAATTTACCTTCTTCAGAGATCCTCAGCATATACAGATATACAGCTAGGAGTTTGCACCTTATGATCTGTCCATAGGGCCACAAACACCTCACCTCAAGGAGAGTGCAATAGAAGTTCCATGAGGGGAGTCTCTTTTCCCTTCTGAGAGGCTTTAAACATGGAATAATATGATTTGGGCTTCACTGATTTAAACTGATGGACCTCTAGCCTTATCTTGTACAAGTAACATGCTGGAGACAGACACTGGGGTTTGTAGCCTCCAATATGGCTGGTGTGGTGCAAACAACAAGTGTAGATGCAGTGGACCAGCATAACCATGACTTGCTTAAAACCAAGATAAGCTGCACCAGGGTCAGTTGTGGTTTACACCACCGGATTGCATTCATACCAAGACCTGGTCTACACTAGAAAATTAGGTCAGTTTAATTACCACAGTCAGGGATGTGAATGATCTACACCCTTGGGCAGCACTGTCAAGCCAACCTAAGTCCCCGTCTAGACAGCGCTCGGTCGACGGAAGAATTCTTCCATTGACCTAACTACCGCCTCTCAGGGAGGTAGATTACCTACACCAACAGGAGAACCCCTCCCATCAGCATAGGTAACGCCAACACTGAAGCGCTGCAGCAGCGCTGCTGTAGCATTTGAAGTGTAGACATACAATCTCTTAGGCTATGTCTACACAGGCACTTTTGTTGGTAAAACAGGTGTCTCTCATGGGTGTGAGGAAAAACGAAAACACCCTCCTGACTGACAGAACTGCCTGTGGACAGCGCTATGTCAGCAAGGGATGCTTTCCTGTTAACATAGCTACCGCTGCTCACTGGGGGTGAGGTTTCATTATACAGCAGCTAAAGGGGAAGTTTTACATCAGCACAGCTGCTTTGGTACAGCTGTGCCACTGCAAGGTCTGAAGTGTAGATGTGGCCATAGGGTATCACTTCAGCTACATTGATGCAGCTACTTGTGGCTGAAAAAAAATTTAGGTAAGACCAGATTTTCCTCTTCTCACTTTCCCTGGTGTAAATAACGAAGTCAGTGGAGTTATAGTTGCAAGACTGGTATAAGTTAAAGAATCCAGCAATATCATTTTTAATTCACTTTAGATTTGATAAACTGTATAAAGCAGTCAACTTTATTTCAATATCAATTCCCTCTTACACTCATTGGCAGTATAAAGTAACATTTATTGGAACTAAACACATTTATGATGGTTATTTGTGGGGGAGGAGGGAAGAAGTGGGATAATACTGGAAGTGGCTGGCACTTGTTTACAGTTAGAAAAACCAACCAAATGATTGCACAAGAAGGGAGGTTTTTGCTGTATGAGCTGGAAAACTTGAGAACAGACTTATTTGTGCACTAAATTCCCAATTGCAGCTCCAAGCTGCAAGCACTCTCTCTACCCTCAATCCCCACTAACAGTTCCCTGCCTCACAAGAACTCATCTATTACAAAGCTGCTGTTTAGTTGAGATCTAAAACTGAAAAAAAAAAGTTGTAATAGACACCAGCTGATGTTTGCCACAGTGCCTTTCTGATGTTTATTGCTTCTGAGACAGACCTCCTTAATAAGAGTAGAAAATGCTACTTGCACAGACTGTAAATATCTTTCACTTGTGTTTGATATGCTTGCTACTTCTGCTGGAAGGTCACTGCAGCCCTTACTCACATGAGTAATCCTTATGCAGGGAAGTAGTCCCATTAACTTCAACAGGGGGACACTTATACAATTAACAATTGCAGGACCAATTTCCAGGCCTTTAAGAGTTCACAAACAACCACCCCCCATTGATGAATTCATGGAAGATAATGGCAGGGAGGGAATCACTTTTATACACATTTGTATGTATATCTTTGTTTAATGAAGCCAAGATGTCCTATTCCTATGCAATTATCAGTAACATTTATACAAAATGATTGAAACTATAAACATCTATGAACTTTCTTAAAGGGAATAACTAAACTATTTGACAATTAAAATCTACGTATGTCCATTGCTGCTGACTAACTTTTTATTAAAAGTTGTCATTTTATACATGTTCGTTTCTGTATATTCCATTGCAGAGCCGTGTGCAAATGTGTGTTGCTGAATTAAAAATCTTCTTAGAAGAGTTGGGGTGTTTGTACTGTAATGGTGTAGTCCAGGGTCGGCAATCTTTGGCATACAGCCCATCAGGGTAATCCCCGTGGATTACCCTGATGTGTCGTGTGCCCAAGGTTGCTGACTGCTGGTGCACTCACTCATGCAATAAATGTGATGCATGTAAAAATATGTTTCTTCCAAATAACGGATTGGGTGGCTTCACCCTAATTCCTCAGGGATAAGGCCCAAATCCAGCAAAGCAATTAAATGCACACTTAAGTACATGCACCCTTGAGTCTTTCCATTAGAGTCAATGGGCCAGATTTTCAAAAGGTATTTAGGTGCCTAAAGTTGTAAATAGGTTAAGCATTCAATGGGAGTTAGGATTTTCAAAACTACCTAAGCAGGCATCTAATAGTCACCTTTCAGCATCTTTAGGCACGCAAGTATATTTACAAATCCAGCCCAATGTGACCACTCTATGTGCTTAAATCTAAGTACACCTTAAAAGGCTCTGCTGGCTCAAGACTCACATCTCCACATCACATATACAAATTTTCCCTATGGCATTAGCACTTTTGCTGGGAATCTCAGAAGAGGCCAGGGACTGAATGGACTTTGAAACTGACCTTCACCCCAAGCAGTGGTTCCTCTAGAGCATACAGGCACGTTGGCTCAGCAGAAGGGAAAAGCTTTCACTACCCTGTCTGCTATACTTGTCCTGTGGATACAGGGCTTAACTATTCAAGATCTTGAGTACCATCACAACAGTTATTGAAGTCAATAGGAACTGAAAAGACTCAGCATCGCACAGGATCAGACATATAGAGGATATCACTCTCCAGGGTTGTCAGTCTGACACCTTTCATAAGCACTGAAAAACAACTGACATTTTTAGAAGATACTGCATTTCCAAGCGGAGCTTCCTAATTATGCCTAGGGAGATTCATTGTCAGACATCTCTTCTTCTTGCCTGAGACTTCTGTTGTGGAGATTCATCCACCAAATAATCAGAGCACATGATGTGGTTTAAAGGTCCTTTCAGAGTAATGACTGGTGGAAGTAATTTACCTAAAAGACACTCACACACCATAGAGATTCTTCAGTTTGAGATGTTTTACATACAAATATTTGAAGAAACATATTGAAAAAAATAGTAGGTTGTTCCTTCCCCTCCCCATCAAAGAAAGTAGGCCAGAAAAGACAACTCACAGAGGTAACTACTTTGGCTGAAGGAACGGTGTAAATGGAAGCTGTGATCAAGGGTTAAGAGATGATGAATTGGAGCATGGTGAGGAAAATACCAATTTTCAGACTTAGTTTTAGAAAGTCGCTCTCAGAAAAGTGAGGCAACGTATGGATGAATCCAGTTTAAATTTAAAATAAACTGGATGGTTTCTGTAGAATTTTGAAAATATCCTGTAGAATTCTTTTACAGAATTTTAAATTGTGTAAAAAGGATATACTGTTTTACAGGGCTTTTTCAGAAATGATGTCATAAGGGTAACTGTGTTGCCCCAATTTAAGACTAATCGTCTAGGCCAAGATTTTAAAAAAATAGATTCATTTTAGGCTAAGCCCATACAGGTGTCATTAGGTACTCCAGGCTTCTGGGAAAAACTAAATAATTAGGCAGACAATATAGGATTAGGAGATTAACTTTAGGTTTCTATTTCTGGGAAATGTTGATCCTAAAAAGATCTCCAGTTTGTTCACTATCCACAACTGTGGGCAGATTAGTTCCTCAACTTCAGCCACACTGACTTCAATGTGTTTACTGAGGTGTGATTAAAGGAAGAGTTAGGCTCCTTGTCTTCTACAGTTATTGTTGCTGTGATAAAGGGTGGAATATCATCTTTGGAACAGCCTGTCTCTCCTCTACAGACTGCAGTCAATTTTATTTTTTAGTAATAAAAACAGATTTTTAGGTCTACTGACCTTTTCTTTCTCCCAGAATGCCTATAAGAACCACTGACCATATGATTCCTATTTCATACAATCATAGACTAAGCATTCTGTATACTTCCTTCATGAAATTTACAGAAATAGGTATGAACAACTAAATAAATTCAAGCTCAAATAATTTTAAATAAGAGGCATGCTGTTATTACTTCATAGTTGCCTATTTTATCTGTACACTGTACTTTTCTGGCTTCAAGCAGAAAGTTGAAATTTGTCTTGTGCCTTGCCTTTATAACTTTGCAGTTTCAAAGTTGCTAAAAAAGCCAGCTATTACCTTTCTCTTTACACAGAAGAATACTCTATCACCTCTCTCTTTTAAGGCTAAGAAAGAAACCACTCAGAATGTATAGAACACAATATTGAGATTATTTGTCCAGGATTTCTCAGTCAAGAATGTTAGTGTTAAGGTAGAACCATCATGTGCTTATAAAAACTGCCATACTGGGGCAGACTAATGATCCATCTAGCTCAGTATCCTGTCTTCCAACAGTGGCCAGTGCCAGGTGCCTCAAAGGTAATGAACAGAACAGGACAATTATTGTGTGATCTGTCCTGTCAACCAGTCCCAGCTTCTGGCAGTCAGGGGTTTAGGGATACCCAGACCATAGAGTTGCTTCCTGATCAATTGGCTGTTGGTAGTTGATGGACCTGATTCTTTTTTAAACCCAGTTATACTTTTGGCCTTCACAAATCCCTTGGCAATGAGTTCTACAGGGCAAGAAATATTTATAAAGCATCATATAAAGAAATAGTTCTTTATGTTTTAAACTTGCTGCCTATTCATTTCAGTCGAGTCATCCCTGGTTCTTGTTACATGAAGAGGTAAAGAATACTTCCTTATTCACTTTCTCCACAACATTCATGATTTTATAGACCTCTATCATATGCCCCACAGACATCTTTCTAAAATGACTAATCCCAGTCTTTTTAATTCCTCCCCATACGGAAGCTGTTTCATACCACTAGTAATTTCTATTGCCCCTTTTCAGTGCTTTTGACAATTTTAATATCTTCTTTGAGATGGGGCAACCAGAACTGCACACAGTATTCAAGATGTGGGCATAACGTGGATTTATATAGTGGCATTATGATATTTTCTGTCTTATCTATCCCTCTCCTAATGGTTTTTAGCATTTTTTTAGCTTTTTTGACAGCTGCTGCACATTAAGCTATCCATGATAACATCAAGATCTCTCTGAGTGGCAGCAGCTAATTAGGTTTTTCAGTGTGCCGTACTTTGGGCAACAAAATGGCAGATGAAATTCAATCACCCAGTTTTGCGAGATCCCTTTATAAGTCTTCAGAGTCAGCTTTGGACTTAACTATCTTGAATAATTTTGTTTGTCGGCAAACTTTCCCACCTCACACTGTTTACTCCCCTTTCCAGATCATTTAAGAATATGTTGAACAGCAGTGGTTCCAATACAAATCCTTGGGCGACCCTACCATTTACCTCTTTCCACTCTGAAAACTGAGCACTTATCCCTACCCTTTGTTTCCTTTTAACCAGTTACTGACCATGAGAGGACCTTCCCTCTTATCCCATGACTGTTTACTTTGCTTAAGAGCCTTTGGTGGTGGGGCCTTGTCCAAGGCTGTGTTAAAATCCACGTACTCTGTATTAACCGGATCACGCTTATCCAGGTGCTTGTTGACATTGTCAAAGAATTCTAGCAACAGGTTTGTGGAAGGCAAGATGCTAATATCAGGTATAGTATTTCTTTCCCCTTCCTTTACCTCAGCTTATCTTTCTGCTGTTATACGGACCAGAGTAGTGTCTTTTGAGAACATATATAATACAGATTTAAAGTCTGATAGGAGAGGAAACTGTCTCTAAAGGAAAATGTTTACTAGATCTATATACGAGTACATAACTGTACTTATAACCCCTGAAACAACTGTCTGTTAAAATTATTGTCAATTTTCACAACACTTCAGGGGATACTTTCTCCCACCAGGTTTTGTACTTGTTTTTATCACTAGATCAAATGCAAAAATATAATTATGTGCACGTTCATAGATTCCTCCTGGAGAAGAGCCCAAAGGGAGCTTTTTACCCTTTTCAGGCTCTGTAGAAGAGTTTCCAAGCTTTCTTTGAGGCATGCAGCCTCCTTAAAGTCTGGGAAACAAGTGATACTCCCACAGCTTCCTTCAAACATCCCCCAAATCCTTGCAATGACAATCTGCAATTTGCACAGCAAGTTCTAGTCTGCTGCTGCAGTTGAAAGAGGGAGCCTGCACTCTAAGTTCAAGAAAAGAGTACAGTCTAGGTCCACAACAGACCCTTCTAGACCTTGTGTTATGCCATATCTGATTCTTTAAGTCTGATTCCTCCTCTTTATCAACTCCTTCTCCCCTTGGTTCCATTCTCAGAGAGCAATTCTGAGTGTGTCCTGCCAGGCATATGGCAGTCACCTAAGTGACTTCAAACAGTTAAAGAGCACACCTAGTGCCTTCCACAACCAATTTCTGTATTATTCTGGCTCATCCTGCAATCAGCCTACCCAGCTCCAACAAGTCCCCAAAAAGAAAGAGAAAAGTTATGTATTCTCCCACAATGTTTTTCCACTTATTGACACCACTAAATGCTGCAATGCAAGCACGTGGGTTGTACTTGCACCATAAAAATGCCTCTATTTACAATTACAAATCATTTGTCAGTTAATACAATATATAACAAACAGGAATTTCTTAAGTGCTACATGCAGCATGTTATAGAACATTACAAACAATTTTCAGGACTTGACTTTTAAATCTCAGCACGGTCTGTTAAACAAGCAAATTTGGAAGAAACTCAAACTGGGAAGAAAAGCAGACTGACAAACCTAGGCCTTGATCCTGCAATTGGATCTGTGAGGGTAGACTGCTCTGCTTACATGAAGCACCACTGGAATCTGATTGATTTTGTTTGCAGATTGGAGGGAAGGGGTGAGCTTCATCCAGGTGGATCCAGTTGTGGGATTGGGGCTCAAGTCACCAGCCAGTATTTCTTTTCTGTCTGGCCCCCAATCTTAGTGTTATGCATTAGCTCCCAATAATACTTGACACTAAGGCTCAAAAATCCCTTTGTGAATCCAGCCTTGTCACTTTAGGCACCTAAAGAATCAAGTCCTATTGGGAATTTTTGAATCCCACTCAGCTGCCACCAACCCTGTAGCCGCCTAAACTCACTCAGTGCTTGAGTTCCAAAAAACACCTTTGTTTCTAACTCTGAGCACATGCACTGCCACCTCCCTCTAGATAGCTGGACACCTAAGCCCCAAGCCATGCACAAGCTGGGAGAAGATGGGCATCCCTCTGCCTAACTTGCTTGCAGGCCCAATCCAGGAGGCATTTTCAGAGGCCACTTACCAGGCCAGGCCATGCACAAGGGCCCCCACAAGACAGCTTAGGGGGTGAGGACAACCTCCCTCATTACTTCTAGCCCAGTGGTTTGGGTACTCACCTGGGATGTGGGAGACATCCCCATCCCCTAGATCAAGACCACCATCTAGAGTCATTGGGCCAGGATGAGAGTCTGAGAATAACTCTATAGTCTGGTGATTAGAGCACTCAGCTGGGGAGCGGGTGACCCAGAGTTGAGTTCACCTGCTCTAGTGATACTTTACGTAACCACAACAGAAGAGACTGAGGGAGCCCCACATGAGACTATCCCATAGCTCAGTGATGGGGAAACTCATCTGAGACATGCATATCCCTGTTCAAATCGCCCACTGTCCCCCTGAGGAAAGAAGAGCTCTGAACTGGGAGTCTTCCGCATCCCCGGTGAGTCTCTTATACACTGAGTTGGGGGACTGAGGGAGGTTGTCCTCCCTGCCCCCTACAAAACAAAACAGATGCCTAACTCCAAGGGATGGTTTGTAGCTGAGAATCCCAAGCAGAGGGAGATGTCCCCCTGCAGCTCAGATTTAGGCACCTATTTCCATGAAAGAACCAGGGCTTAGGACACAGCCCTCTCCTTGGCATCTCTTATTGGCTAGCTTATGCAGGGAGCCACCTGGCTGGCTTTTGTGACCCCTAAGTCACTTATCTGCCTCTATTCCTTCCTGGACCAAGGTGCCAAACTCATGCTTTGTGAATCCCGGTGGTTTTCTAGGCATCTGAGAGTTAAGTGTGGCAATACTCAGTGTCTCCACACGTACTTTACAGTTGGGGCTAGATTCATAGAGGAAAACTGTGGTGTCAGGCAGGCTGTCATAACGTTGTGTAATTTATTTAAATAGCTGTACATTGAATGCTCTTAAGAAGGAGATTATGAAATTCCAGTTGATTACAAAAGGTATAAAGATATTACTAAGTGCTATGGCATCAAGTTAGGGTGACCAGACAGCAAGTGTAAAAAACTGGGAAAGGGGGTGGAGGGTAATAGGTGCCTATCTAAGAAAAAGCCCCCCAAAATCAGCATTGTCCCTATAAAATCTGGTCATCCTAAATCAAATATCCCTTAATTTTGTTCATTTGGGCAAAGTTACAGTGACCTACAGCTACATCGAGAGGTTCAGGACACCGAACCCAGAGCAACTCTGAAATGAAGTAATTTCAGTCCTGATCTGGGCTCGAGCCACACATTTGGCTTCTGGTTTGTATTTTCATATCTCAGGATACTGGGATTTGGTTCAGGCCCTGGTATAGTTATTTGTTTAGTTAGTCAACATACTCTAAAAGGACAAGTTTTAAAAGTGGTCTCAGTTTGACTTCTAAAATATTACTCAATTTGCTAGAGGGGTCCAATTTCTTAGTGTGTCTTAATATCTTTTTTTAAGAGAATCAAATTTTGGTGTACTTGATCAGCACAAATGATTGCAGTCTGTATGCACAAAGCAAGTTCCTGTACGTACATTCTAAAACATTTCACATACAGAACTAAAAGCACAGATTTAGAAGTGGTGATTATGAAGGAGGGCAGCCTTCAGTAAGCCAAATTCTGACCCCCTCACAGGTCATATACTTTCTTCCTGGAGGAGGTCAGGCCTAAGCAGATGGTGAGGAAGCATGAATCATGAGATTGAGGTTCTATTCCTGAAAGGTGTGACTTTAGGGAAGTCATCTCTCCCTACGTCAGGTCGCTCAGCTGTGAAATGGGAATAAGAGAAGGGGCACCACTGCCTCCCAAGCAGCCCCTTGTGGTGGAAGGTATCTCTGCAGTGTCCTGCCTCACTTATCCCCTCAATGAGGCCATTTCACAGCCCAGCCAAGGAGAAGCCAAACACTGTACAGCAATCTCTCTTTAATAAAGCCTCCAAAAAGGAGCACTTATACAATTGTTTAAAGACTCTTACCTTGGAACCAGGTAAAAATGGAAAAGTCTCAAGAGTCTCTGGATTCCAGCAGCTCCTTCTGTTGTAACGTCTGAGGGCTTTTTGCTGCCTGGAGAGCCCTACAGTCTTTCCCATGTGTGCTCATAGTCTCTCCGAGGCCTCTTTGCCTAGGAAGTTCTGTAATCCCTTCTCTCTCTGCCTTATGGATGCCGCTTCTGCATAGTTCAGGCTTTCTGGGAGTTCCCTTCCTCCAGAGCTTCCTTTCTCCTCAGCAGCCTGCTGAGCTTAAGGCTCTATTTGGACCATCGTTAGCCTCCAATCCCTGGCTCTTCTCTTTACCTGAAGCCAGGCCAGTTCTTGCTACAGCCCGATCAACTGATTAATATTTTTCTTCCATAAGGTGCTGACCTCCTGCAATTCTTTGGCACTTTTCAAGCTGCTCCCACCAGTTTTGGGGCTGGCAAGAACTTCCTCTCCACCCCCCTCCACTCTCCTTACTCAAGTCTCCAGCCCTTAATTCCTTTCCCACTTGCTCTCCCTCTCCTGGGCTGTTCTATTTTCTGCTGTATAAGGAATGAAAACCACTCAGTCTCACCCCTGAATTATAGGCCAGGGCAGAGAGGTGACTTCCACTGGTGCACACCTGACCTCCCCAGCCCTGGAACTCCAGCTCAGCTTCTTCCATGGGGTAGATGTGACTCTTGCCACATACCAGAAGATTTTGGTCTGCTTTGTTCACCCTTGCCCCAGCTTCCAAGACATGAGTGCACCCATAACCCGACTTCACCAATCCCTTGACCATCATTTCTCCCAACCTAACTGGTTCCACATACAACTGAGCCCCCATAACTTTCTGAGTGGACTCCCAGCCCTTTTTGAGGGTGCGATAATAGGCTAGATAATCATGTTCCATGTCTGGACATCCTGGTCTAATATGCTCAGGCTGGCCACTCCTGAAGTAGACTTGTGGGTTCCCCTCGCCACCCCCATGAGTGTTGCCACTAGATTAGGGGAATTCCTAGGCCCCCAGTAGCTCTTGTGTATTCCCCAGTTTCTGGTCTTTCCCACTGGAGAGCTTCCCTGGGCCATCCCCTGTTGGGCCTCTGTGAATTTATCATGTCATGTAGGCGGCTTGTCTCCCTCCATCATCCAAGAAGGCCTCTGTCCATTCAGTAGCTTCCCCTACTGAGGCTGGCTGAAAGTGCCTTATCCAGCTTTGGGTTCCCATGAGCAGACTCTTTAGGAACTACTCCAGGACAGTTTGGTCCTGGATACTATCCAGAAAGCTGGCCTTGAGACAAAGCCACCAAGCCACAAAAAATTCACACAAAGTCAGTGTCTATATGCCCCTCCAGTCATTCCCAATCAGTCCAGCATGATTGCCTTCACCACTGGCTAGGAGCTTGCCTGTTCATTGCTTACTACTTGGCAAGTGTCTTGAGCCTCTCCTGCCAGGAATGCCATGCAGGCTACCCAGGTCAGTTCTTCCCATCCCACAGCACTTGCTGCTCTCTGATGTAGAAAAAGGTTTGGAGTTGTCCTCCCAATTTAACCAGGCCTGGGATCAGCTGGCCCAAAGTCCCATTATAAAGAAAGTTGCCACTGGATTGTCTATTGATTGCCACTGGATTGTCTATTGCTGCCCTGTTACTAATAGGCAGATCACCTCCGCCATTTTCCCTATAGCCACCCAAATGTGATGCAGGCCAGACACTTATGAATTCAACTGTCTTCTCACCGGGCAGCAAAGATCCACCTCACTCCCTCTAGCATGTGGGGCTGATTGAGTTGCTCACATTCTCCACCATGTGACATAACAGGGCTTTTTCTCAGCTTTCAATCATACACTGCCATGCCAATTGTCCTTTAAGTTGGTTTGTTTGCCATACATAAGCAAACAGACAAAAAAAATAAAACAGTCCCTCAGCTCACCCTTAGTCCTAGGGTTTCACGGCCTACCGTCCCAAA
Organism: Dermatemys mawii; assembly: GCA_007922305.1. NCBI lineage: Eukaryota > Metazoa > Chordata > Testudines > Dermatemydidae > Dermatemys > Dermatemys mawii. Next base: position 26,973,824 of record ML677350.1, on the reverse strand, counting down.
GATGGCTGGTGAACCTGCTTTTTGCAGCCTTGCAATCCCAGCCAATCCTTACTCAGGCCAAGTCTACGCTACCTGATGGATTGGCGGGTAGTGATCAATCCTTGATAGATTGATTTATCGCATCTAGTGTAGACAATATGAATCGATCCCCGAGCACTCTCTCCATCGACTCCAGAATTCCATCTCTGCGAGAGGTGGAAGCGGAGTCAACAGGGGACTGGCAGCGGTTGACTCGCTGCCGTGAGGACGCCCAGGTAAGTCTACCTAAGATACGCAACTTCAGCTACATGAACAGCATAGCTGAAGTTGAGGTATCTAAGGTCGACCCCCACTCTGCCCCGCCAGGCTAGACCTGGCCTCAGCCAGCATCTGTTCCCTTGCTTCAGGGACCTGCCACATGTGTTAGTTCCACTCTTCTATGGTCCCACGCAGAGCCTATCCCAATAACTCCCTTTTTTACTGTCCTCTGATAATAGGCCTTTGCAGTACCATCCCCTTTGATCAGCTTCACGAGCCACAACTACTTTTTGACACAGCAGAACTGGACCACCTCTGCTTGCAGGGGTTAGCTACCCTGTGATAGGGATAATAGTGCTTCTTACCAAGGGTGTACAAGGGCTAAATTGATGAATATTTGTGAAGAGCTTTGAAATCCTTAGATGCAAGGTGCTATAGAAGTGTAAAGTTATTAATAAAGAGTGAGGAAATACTGCAAGGAGGGAAAGAAGAAATGGACAATGGGATTCTTATCTTTAGGGCAAGGCCCATCTCTGCCCCACCCTCTGCCCCTGAGTTGGAAGATGTTGAGATGAGCAACTCAGACAGCAGTTGCATTGGTGGAGTTAAATACATTTTTATGTAGTGTGATCAGTAGCTGGACGTCTTTCTAGAAAAGAAGATCTACATCAACCAGAAGCTATGGGCTTGGTGCAGAAGTTACTGAGTGAAGTTCTATGCCTTGCATTATGCAGGAAGTCAGATTAGATGGTTAAAGTGGTCTCAAAATCTATTAACTGTATTTTTAAGAGTTTGTTCAGGCTGCCCAATTTGGGATGAGTTCTTTTAGGTAGCGACAGCCAATCTAAATAAGGAAAACTACAAACTGATCTGGAAATTTACAGAGTACAAGCGGGCTTGCAAAATTGTCTGTGGTTTCTGGCTCTGGATGGGTTGGAAGTATTACAAGACTTGCCTCTCATGTTTATATGATGCTTCTGCTTCCGGGCTTCACTGAAAGCAGGAGGTGGAGGAATTCATGAGAATGGAAAAAGAAACTAAAGCAAAACTGAATCAAACTTGTTTTAAACTTGAAACAAATAAATAGATTTGATAGGGACCATTATAATGATTTAATCTGACCTCCTGAATATCAGAGGCCAATGAACCTCACCTGGTCACTTCTGCAGCAAGCCCATAACTTCTATTTGAACTATAGCCTGCGTTTCCAAAAAGACATCAAGGTTTGATTTAAAGACTGAGTGACAAAGAATCCACCACATCCCGTAGGTAAATTCAGCTTTGTTTCAAACAAAGTTCCAGTCCAGGTGCGGTACCTACTTAAGCATAATAGTGTGCCAGACCACCACGTATCTAAAGGAGATCCCTGGCACTCTGCACATTTTTAGCTGACTCAGAACTCTCAAATAAAGGTTCAGAACCTGTTGAACTGAGAGGCTCTGATCATCTGGCAGAGCTCCTGTGTCCTTTCCAATGAGTTTGATTTTGGAGACTTATATCCAAGTTACATAAACTATGATAGAGAGGAATAAAATGTCTTCCATTTTTACAATACACAGCCTACACAATCAGATATTGCAGTAATTTGGTTCATAAGGATCTAAATACATAGACATTTCCTAATGGTGAGAGCAGGGCACAAGTCCCATTCCCTACTCAACTACTGGTTGCGTGACCTTCAGACAGTCACTTCATGGATAATTATATTGCCCCACCTTTGTCACTGCATGGAGATTCTCAGATGATGGTGAGAAGTATTGTTATTGCATGAAGAGACAACTAAGACTGGATCATAAGTGATGGTGCCACAATAGAAAAACAAGGACTAGTCTGCTTATTCCAAAAACTTGAAGCAGCTGGCCAGCACAGTTTACAGCTCTTAAGTGGGGAGTCTGTTCCTTGAATAAAGATATTATGGTCTTTAAGGAGACAGAGATTTGTTGCTTTCTCTAATGCGATGTGCTAAACCAGAGTATCCAAGCTCTAAAGGCAGAGGCAGCTGAGTTGCCTCTTGTAACAAAGCTATAAAGCAAGGTCTGGAGTCTCCTCTCTGAAACACAGGCACAGGTCCCATTGAAGCCAGCGATAGCTGCCTGTGCACGTGCCTCTCTGAAGGGAGAAATTATCCCCAAAAATCAGGTTTTCAAGATATAACCTCATACTGCAAGTGTGGTTGTGAGGGACGCAAGAATCCTTGGCGATAATTGGATTCTCTGGATCAAAGGATGCCAGCCAGTGTGCTTTTGATACAAGAGCCAAGTCTGAGCCCCAGTGAGGAAGTTGCGGCCAATACTGTATTAAATTTATTTTAAAAATATAACCCTACTAGTATAGGCTTTAGTTTCTTCATTTACTAAAAACCTCCCACAAAATGCAGTTATTAGTTGTAAGCCTTGAACTGGCACTGATCTGTGAACTGTTTTTTTTTTTTTAAAGAATTTGAGTAAGGCCTGGGCCACACTGGTGGGGGGGGGGGGGGTCAAACTAAGATGCGTAGCTGAAGTCAAAGTATCTTAGTTCGACTTACCTTACCATCCTCACGGCGGCACGTCAACTGCGGCAGCTCCCCCTTCAACTCCGCTTACTCCTCCTGCTGAGGTGGAGTACAGGCATCGATTCGGGGATTGATTTATCGAGTCTAAATGAGACGCAATAAATGGATCCCTGATACATCGAACACTGCCTGCTGACCCGGGGGGTGGTATAGATGTACCCTTAGTTACCTTTTCCTGTTAGCCTTGGATTAGGAATTTCAGAATTGGCAGGGTCAGGCTGTTATGCTTGGTCTTTTATGATCGCCACCATGCAGACTACATTCATGATTCTGCTCTCACTTGCTAGAGGTTTGATCCTGCGCTACTGTCAATGGCAAGTCTCCCATTGACTTCACAGCAGAGGTCAGTGGAATTATAGCCATGGAAAGCCTGTATGAGTGTTTGCAGAATCAGGCCCAACATCTGCAGATACAAGGATGAACTGTGCCCATTCATCTGAGATGTCAGGGAGCTCTCAAACTTTGTAGAGGCTCCTAGCACCAGGCTAAGAGAGGCTCCTAGCACCAGTTCTGGTAGGATAGTCTGTTTGTAAAACTTAAGATAAGGAGTAAAATGAAGACTTGTTGTTTATTAGATCCAAGTTCTGCTATAATTGTTTTGTTTTATCACAGCATCCACTAGCTGTGCATCAGAGAGTGGTACAAGCTGTATGGAACCTGAAACAATGACAATGAAGAAAAGGACAAGGATTCTGTTCTTAAATCCAACTAAACTTGACTACAGTGGATAAATATGATGCAGAAAAGGAATGTATACTTAATGGATTGCATTTGAGAGGAAAGGGAAATCAGTTTAACAATGATAAATTCTTCCCCAATAGTAAAAACACTATTTTTTTGTAAAATAGTACCACTATTTTTGGTAAAATATATAATCTCAGACAAATCTATGAGCAATTTAGAGGCAAATTTTCTCTTAGAACTCTTAGAACAGGCTCTCTCTCAGAACTTTGTTCTAGTCCTTCCGAGTTTGTGCCCAATCTGGTGGACAAAGCATCATGGACCGCAGACAATATTTGCCTGCGATCAGTGTATAGACACCACTTAGCAGTTTCACTTTGCACTACAGCCAAACAATATTGCCAACAGCACGCATTTGGAATCATGATGCAGGCCACCCAAGACTCAAGATATATTTTTAGAGTCTCAGCAATATAAGCCAAATAAATGTTGTGATCTTTTTATTTGCCTCCTGGGGTGTTGGAGTCAGGGTTCATATTTTCAGTCTTTACTCTGCAAGAAAGAAGGCTAGAAGTTGCCTTAAAAGGAAAAGGAAGCAGAGGATCTCAGATAATAGAGTTTCCGCAGCAGGTGGGGTCAGCTAAAAAAATGCACCAAAAGCTTCAGCAACTGGCAAAACTGGCAAATGCAGATAAACTAGACATAAGCTCTTTACGAAGAGAGTGTCTCTATCAGTGTGTTCAGACAGTACCTAGCACCATAGGATCCTGAGCTCAGTTGAGGCCTCTAAATGCTATTGTAAAAATTATATTTTTTCCCTTGTGGTAGTGTTCAAAGGCCCCAGTCAAGACCTCTGGCCACAGACAGGAAAACTGTAAGCTCTTTTGGGCAGGACTATCTAAATAAGACAGAGGGAAAGACAGACAGTGTCGCCAGTTTAGGTGAGACATGAGCACACGAGTGCCCACTCTCATCAAGACTCTCCTCAGATCCACTGGGGGCTATGGATGCTCCTCATCATCATAGTGCTTTTCAGGCAAGGGTCCTTTGAGACAGCAGAAACTTTTCTATCTAGACAGCCACTGCTGCTCGCCTTGCCCCAGTGAATAAACCACCTTGAACAGGGGGGTGAGACTTCCAACTATGAAAGTAAGAATGGCCATACTGGATCTGATCAGTGGTTTATTTAGCCCTGTATCCAGTGCTAGATGCTTCACAGGGAATGAACAGAACAGGGCAATTATCGAGTGATCTGTCCTCTGTTGTCCACTCCCAGCTTCTGGCAGTTAGAGGCTAGAGATAGTCTAAGCATGGGGCTGCATCCTTGACCAGCTGGGCTAATAGCCATCGATGCACCTATCCTCCATGGACTTCTCTAATTCTTTATTGAACCCAGTTGTACTTTTGACTTTCAGAACATCTAATGGCAATGAGTTAAATGGGTTGACTTTGTTTTAAACCTGATGTCTATTAGTTTTATCGGGTGGACCCTAGGTCTTGTGTTATGTGAAGGGGTAAATGATGACACTTCCTTATTCACACTTTCTCCATACCATTCATGATTTTATAACCCTCATTCATAACCCCCTTTGTCATCTCTTTTCTAAGATGACCAGCCCCAGTCTTATTACTCTCTCCTCATATAGAAATTGTTCCATACCCCTAATCATTTTTGTTTCCCTTCTCTGTACCTTTTCCAGTTCTTTTTTGAGAGGTGACAACCAGTATTCAAGATGCAGTATTCAAGATATGGATCTATGTAATGACAAAACACATATTTTTCTTATTTATCCCTTTCCCAATGGTTCCTAACATTGTTAGCTTTCTTGACCGCTGCTACACATTAAGCAGGATTCCTTCCTCCCCACCCCGCCCCCACAAAAAACAAAAAACCCAGCTATCCATGATGATTCCAGGATCCTTCTTGAGTGGGCAGCTAATTTAGACCCCCCATCATTTTATATGTATAGCTGGGATTATTTCTTCCAATGTGCATTATTTTGCACTTAACACTGAACTTTATCTGCCATTTTCTTGCCCAGTCGCCCACTTTAGTGACTTTTTGTAAGTCTTTGCTGTCAGCTTTGGACTTACCCATCTCAATTAAAAGGAAGTGGGCCCATTAGTGACTTTTTAATGGTCCAAAATTAATGTTAAAAATAAATGCAAGCAAGAGACCAAGACTCGTCATTGAGCCCTGGTCCACACTGCAGGAGGAGAGGGCGAAATCGACCTAAGATACACAACTTCAGCTACGGGAATAGCGTAGCTGAAGTTGACATATTTAGGTTGACTTACCACAGCATCTTTGCGGCACTGAGTTGACTGCTGCCATTCCCCCATCGACTCTGCCTGCACCTCTCATGGCGGTGAAGTACTGGAGTCGACGGGGGAGTGCTCTGGGATCAATTTATCGTGTCTAAACTAGACACAATAAATTGACCCCCAAAAGATTGATCACTACCTGCCGATCTGGCTGGGAGCGTAGACCTGGCTTTACTCACCTTGGCCATAACTTCTTAAAATCTTCCACTTGAGTGAGACTTGGGAGTGGTCTGCAACCATCTAGGTATTTAAAACACCATTCGTCCCCATTTGTGGCACTAATTTCACACAGACCCCTGAGCATTTGTGAAGCCAGTCACTACTGGAGCTGTGCACATTACAAAAAAATTATAGAAATTGTGAAAATTGTTGCCTTTTGGTTTGCACAGTCTCAGCTTTCACATTCAAGACATATAATGAGCTGAACAAACCACCCCCAATCCAAACACCCCCAGAGTTTGGAAAAGTTTGAATCTAGATCCAAAGACGGTGGTTCAGGCCCACCCTTATTGACTCCTAGCTTGCTCTGGTTGCTTCCATAATCAGATACTTGTCTGAGGTTAAGGTCAGCAACATCAGAACTGACTTTAAAAAAAAAAAATCTGTATCTAACCATTCTTGGTATCCACTTCATTATAGGTAGATATGAAGATGGAAATATATTTTTCTAATACGTGGGTCTGGAATTGGGGTTCAGCTCTTTTATATTTCAATGGATGCACAAATTAATGCAAGAGTTTCCTACATGGATCATTAAAGTCTGATACAATAGCTGCTTCCAGACTGCATTCATGTAAAGTCAAATTTCTGTTTTCTCTTGCCCTTCCTTTTTTGTGTATTAAGCTGACTTTAATTAAAGTCATGCACTGATGTCTAAATATGACGTCCTTTTCCAGATTGCTAAAAATGTAGCCTTTTTGAGAGTAATTGTTAAGAGAACATCCACTAATTTCTTTCCTTTCTTCAAATATTTTAAGCTCTATACATGCAAAGCTTTCCTGGCAAATAAATAAAGAGAAAGAGAAAGAAACAAGCCTGGTGCACAAAAGCAGGGACGGAATCTGTTCCATTAAGGGGATTTATAAGGACTCTTAATATAGCTTTAGCAACTGTGTGTTTATTTAGATGATGGATGTCTGTCGAATAGTAATCCTTTCCTATGGTATATTTTAGGTTTATGGAAACCTAAGTTATTCAAGAGTATTTGCATGCAGAGGAGATACCCCTTGTAAAGTTGCTGGGGATTTTTGAGTCTTAATATCAAGGTTAGCACAATGCCAGGTTTAGCTTCCTAATACATAATTGGCCCTTTCTTGTTAAGGGAAATAATTAAGCTGCTCATTATAATATACATCATCATTTTGTCCTTTGTTTTTATATACAATAGAGCTTAAACCCTGTGAAATGCCAGTAAGCCTACACTTTCCATTTTGTCATCTTGTTCTTGCTTACAAGTATTACTGCAGCACCTGCACCCAGCTTAGACCAGGACCCCATTATACTAAGGATTATTTACACCCCTAACAAGACAAAGCAAACAAAGGGTGGGAGAAAGAAATATTTCTATCTTCATGTTACAAATGAGAAGCTGAGGCCCGGAGAGATTACGGAAGAGATCCCTAAAGATATTCAGGTGCCTCACTCACACTTAAATCAATAGGAGTTAGGCACTTGAATATTTTTGAGGATGTGGGTTTAAGTGACTTGCTCAAGGTCACCTAGGAAGTCTATGGCAGAGCCAAGAATTAATCCCATATAGTCCTATGAGTCACAGTTCCTTGCCATAAACACAAGACCATTCTTCCTACCACATATTTTAGGCCAAAACCTGTGCCCTTGTTGGGACCCGATCTTGCAAGATGCTGAGCAACTTCCTCTCCTATTAAAATCCCTGGCAGTTGAGGAGATCAGCAACTCACAGAAGGCACTCAGCACCATGCAGACCCAGTCTTTCTTCATACAGTACTTATGCAAAACTCCCATTCATTTCAATCTGCGCTCCACTAGAGTGAAGATTTAGGGCTTTATCCTGCTTCCACTGAAGTTGATGAGAGTTTAGTCTTTGTCATCAGTGGGAGTGGGCTGCATGCTCGGTTTCATCTAAGATATTAATTTCTCATAATGTTTTTAATTTAATTCGGACTAACTCCCTTCTACTTCAGCAGTCCATACAGGTCGGCATAGGAAGTGCTGTACTGAATGGCAACATACGTCAATCTAATATGGTGCCATGCCTTTGCCAGTGGCCAGTATATGCTGCTTCAGGAAAAAGGTGTAGGAAGCCTGCAGTGGGCAGATGTGTATTAATCTACTCAGAGGGTAAACTTCATAACCTCCATTAGCTAGAGCTTGGCTGGTGCCCTGAAGCATGAAGTTTAAATATTCCTTCCAAATACTTTTTGTTATAGTGAGAATTACAACAACTTTGATGCAATAGCAATATTTGTAGGAGTCATGTGGTAACTACCAAAGGACTGTCAATCATGTTCATATAACAGAGGCAGCTCCTAGGTGCTGGCACTCATCTATATATGTGAGAGACCCAACACTTTATGAATTGCTGTGCTAGTACATTATATGCCAAAGCAAAACTCAAATACATCCACGTAAAGCAAAGAACCACAGCAGGTTTACCACATAGTTGTAAGCTTCTCTCTCACAAACTAGTCAGTCAAAACAAATTTATTGAATCCACCTTGTCTGTAAAGTCTCTAGTGAAACACTTTGCAAAGGAGAGGCTGGTATAGTTTCCCCCCAAACCAGCATTTAGTATTTAAACATATAATCAAAATCCTGGTGTAAAGGAATACTGAATTTCATCTTCAAAGCACACTACAACTATCAATTAATCCCCAGGAACCTCTGTGAGGTACTTAAGCACCTGACCTAGTGTCCACTAAAAATGAATGGAAGTCTTTCCACTGATTTTAATGGGTCATGCTCCTCATTGTACAGATAGGGAAACTGAGGCAGGGGTTAAACCATTTGCCAAAAGTCACAGAAGAGGTTGTTGTCAGAGCTAGGATTGTTGCTGAAGACTTTCTGGCTTCCTTAACTGAGTTCTGGCCTCTCGCTATCACTGGGATCATGTATTTTTAAACAACGTCCTCTCAGTTCTATCCTGGGAAGATCACTTCTATGTTTAGTGGCATCTGCTGGATTTAAATGTGTTTGACAGAATTTAACAAGCAGGGTTTCACCCAAGTGAAGGAGTAATTGATTTCTTTGGACCTTCAGATCAGTTAGGAAAAACTGAAAGACCATTTTATCAAAAAGCCCAATCCACATGATTTTAGAGCCTAGCCCCAAACCTTTCCATTAGTTCTTTGGAGTGCCATTATGGATAGTATATCCTGAAGTATTCAGGTGGAGCTAGCTCATGCATGGAGACAGTCAAATTATATTTTGAGATTGATTTCATTAATTGTTATATCTGTAGCATAAGTTGTAAACAAAGATAAGCATTTTCTGATTATTTGCCCAGTTTATAAGGCTGGGTGGTTATTTCAAGTGTATCAGCCCATTGACTGTTGAAGTCAATGGAAATCTTTTCCCTGATTCGAGTAGGCTTTTCATCCTGCCCCATGCACACATTTGTCATATGATTCAAAGAAACTGCTGGAAAATGATTCCATTTCATTATTTGTCCTCAGCTCTATTCATTAACTATATTTAAAACAAGTCTGTGACTAGACAAGCATGCCAGAGAGAGTCTCAAACAGCAAGCATTGCTCAAAGCTATTTATACTGGGGAGAGGATGAGAGAGAGAGAGAGAGAGAGAACAAACCACATGTGACAGATGTTAGTCAATCGCTTAATGCACTACTAGAAGGCACTCAGATACTATGGTAATGAGTGCAGTAAAAGAACCCATATTGTGTAGAACAGAATGGTGCCATTAGACTCTAAGAGAAAGGTGGCGGGAACAGAGAAATAGTTGAGTGCTTGTAATATTATTTTAAAGGATGTAGCAGAAATTGCTGTGACCCAAGCTTCCTAGATACTCTCAGAAACACTGCACCAAGATTTCCCCACTGAGTGGGAAAGACTTTCCTTCTTCACCCACAGTGCCAAGCGGGCACCCACGGTTTAGCCCATGAAATTATCCTGAACATTTCAGTCACTCATTTAAACAAATACAGGTCAGAGTCTCAGCTGCTGTAAGTCAGCAGAGCTCCTTTGAAGCCAATGGAGTTATGCCACTTGGTACCCACTGAGAATCTGGCTCTTCTTGTTCTCCTGGAATTGCATCTGGCTGTGTTTGGAAACATGTCTCCAATGCATTGTCACAGAGAGGATAGAAGCAGAATAGGTGGAGGCTTGCAAACTGCCCTCTGCTGAAGAAGCCAAAGTACCACAGAAAAAAAGTGATGGTTTAGGTCTCATTTAGGCATTTACTTTTCCCTCCTGGATTCTGAAGGTGTCAGATTCACTGTGATTCCTGATCACAGGGTTCTTTGTTGGGCGCATGTGTGCGGTGGTTTGTTTCTAAATCTGGTCCAACTGGACGCTGCCAGATGGTACAAAAGCTTACCGGAATTTCATTTTCAAATAAACCACAAACTTGGATGAGCTAATGTTGTTCCACAGAAAAGCCACAAAAACATGACAAAGTGATGGTGTTTCTCTCTCTCGCTCCATGTTCTCTACTTGAGAGAGAAACCAACCAGTCTCATCTGAAAGAGCTCTCATACAGAAGCTATACATGCCTGCCCATTGTTTTGGGCAATGCATGATTACAAGCACAGGGAAAGCTGCACTGTAGCAAGGTTATAGTTTAAAAAAATTCCTCCCGAGCTGGTGTCTGCACAGCAGAACACTGGCAGAATGACACAGAAACCACATCTGGTCATAAGCTTTGTTTTATTTTTAATGCTCATGAAAAACAGATCCCCAGAGGCAGTCAGAGTGCTCTTTAGTCCCAGGACAGCTACAACACAGGCTGGGGGAAGATCATGCATCCCACCCTTACATTGCCTTCACATGCAGGGGTGGGAGATGGGAGGCCCTCTGATCCCCCCTAGTCATTGGCATCGTTAAGACTCGCTAGAGGAGCAAATGATAGTAGTTTCTTTGCCAGTATGAACATCTACCCACTGGGAAAAGAATTGAGACCCCTGATGCATTTCACATACCAACAGCTGTAACACGTTTCAGATTCTATTGTCTCAATTGGATTTACACTAGCAGGTTAAAGGCAAAAGGGCTTTATATCTATTGCCCAATTCCTTAAGTCACCCACTAACATATCTTAGTGCATAATTACTATCCCCCAGAAGCACCACAGCCATTCACATGCATGTGAGATGAGGGCTTTTCTCCTGCTTGGGTGGGACAGCTGAAGCAGCCAAGGAGAAAGACAGGGGCCTCCAGGGTCTTTACAAAGGGCCTCAGAAAGGATGGCTATATTCCTTTGGCAAATCCCTGTGGAGGTTGGAGTCTGAACACCTCTGTTCCTTCCTGGGAAAGGGTAAGTTGTGCCTGAGTTCCTTTTCTCCCGGGATGAACTGCTGGTTTGGCAGTTTCCTGTGGGACCACCTACGGCATAGCCACCACAAGAAATTCCACTAGCCACATGTAAAATAATCAGAACTTTGTTTCCATTTTAAAGAGTGTCTGATGAGTGAGCTACTGCTGTGACCCAGCTCTGAAGATGAGGCCATCTGTCCGCTTTTCATCCCACATTTGCTTCTCCCCAAACATCACACTTTATTTCAGCCTAGGCCTGCCCCACAGGGACATTCTTTTAAAACTAAAACCAGGCATCTCTGCCCATGAATCTGTTAAAAAAAAATCAGGTCCACCCTTAAGAAGGATCATGTCTATGACTCTCTTCTACTAAACTCTGTTAATTTTACTATGATTTCAGTTCCCCAAGCCAGCCCCACCCAGTTTCTCTGTTGTGTCCACCTGTTGTGATGTATATTATAGAAGACTCTCTTTTTGTATTCTATATCTGTACAGCACCCAGCACAATGGGGCCAGATAAAGCTGAGGAAGGAGACTATAAGGAGAACTTTGATGAGAGATTAAACATGACATTCAGCAGATTCCATCAGGAACATTTAGAAAATAATGGTGGAAGTTAAATAAATAAATACCCCTTTTAAAAGATCACAACATAAAAGGAGCCACCTTTATATTGGAGATATAATTCAAGTTACAGCACCAGTGCTGCAAACACTTACATGCTTAACTTTACACACAGAAATAACCCCATGGAAGCCAAGGGGACAACTCACGTCACACACTGAGATGTGGGCAGCCAGGCATAGTGGTCAGAGTAGGAAGCCAGGAACTGAAGCCAGGGAGCCAATGACCAAAGCTAAGGGATCAGGGCCAGAGTCAGGAACCCCATCCTGAGCGGAGCAGGACTAGAGCTGGAACCATTACAACTTCAGGCATAAACCTTGAGCAGCCAGCCCTCAGTTGTTACTGTTGGGCTTCAGAGAAGGCTTGCTGACTTCCTCAGGGAATCAGGCAGCCCTGCTGTGGCTCAGGTGTGCTCATCAGCTGCCTGGAGACTGGGCAGGCACAGCTGCAAGTCCTCAGTCCTGACAACTCACATGAAGTACTAGCCTGAAACATGGTCTGGCCATTTGCACAGAGAATGAGATCTATCTGGGAGTACGCACGCTAAATGTTTTCCCTCTAATGCAGTTTCTAAAAAGCCAGGAGCTTACCCAGGGAGGGTACTGTAAGGGATGAAGCCGCAGAGGTAGAGAGTGTAAGAACCATTCAGAGCCACTGATTCTTGGACCATTTCAGAGCCACTGATTCTTGAACCATATGAGACCTTTAAAAATCTGTCTTTGCAGCCCTTAAGGCAACTGCCTGTTATCAGCAAAGACATGAAGATGTTGCTATTTCTTCTTTACACTTTCAAGATTTGGGGCTAGATTTCAGTTTCATCTTTATAAATAACTCTCCATGTTACACTTACCTGTTCGTTCACTGCCCTAGTTAGAATAAATATTGCAGATAATTATCTGTCAGCGCATTTATACATCACTTGGAGGGAATTAACAAGAAAGGGTCTTTTGCTTTATTTTTTTTTAAATGTTGTCAGCGAATTAAATGACAATGAGCAGTAGTAGACCGATGATAGCCAGAAACCAATGCGTTATCTATCCACCGCCTGGCTCCTCCACACCACCCCACAAGTCCTGGGCTTGAGCGACCACCTCCCATAGTGATGTTTTTCTCTTCCTGCTGCTCTGGTCCTGTCCTCCACACTCAATGGCCTTCACTGGCTCACTTTAAATGTCAGCATCGAGTGCAGTTTCCTCCTCAGAGCTGTCACACCTCGGTCTTTGTTTCTCCCTGCATCCCACACTTTGCCAACTCTTCTCACTTTGAGATGCTTCATCTCTCTCCTAACATTTGCTCCCTTGGTGTCTTCTCTTCATGCTGTCTGGAGCCCCCTTCCGTCCCACAAAGCACCCTCCCCCTCCACCTTCACATTGCTCCTTAAAATCCATTTCTTCCTGCTGGTTTGCCACTGACCCCTCCACTATGTTTCCAGCCCTACAGAGATCTCTCTCTTTCTCAGCCCACCTTAACATCCCTGGTTTTTCTCCTACGCAACACTAGATGAAGACCTTGTATACCAAATGTGCTCATTTTACTGGCAACCTGTCCTGTCTCCCTTCCATGGGTTCCATCCATCTGCTGCATTCTGCCATAACTCAACACTGAGCTCTGCTTTGCTCAGTGACCGCCATTGTCTCGCCCTGTTTGTACAGCAGCATCCAGAGCAATGGGGCCACAATCCTGGACTGGGATCCCTCACCCCTCATGGCACACAAGTAGTTAATCAATTAGCTGAGAGGATCATTCAGTCCCCAGGGTCAGTCAGGCCAAGGTCTTTCCACTGAGGGCCCCGCCCCCCACAAAAGAGTCCGTTTTAACAGCAATTTTAGTAATGTAGCTTCCTGAACACTAGGAACAGGGCTCAGAGCAGCAATTTGTTTCAAGGGAGTCACTAAATAGCAATAGGTAATGGTTGGGAATCCCACCCATTAGGTTCAGTGAGCTTGTGGCAGACCGTCCTCAACACCACATAAGCCCCACTGAAGCTCCGAATGCACCATGGAAGTGATCTGGAGGGTATTGCACTGAGACATGCACCTTGTTTGGGAGCATTCACTTCACTGGCATGGGATTCGACAGGTGTAGGGTAATCGATTTGTTGAAAATCACCCTCTGGAACATGAGAGATTTTTTTTAAGGGGAAACTCACATCTGTGTATGGCCTTGCATATAATTTCAGCCTTAAATACAGGGCCTGAATGGGACTTAACTGGTGCAATGGGCCTTGAGCAGGCCTTCTGCATAGAGATGAATTCCATTCTTAATGTTTACTTTAAGCTTCCTGTTTGTCTGCAGTTCCAGTGCAAGCGATCATAACTGGTTTTTCTTGTCTCCCTGTCCAACCCAGTGTAACCACTATTTTTCTATGGTCCCAATCCCCCAACTGGGTTTGTACTGGTGGAACCCTCCACCCATATGGAGCCTCACTGGGGATCTGTCCGAATGGCTCCACCTGCAGGATTGGGTCTTGCTTTGCAGTATATCTGATATTCTTTGCATCTGAAAGGGATAGGCAGTTACACTAAATGTACCACAAATCATACTCTTTTTCTTCATGTATGTTAAACTTAAATCTTGGATAAGATGAGTAGAGCAGTTGCTCAATAGCTCTCTCCTGTGTTTTTCATGTTAGCTAACAGCTAATCAATCACAGCAGCTGTATTGAATAAAGTCTGTGTCCTGCTTCCCTCTTTGCCAAGTTGCTTGAGGTGCCATACAACATAACATTTTTTTCCCAGCCCAGGTCAAATCCTCAGCTGGCGTAAATCAGCAAATCTCTTTTGAGTGGCGCTATGCTGATTTACACCAGTTGAGTTTCTGGCCCATGAAATAGATCAAAACATACCCTCTTATTGTTGAAACAGACCAGAATATTTAGTTATAACAATTATTTATTATTTGCATTAAATGAGTGCTCTAAAGGCTCCAGTCAGGGCTGGGACCCACTGCACTGTACAAACACATAAGAGTCTCTGCTCCAAAGAGTTTACTGTCTAACTCGACAACTGATGGGAGGAGAAACAGAAGCACTGGAAGGTGAATAACCTTGGCCAAAGCCAGCAGGTCAGAGCTGGGAACAAAACCTTATGCACCTACACTGCAACCAAAAAAAAACACCTGGCAGCAAGTCTCAGAGCCCAGATCAACTGATTTGAGCTTGCGTGGCTCATGCTACAGGGCTAAACATAGTAGTATAGATATTCCCACCACAGGTGGGTTTAGACCCTGGTCTTCTGCCCTACCAGGAATGACTACACTGCTCCTTTTAGCCCTGTAGTGTGAGCCCCACAAGCTTGAGTTAATTGACCGAAGCTTGGAAACTTGCTGCTGTGGGTCTTTTTTGCAGCGTAGATGTACCTCAGGTCTACTGACTCTCAGATCACTGGCACCTGAGATCCATTGGATCACCTAGACACCCTTATGTGACATCAATTTTGAAAAGGCTTCACAAGACTGATAAATCTGAGCCATGACATTCATTCAAGAGCTGGATCCAAATCTGGGGCATTGTTTGGAGCTGAGTATTTGGTTCAGGTGCATCTCTCCTTCATGTGTGTGCAAGTAGCTATGATTCTGTTTCCTGGGCACTGAACTTTTAACTGTAAGAAGGCTGTGTGGCTATGAGGGCATAGGGCTATCGGGCATTTCAGGGTGGAGAAGTACATTACTTTCTCTCACTCACGGAGAGTTTTGTATTTGTTCTTTCTTTGAGTTTTTTCTTCCTCTAAACTAAAAGTCATCTAGGTTGAATATGCCTTGCATGCTCCTTGTATACAGAAACAAACACGTTAGCAGCTGCATCTATCCAACAATCCCTAATCCCTACCTACCTAAGTAGGCAGTTCCCGTTGTTGTAGCTGATGGAGACTACATAGATTCATAGACTTTAAGGCCAGAAGAGATCAGATTAGACTATCAAGTCTACAGAACTTCATAAGGCAGAATGGAAGGTTTCCAATTGTTCGTACATTGTTTGTAGGGTGACCAGACATCCAGATAAAATGGAGACTGTCCCGATATTTAACCTTTTGTCTCACGTCCTGATCAATGTACGATCGGGATGGCAATTGTCCCGATATTCAGGGAAGGAAGCAGTGAGCTCCCCGCTCCTTGCCTACTTCTCCTCCCCCACCACACTGTGTCCCTGCTCTTCCCCGTCTCTCCCAGCACTTCCCGCTGCCTAACAGTTGTTTGGTGCGGTTTGGACTTTCCAGGAGGGAGAGAGAGGAGCAGGGATGGGGCACGCTCAAGGGAGGAGGCGGAGAAGAGGTTGGGCGGGGAGGACTTGGGGAAAGGGGGGTAGAATGAGGGTGGTGCAGGGGCGGGCAAGCATCCACTCGGCAGAGGGGAAGTTGGCACTGTAGGCAAGTGGTGTGTGTGTGTGAAAAGGCGAATGGTGTGCGGGGAGGGTGAAGATGTGATCATTGGTTGGGGGACTGAGAAGGGACACAGCAAACCAGCGGTGGGCTGGAGGATAAGAAAGGGCGCGGTGGCTGAACCGGTGGAGGGAAGCGGGGGATCAAGGGCCTAGTGAGGGTGGATCCTGGGAGGAGCAGGGGGTGGACTGTGGGCAGGGCTGACAGCACCCCAATGTGTCCTGATATTTCAGAGTTGTGATCTGGTCACCCTAGGTGTTTGGTTTCTTTTATGAAACACAGTTCAGAGAAATAACCTGCTGTAACACCAACCAGGGACAGCTAGAGGGAAGAGGTGACCATTCCAATTTGGTATGTTTAGGAAAAAGGTAAAGGCTGGCACCGCACTATTCATTGCACGCACATAGCATGATCTAATAAACACCCCTTCTTTCAGAAATGGGCCCGCAGGACAAATTAGAATCTGGATTTCAGATGCCCCCAAGTTCAGGAGTATTAGGATCCATGGGTTGCATTCAGGCTACTGGAGAAACAGAAGCTATGAAAGTGCGGTCCAAGTCAGGGTCTGGGTTTCAAACAATAAGGTCTTTAGATCTGGGGTTTTGTTTCTAAGGCCATGTCTACATTAGTGAAATTTGCACTGGTGCAAACTGGAGATGTGTTGCACTGGTGAAAAGTAGGGCTTATACTGTTTAACTGATGCTTGCACGTCTTGCAATATTTTATGTTTTTTTTAAAGCCAAGTTCCTGGAGTCATGGGAATGCAAGAGAATCTCAGCTTTTATTGAAAATAATAATAAAAGGAATTAGCTTTCATAGTTATACAGAAAGGCTTGAAAACACGAACCCTAGTACTTTAAAAAAACAGAAGGCAAATAACTTCCCCAAATAATTATTTTTAAAATCTCATCATTTTGGAGCCAATTTCATGTATTTTTGGAGAGGGCTGAGTCATGATTCTTTGAATGCTTAGGGTGGACAATACTTCTTACTTTGGTGCAAATTTTTTTGAAAATGTTCTTAGCCAGGACCTATTTGGATATGTCTATACAGCATTTTGGCGAGAGCCTCCCAGCCCGCTCGATAGACTTGGGCTAGTGGGGCTCACACTAGCGCTCAAAAAAAAAAATCGCTGCATAGACAGTGCTTTGAAGCTGTGGCTTGGGCTCTGAGGATTGGGAGCCCTAGCTCCAGCCCAATTCTGAATATTTACATGGTGATTTTTAGACGGCTGGCAGAAGCGTGCCAACCCCAGCTAGGAGGCTCACTCCCAAATGCTGTGTAGACAGACCCTTTATTTCTGCTTTCACTCATGGGGCTTCTCCAGTGAGAATCTTTGCAGGACTGAACTTGCTGTTTCAATTGTCCAAGTCTGGCAATGACTAATTATTCAGCTCCCCCTCTGAAGGACACCACACCCCGGCGTGGGCTGCAAACCTCAGCATTACATAAGGAGGAGCGCTACAGCAGCTGCTTCAAAATGAGACTGTAAACTTCCCAAGTGGAATCCCCTTCCAGGAATGAAGTTGCTCCTCCCTCACCCCCGGCTACAAGCCCTGTCGATGGGGAACAGGCACATTAGGAACTTACTAAGAGGGTGCGGTCTCTGGGGGAATCACTGTCCAGCTGGTGCTACTGAACAGCTCATTTTTCACCTCGTTGCCAAGCACTGCTCGTAATAATAAACTCCCACATGCCTGTGATGTTATCTCTTGCTCAGCTGTGCTAGGTGGGAGCTGCTCACTAGATGTGCCAGCTCAAGGGAAGTGGCATCCTCCCAAGCTGCCTGCGCATGTAAAACCCCACAGCAGTTCCAGGTGGGGGATTACAAAGTGAATGGGCCAGTCAGGGGAAGTTTTTTCATGTTGTTACAGAATGGCTATGACAAAACCAGAGTAGCAGAATGTTAATGTCTCAGATGCTTGTTTTCTATGTTACGCTAATCGCTCGACTGCCTGTGTTTTGATTTTAACTGGCTCATCATTCCTGTTTATTTCCTTTGGTTTGTAAAATGGTCGCTCTCCCACGAGTTCATCTGCATCCAAACCAGGGCTTTGAGCCTGCAAACACTGACATGTGTACGCAACTTTTCTCATGCGAGTAATCCTGTTGACTCCACTAGGACTACTCATAGGAGTAAAGCGGTAAGCGATGCTGCAAGCATGCCACTGTAGGAGACAGATCTTTATTAAATGTGACGAGAGGCCAGTGTTACATATTGAAGGTTCCATTATTTGTCTAGCAGCAGCCAGTCCCACACTTTAATTTCAAGCCTTTGGTCCCTGGCCAATCTAGATTCCTCTTGAAACCTAATACTCCTTCACCAGTTCCATCCCTCAGACTGTTGGATTGAGGTTCAGAGCTAGGATCTCTTGGTTTTCAATCTGAACTGGAACTAAAACTATCAGGGTAGATGTATTTTTGAAAACAAAGGGCCTAACCCAGCAAATCCCCCTCATTTGAGTAGTCAAATCCCACTCAAATGTACCTATGTACAACTCATCTGGGTATTGCTTGCAGCAGCTGGCTGAAATTCCTTACCCCACTAATAACACCTAAGTCTATGCTTACGCTTGGAGCTGCAGGTGTGATTCCCAGCTGGCAGAGACATGCACTAGCTCTCCTTGAGGTAGCATGCTAAAAATAGTAGCATAGCTGAGGTAGCATTGGCAGCAGCAAGTGGTGGCATGGGCTAGTCCTGTCAAGTACAAACCCACTTGAACCCCATAGGTATATATGTGGAGCGGCTCACCCCTGCCACAACTCTTCATGCTCTGCCCGCTACACTATTAGTTTTAGCACACTGGCTCAGTAAGAGTTGAGAATCGCACTCTTAGCTCCGAGTGTAGACACACTCTTATATTGTTATTAATAAATTATTAAAATACAGAATTAACCCTCTGTAGTGTTATCACTTTTGACACCCTGAAGCGAGAGACCATAAACAGAGCCAGCAGTAGCTAGAGAACTCCTTGAGCAAGAAATCCCTCTTTTTATTAACCTCCCTTTACAACACATCCTGGTCCTGTTCAGTAACTGTGGAGGACCAGGAACTCTACATCCATTCCACAGTCTCTAACTTGTTCCCCCTCCCCCATCACTGATGTTTCTGACTTCTCAGGCACTGGAAATAATATGGCTGCTCGAACCCTCTGGCGAAGCTCTCAGCTGATGTAGAACGATATGGTTCCATTGCTCGCAAAGGAGCTCTGCCAGTTTGCATCAGCTGAGCAGCTGGCCTTCTGTTCCTAGCCAAGATAGAATTCCTACACCATAGGGAAATATTTAAATTTCACTTTCCTCCTCCCTCTCCTCCATCCTATTTCATTTATTTGCTTTTTGGATTATGAAAACTTTTCTATACATATTCTGGCTGCTGTAATGTAAGCTGTGGCCCAGGCCAGTGCCCAGAGAACTCAAGCATGGGGAGAGGAGAAGGCAGCACAAACATGGCTTAAAACCAAATTTGCCCATTACACAGGACGCCCACCACTCCTGACTTGCACTAAGTGCTTCTCACCTAGACCTCAAGCCACACACCATTTTCTCTCATATTTTTTATTAACATGTTTAAGGTCTGTTAAAAATGAGGCTTCGGGTTCTTGAGGTCATCCCCTTCGTTCCTCTTGAAATCATTCTCTAATGTGTATTCTCTAAAACCAACAGAGGTTAAGCGAGTTCATTTGGAACCTGCCAGCTTCCTCCTGACCAGTAGACTTTCCTTAAGCCACTTTATTTTTTATTTTAAATCATTCTTATTAGCTGCAATCAAGATATTTTATACTCAGCTCATCATGTGTTTGCCAACAGTAACGTCATTCCTCAGAACAGTCCATTTTCCCAAAACAAATACCAGCTAGAACAGTGGATTTAACTGAAACTTCTGTTTTTTAAAGCATGCCATTTCCAGGTGGCCTCATCCAAACTCCATTGAAATCACTGCAAGTCTTTCCAGTGATTTCAAACGGATTTGGATCAGCCTCGTGCTTCTCACTCAGTTAACAAACAAATATTGATGCCAGCAGGTTAGTCTGTGTTATTTAAGACTGTCAAAAAGAAATACATCAGTCCAGACTGATCTTCAATCTACCACATCCCAAACTTGGAGCTAGCAAATTGTTTTGTTTTCTCTTTCACCTAACATCAAATGTTACTTTTCTGTTTATTTTTTATCTTCAAGACAATCCCTTTATCAAATACAAGCTTTCTGTAATCTCCAGTGTTGTGGCTAATTTGATGTAGCAGAGATAATAATGCTTTAGATTAGGAAAAGGAAATGTTAGTTACTTCCATAACTAGATGGGATTTAAAATAAACTTCTTATATGGTCTGGTCCAAAATGATGAACTCAATAAGCATCTTTCCATTGATTTCAATGGCACTGAATCAAGGCCTTACTGCCCTATGGAAACAAATACCAGGGATAAAGTTCAGTTCAGCAGGAATGAGGAGCTCCATGATCTAATGGAAGAGTTGAGCCTCAGTAGCTGATCCACACTCACATAGACGAGAACCAATAAAACTCTTGTCCCTTTCCAAATTTGATTGTAGGGTCTGATTTTTTTCCCTATTCAAATGTAATAATTTTAAGATCTGATATCTTAGGACTTCCCAGAGTTAGGAGCAGATAGTAAAACTGCCTTTTCCATGGTATAATGCACTCATTTCAATCTATGATGGGTTAAGAGATGCCAGAACTGAAACCTACCACTGGTGAAGAACTGAATATTACCCATTCTGGGCTTCAGGCCAGGGTAATTGTGTGGAGCGAAATTCAATATCTGAGTGGGGAGGGGTGGACAAGGAAAGATTTCTCTGGAAAGTTGTTTAAAAAATAGGAGCTGGTTGAAGCTATTTAGGAATTCTAATATTAGAACACACACTTGGGGAGGTACATGATAAATGAAGCTTACCACAAGGCTTTGTATATTACCATGTGACCATCACTACCACAGACTCATACTATCTACTTGTATAGATTAGTCACTCGGAGTCAGATCCTGTAAACTTTGCTCACATGAAAAGTCCTTCCCTGGGTCCTTCATTGAAATCTTATTCTGAGAACTCTATCAGATGCAGTGCTTCCTACACTGAGAGGTCCCACTGACTTTAGTGGGAATACTCACAGTAACAAGCAATGTGTTTATTGGTCTCTTTGGCAGGATTGGGTCATTACATTATACATTTCTGAGGGTCTGGATCGGACTTAAAATTTGACTATCACACATATGTGATGTGCACACTCATTCAACTCTTGGGTTGTATGGCTAGAAAGGACAACAGTGATCATCTCTGTGATGGTCTGACCTCCGGCATAACACAGGCCATAGAACTTCCCCCAAATAATTCCTGTTTGAACTAGTGCAATAGCAACATCCCACCTCCCAACCCCCCACAGTAAATCTCATTCCAGCAGTAACAAGGAGCAGTGGATATGACACTCCATCACACAAGATGTTGGCTGAATGGTCTTACAGCTGGTATTTTATAATGCAATCTATTTCCAGGACAGGGGGTTGTATGGTATTGTGATTAGAGACAAAGACTGCATGCGAGGAAGTTGCTAATTTCTAATCCCCAAATGGAGCCAAACTTCAGTGCGTGATCCTGAGCATGGCCCTTGCCACTGCACACAAAAAAAGATTTGGGAGGCAGGGAGTGGTGGTGGTGGAACAGCAGGAGCTCAGTGAAAACTACTAATGCTGAGGTACCTCTTTAGAAAAATTTATAAAGGAAGTGCTCCTTATCACCTCACTGTGTCAACAGCTGGACAATTTCAATGTAAATAGTTTGGGTTTTTTCCATTCTTATTTGCCAACACATCTTCACCATATTGACTAACATGACCAGAGAGCAAAGCAAGTATCCATGGTTACTTTGTGTGTAATGAATGCAGAAGCCATGAGGTCTTGCAGAACTTAGTCAGCCTTGATGCCACAGTGACTGGTCACCAGTAATGCTCATGGGACCTGGAAGAGGTGGGAATGTGCGTTCTGCATGAATTCTTCCTTCCTGAACTCACTGTAATATACCTCGTGACCTTTGCCAAAGGCGTTCAACAACACCATCACTTCTGCGACAACACCCCCTAAATATTCCAGGCTCAGGTCCGCATTCCTTCTTACCCCACATAAAACTTCTACTGACTGTAGTGGGAGGGTTGCCGGAGTCAGGATTGTGGTTCTGATCCTTCTTGTTCTTAGAGGTATATATACACACAGAACTTCACATTCTGCTTCAATAAATGAAATGCACTCACATTGTATAATTAGCCTACAGGCTGGTGTGATCTTCAAGCACTGCTTTCCTTTTCTGCTTGACAATTCACTATAAACAATAGTGTAATCAGAAATATAAGCCGATTCTTAGGATAGGGGATTCTCTTGGGAGATTTTACCATCCTGTAACTCATCTCTTCCACCTATAAGTGTAGCTGCCCATACAAAGTCAATACTCTCCTAATTTTCTTTAAAACTGATTGCAGAATTTAGTGAAATAGACCACAGGGTGATATGCAGAAGAAAAGTCCAGTTGCCTTGGGAAACAGATAAAGAAACAAAAATGCAGAAGCCAAATCGGAGCAAATGAAAAGATTTTATTAGAAATGCAGTAAAGATAAAAGTCTCTTTAAATCAGAGGCATAGATTTTACTATCAGAAGCCATAATTTTGTATTTCTTTTTTGCACACAAGAACCTAAATCTGTAAACAGCTAGCTTAACAAACAAGATACATATGAATGTATATGAATGTGACACAAACAACCAAAATTAGATTATAAAGCTTAATTTCAATTAAAATATCAAAAGGACACTGCTAAATAAAATCGATTGGCCAGCTCTTCAGCTGGTGTCGCTTTACCGGCACTACACAGAGTTACACCAGATGAGAATCTGGCCCAGGGGAAGTTTGTTAAAATTCCTGACCCCCTGCTATTAGTACCACTTTAGGTAATTGAAACCGAAGGAGTTGTTTTAAAAATGATTTTTTTTTAAACCATGCATGTTGTTTCCCTTTTCTTTTAAAATACCAACTAGACTTGGATAGTGAAAGCAGACTGGATAGTTTCACTCTCTAGTCTGTTTCAGCTGCTGGTGCTTTTATGCTAGCCCAGGGCTCTTGCATTTGGATTCACAGCACGGGGGCGCAGAATGTTAAAATTATTTTAAAAATATTTTCATTGCAGCATTTTTAGAAACGTTTCATTAGGGCCAAATCATCAGCTGGAGTAAATTGATGTTGCTCTGTAGAAGTCAATGGAGCTAGACTGAGTCACATCAGTTGAAAATCTGGCCCTTACACCATATACCCAAGAGGTGTTAAGCATCTGCAACTCTCATTGAAGCTTATCAAGTTTTGTAACTCTTCCCCCCAGTCAAACTCCTGTCCCCTCCAATTGTTTAACACAGTCTAAATCTGGAGCAAAAAGTATTTGCCACTATGCCTTTAATATTGCCTTCTGTTGATTTTAACATAACGTGCCAGAAAACACCTGGAGATCCTTTCTATACATATCTGTAACTCCAATTTAAGTCCATATGAGTTGCATACACATCTTTATGGGCTGACTTTGGCCCAGTGTCAGAATCATGGCTGTTTTTCAATGCAGATTTGCAGCACACTGCAGAGCATCATCACTTACATGACCAGGAAGGAAGAGACGGAAAAGTCAAGTCTCTCTTCTCCTCAAAGCTCCCAGTGAAATCTATAAGAGCCGTGCATATGCAGGCCAGGCAAAACTGGATGCCAAACTGACAGGCTTCTTTAAGGAAGAGCTCACTACTGATCCCATTCTAGCTATATCCACCAGGAGCAGATAGGTATGAGGAAAATAGCCAGCATAGATTTCTTTTAGATAGAGTTTTGGCAAAAGAGAAATCCTGTGTTATATTCCTATTCTATTAACTTTGGAACATTCCCGAGAAGATTCTCTTTGCAGAACTGAGCGAAGCTCAGTTGAAAACTGGCTTGCTAAAATATTCCATTTCTAATATAACCAGTGCCCTCAATGTTGCTGAGCTCTGGCTTAATCTGTGTCATTCTCCATCCATCCACTAACTTGAGGTCAGCACAGTGCTTGTCATTCATAATATATCTGACTGAAGGATGTGTGTGTATTCAAGTCACCTTCTGCAGATTATTCCCCCAGCTCACTCTCTGTTCCCATTTGTCTGCACATTAGCAACCCAACCTCCTAACATTTATGCAATGTGCTAACCTGGAGACAGTGGCAGGAATATCGGAGCGCAAATGAGCATTAACTCCTGTCAGCCAAGAATCCAGTTTTTGAAGTAGACACTAATTTGTGAGTTTTGATGTATCTCAGCTCATACTCTATCTGCAGTCAGTCACTTTAAGCACACTTTAATAGCTGTGCTCAAATGTAGACAGCTTCATGGAATATGGAAGCATTATGTTAACAAATGAAATATGCATTATACATATCTCCTTTTAAAAAAACCCCAGCCTGAAATACATTTAAATGAATCTTTTAACTGTTTCTTCAGACAAGAGGCATAACATTACACACACCAACCCGCACCCCCATCAATACAAATCTTTATTTTTGTTTATATTTGCATAGACCCAACTTTCACACTACAGATTTGAATTGTACAAGAGGATAAACATTAGTGATCACTGGGAATTGTAGGGAAAAAATAAAAATTGCCATGGTAATAACTACAGACTTAACACAAGAAAGCTTCACAATTAATAATTCCAGATAGCTTGCTACAGGTGCTATATTTAAGGTAAGCATGTATTAGTAACAGATACAGCTTTGTAAAAATTATCTCAGCAAAAGTTAGCTAAATATACAGTTCCAACCTGTTATAACTGGTCAGAGCTCTTTGATTAGCAGAGTAAAAACGTGGAGTTCTTTTATGATTTATGACACAGAAAATGCAGGAGTTCACCAGAGTTACACCGATTTACCAAAACTGACGATCCAGTCCACACATAATATTTCACTCTCTCTATATATACACTATACATATTATAGAAAGCCACAGTGTACATACTGGTAATAGTGTTCCATCACCGTAAGGAGGTTTTTAAACTTCATGCTTAAATAGCGCTTTACTGTTGTTCCTCAGTGTCTCCCTTGAATACCCCCTTACCCACACACTTTACTAATATCTAAAAACATTTTCCAGACATAAGCATGTGTGGGTGTGTGGAGGGAGTGTATGAAAATTTCAAAGGGACCTGACATCCCAGGCTTAAATATAGAATATATGCATAGCGGCTTCCAACACACAAACATAATGGCTTCTGATTTTAGAAGCCCCAAGGAAACATTATACAATTTAGCAGAAAAAGTTAGTCCTAATACTTAACTACGTTTCCAGAGCTCTTTTGTAGCTCTCTGTTTTAGGCAAATCTCCAGGAAGCTGCCCACACAGAGCTAGATGGAGCTCGCAAGGCTCAGATAGTGATCACGTGAAGGCACAGTCAAAGAGTGGGCTTGCTTACAATGTCTGTACATTTCGGCTGCTGTGTTCCTCTTCTGTCATGTAAAGCCAAATCGCGGCAGTTCCCCTTCCTCCAAAGTCTAGTTTCATTTTAGTACTAGTGGAGGTGGAAGAAGAGGAGGATTGTGCAAATCTCAGCATTTTATGGCTTATAAGAAACAGTCACTACCTTTGTTCATGGTCAGTTTTAGAATGTGACATTTTGCTAAATATGATACTGTTTATCTCAGTTCCTTTTTTGTTGTTCTTATTATAACTTCAATATTTGCATAACACAACATGAAAATACCTCAAACCCAGAGCAAAGCTGATGCTTTATGTGTTACGCATGCAACATCCCTGCTTACATGTGCTCCGGGGACGGCTTGCATGACTAAGGGATTAAATAACCGGGCCCCAGCCTTATGGAAAAGTCCAACCGAATTTAATAGAGAATGAAGATCTTAAGCTTGGCAATAGAATGCAATGGAGAATTCTACCCCACTCCTGTAGTTCTATAAAATAGTCTAAAACAGTTTACAGAAAGAGCTCATTCATTTCATTTACAGTAAGGGCGTGTTAGCAGTATTAAGGGGCTGTAGCGCGGCGGCTGCGCCACTCCTGCTAAAAGGGGCTTAAACAGCCCAGGAAAGGGTTGTGGCTGGGAGCAAGCAAGCTCCCAGGCTTATTGGGCAGAGTAGCCACAACTGTGGCTGCATCAGTTAGGGCTCAGCTGTCCCTGATAAAAGGGCCTAGAGTTTGGTGGAGGGAGAGCCTCCTCTGTCTGCAGAGGCAGATAGGTCTGGCTGCTGGGAGCTTGAGCAAGGTACCTAGAGTGGAGCAGGGCTGGGGCAAGGCAAGAGTAGCTGGGGAAGCTCTGGCCTGGAAACCCCCAGGCTGCAGGGCCTAGGGGACTGGCCCAACAAGGGGTACTGGGGTTGCATGAGGCAGCCCTTGGTTAGTTATAGAGGAAGCAGGCCAACCCCTTTTGCCAGTGGTGAATGGCAATGATACTGCTGTCTGCCACAGAGAATGGGGGCAAGTGGTGACTGGCAGTTGCCTAGACTGAAGCAAGGTGGGGATAGGAGGTGCAGATTCCCCAGGGAGGGGAGACCCAGTGTGAGACTGTAGGGGTACTGCAGGGGTGCAGCACCCCAAAGAAGAGGGCACCAGGGTCTGGGGAGGGACACAGGGCCGAGCAGCAAGCGGGACATCAGCCTGCAGAGGGCACTCCGGATGCTGGAAGAGCTAATTCCCGGACAGACCAGCGGGAGGTGCCAGAGGGGTGAGTCGCCACTTCGCTACAGGGGCCATAAAGTGAGCACAAATGAAATTTATGCTCTGTTTAAGGCCTGTTTATACTGCCAGAACAATGGAAAGTGGTAATAGTATAAATGAGAATTAGGTCTGTTTTGAGAGTACACTATATAAACCTCTCTCAATTCCTATGTAACCATATTGGTTTAATCACTATCCAGTTTTAGTGGGCTTTGCCAGAGGATTCATTTCCAAGACTGATTTTTTTTTTCTTCACACTCCTTAATAGTTTGCAAGAGCTTTAGGTCCCAATTCTCCTCCCACTGAAGTCCAGGTGAGTTTTTCCATTCTATTCGCTTTCACTGGAGCAGGATCTGAAGGATCACTTTCTGAAGACTCTAGATAAAGAACTGTTTAGTTTTGCTCTATCAAAGTTCTCAGAATTTCATGTTTGGAACAAAATGCATATTGTAAAACCATGGCCAGGAGACAGCTGGTTCAAAATAGCACCCGTGACTGTTTCCTGGTATGACCTTTATGTTCTGGATGTATGATATTGATTTTTTTTTATTGTGTATATATCTCTATAGAGATATATACATAGAGCGAGCACAAAGTTAGCATTTGCTAGTCCAAAATATGTATTCAACAAGAAATATTTTAATAATATACATGATCAATATTGGGCTTTTTTCCCCTTTCAGAGCAAAGGGGTAAGCTGCAATGCACTGTTTATTATACTGAATTCTACTATAGTCTAAAAAGATAGATGGGCTGCTATTAGAATACATAGAGTTCTAGGGAATAGGCATTTTTTCCACTACATTCATTGTATTTTCTGTAGCCACCCTCAGATATTTCACAGAAAATGTGTGTTATCCCTCATCACGATGATGGATTCAGTGGTGCTGAAGGGTGCCAATCATTAGATTGGGGCTGGAGCCCCCACGTCATATGAGGAAGGAGGCACAAGTTGCAGGACTTAACAGATTGCAGTGAACAAAATATGAAAAACAAGGGATTGGGATGAAGGTCAAAGGATTAAAACTGACAGATCTGGAGAGTCCACATTTAGCCATAGTGGAAATACAGCAGAGGCAGCAGCAGATCAAACAGCCCATCCTGCCCTCTCACTCAGCCTCCTATGGGGAGTGAGAGGGTTGGTCAGTCTCCATGTCTGTTCAGCCCTTGGCCTGGCCACTGATAGTGCCAGAGATATCAAAGGGTGGTGGCACCCCTCACTCTTTAGACTATCCCCTTTGAAACAGTTTAACAAAACCCTTTTCACAAAACTAAAAATTCAGTTATTCTCACCCCCCAATACTTCTTCCCTGGCCAATACAATCCCCTGGATGTCGGGTAAGACACAAGCCTGGATAAAGTCATTCTTTGAACAACGGGAATAAAATGCTTGTATTTCCCACCAAAAATTGTAAGTAACATTTTCAAAAGTGCCCAAATGAACAAGACTGAGATTACTGAGTGCCTAAGTCCCTTTTGAAAATGGGGCTTCTTCGACACCGAAAAATGTTACCCCACAGCTAGAACAGAGCAGCCCTGAGAACGAGCTGTCAGGGCTGCTGCAGGGTCCTATCCTTTTGCTCTCCAGGGGTCCCCCGTTTTGAGGGGTGAACCCTGCACTCTTTTCTGTCTCTGGAAGTAATCTTTCAAGCACAGGCCACACAAACATCTCCTTTGGAAAGCTAAATATTCCATGGATCCACATGCAACTCCCACTGACATCAATAAGCTACTTTCCACTGACATCAAGGAAAGATGCATCTGTCCTCAAAATGGTGGTGGACCCCAAATCAATCCTTTTAATTGAATTCCACTGTACCTGGCTTCTTCGCAAGATTATCATTACCTCAGCTTTATTTGAAGACCGTGGGGGAGTCAGATTTGCTGCTTAGATTTCACCAATTTACCTGCACTGTTAATGTTTATGCAAAATGGTACCCACAAGTACTTGTGCCTGCAGGTTTGTGGGTACAAAAAGAGAGGCCAGATTGAGGCTGGTCTCAAAAATTACACTTTGGGGGGTTAGCTACTTATGGAAAAAAAGTTAAGACTCTGATGCCAAACGCATTTAGGCACCTAATGCCCACTGACCTCAATGGGAGGTAAGTGTCCAAATACCTTTGCAGGTCTCAGCCTATGTGACTTAGGAGCCTTAGTCACATTTTCAAAAGTGACATAAGCACCTAGGAAGCTTAAGTCTCATTGCAGTCAAGGGGATTTATACTCCTAAGTGCCTAAATCACTTTTGAAATTGGGACTGCAACACAAGTCATGAAGACACTTCTGAAAAATGCTACCTCCATGTTTATTTGCTTTCACCCTACACGAGTTCTCCCTCCCCTTCCTACAGAAGCTGTTGTACAGTTTTGCTGATATACGATGATGGTTTTATTCCACCCAAATGGTGGAGTCACTTCAGTCAGGATGAGGGATCTGTAGATATACAAGGCAAGATTCTCCATGGCCTTGGCCCTGGCCCTCTGTGCATCTGTGCAAATGAGTATGGGCAAAGTACTACCAAATAACAAGTCTTTGTTCACTCACACAAGTTTTATATCTACTTTACAGAGGCGCAAACGACTATACAAGGAGCAAATCAGTAAAGAATCAGGCCCATAAAGTGTAAAGTATTTTTGGATCCTAACCTTTGGGATACAAACCACTATTTAAATGCAGTTTGCAATTAATGATTATCTTCACCACCACTCATTAGGAAATCGTTGTGCTCTTGTACTCATAGATTATGTTCTTAGGACACTGGCAATACCTTTTGGGGTGGGGAGGGCTTTTTATTTATGCAGTGATATTTCTTTCAGGGTTGTTGGGCCAAATCCATGCCTGTTGCAATGCTATTGTCTTCACAGGAAGTACGCCAAGAAGGCATTTGGCCTGCTGCATTTGGAAGGAAAGTAGAACTGGAGTAATTGGGTAAACATCCTTTTTGTACTTAGTGTTCTTACAGTCACGTGGATACGTGCCTTCCAAAAGCCACTAGCTATGGGGGAGCTTCAGTTTTAGATGTTTAACACCTTACATTGGTCTGATTTTTCAGAAAGTGCTGAGCACCACCCCTGGAAAATCAGGCCCCTTTAAAGGAATCTCATTAGGCCCCTTTGAAAACCTTGACTAGAGTTTATACTATTACCAGCAATAGATTCTCATTTGTTGCTGGTCTTAGTTTGCATTTGGAAGGATCTCAATCTTCCCTTGTTGCTCAGACATATACAGTAAATCCCAGTAATGACAACATGTGATATCCAAGGACACAACTCCTTAAGCATGACTGGAGAAACTTCACTTAAACAGTCTGAACCAGATCCTCAGCTGGTGTAAATCAGCGTAGCCCCACTGAAGTCAGTAGAACAGACAGATTGATACCAACCAAGAATCTGGCCCATTGTTTGTTACCATATATAGCTCAGCAGAGGAATCCCGATAATGATCAAAATTGCTTTTGTCTATGCCTATTAAAGACGCTCTTTGGAGAATATTTGTACAGCCACATCTTTAGAATTTCTGTGATATGTCTAGCTCTTTCCACAAGGGCCCTTGGCAATAGCAGCTATAAAAATTGCTCTTCAAATGACTGAAAAATATAAATATATTCATTAAAAATGTGTGAATGGTCATCTGTGTCAAAAATCTTTAAACACTCATCTATTTGCGGTTTCTATGGTGGTAATAGCCTGACATTTGTTATTCACTCTCTACAAAACAAAACAAAACTACCCCCCCTATGCTTTCTGTTGCTGGATTTCAGTACCAGTTAATGAGTGTAACCGAACGCCCACAAAAAAGACTTGATATCTGTGTTTCCACATCACAAAGCATGCCAACAAACACACAATGGCTGTGATCAGATTAAGAACCATCTGCAGTATCAGATACAGACTGAAAGTACCAGTGACACTGGTACAGTCAGATACACCATGGTAAACGAAGGTCCTACTGAGTGGATCTGAAGTGTCCAGTTTGCACCGGCAAGAGTCGAGGAAGGCATCACAGGTAAACTGTGTAATCTGTGAATAATGATGTGTAACAAAAGCCACTGCCAGAACACAGGTAATCAGACTCAGGGCGCTCAGTAGAAAGTACATCAGCTGAAATAAAGAAAAAAGAAAAACATTCTTTTCTAGCTACACAGAGAACGGGCTATGTAACCAACACATGCACATAGATTTTTCTAGTCAAAGCGTGCATTTATACATTTCCTGCTCGTGAGCTGCAATAAATATGTAATTCTGGGTTGATGCAGAGCTGTGGGTGCTAAAAGCAGATGCAAGTACATCAGCCCTCCAAGGGCATATTTTACCTACTTTATCCAAGGGTTGGAATATAATTTTCAGAACGAGACCCGTTAAAAATAATATCAAGGAGTCCAACTTTTTACAAAGCCGCATGCTTACTGGAGCAGAGCGTGCTTCTGTGGTATTTTCATGCCACTTTGACTAGAGCTGCAATAGCCACGTATTCGGGTATGGTAAATTGGTGTGAGTCTATTGAAGTCAATGGAGTCACAGCGATTTACACCAGCCGAGGCACTAGCCTCAAATATTTAATGGCAAGCGGTGGTGCTTACAAAAGTGCTGTCATTATGCCACTGACCTAAAGGGTCTCTTAAAATTACAGGAACAACTTTGTGTCTGCATCTATTCACAGCTCCATTTTGCACACACACAAAAATCAGACTCATGCAGGCATATTGGACAGCTAGGGATCTAATAACCGGAGCAAGGACTGCAAGGGCATTTTGCCTGAACTGCTCTGAGGTTCCACGTGGAAAATAATGATCATTTCAAAACAGGCACACAAACTTATAGGAGTAAATTTGGGCCTCACGCAGAGGCCCCTTTGGAAGTCCGGCTCAGGAAGGTGAAATAGAAGATTTCAAAGGCACAGAAGGAAGGTAAGTTCCCATTACTCTCTAAGACTAGCACATGCATGGAATAAAAAGGATAGATCCTTTTTTAGTCCCAGAGGGAAGTGTAATTATTTGGGCACTAGTCCTGAAATCTGCTCCATGTGGATGGAATTCTGATATCACTCAGAGATCATTTAGAGCCCCAATCGCTTCAGGTTCCAGGAGTGGAGCTTGATTATTATATGGTATGGAGTTTCCTGACATTTGAGTTCTGGATCTGGCAATTTTTGTATTGCGCTTGCACTACTCTTTGTGAATATATATATTTTCAAATAGAACTCTGTGCATAGTGCCAATATCATTTCTGGTTTAAGATTAGCAGCCGTGTTAGTCTGTATCCGTAAATAAGACGAGGAATATTTGTGGCATCTTCTGGTTCTGCTGAGCAGGATGGAGACATTTATTTCTTTTGGCTTCTTACCTATCTGTCAGCAACATGGCATGGTTGGGAATTTATTTTAAATAAAGAGGTTTCTTTTTTTTTTTAACCTCTGCACCATAAGCAAAATATCAATACATAAGCATTTCTTCTGGCCTTGAAGCTCTAGGTATGTATGTTTTGATAAAATCCACTCTCTGGGTATATTTGTGTTTGATTTACACTGTTGATCTATCTTCCCATACATGTGTCAGTTTGGGGGGAAATGGTAGGGCTTCTAGGAGATATCAAAGCAATATATCCAGTCTGTCCCCAAAATAACTGTATTCAAGATGTCTAGATCTTCATTTAGCAGCCCTGGCTGCTATTAAATTTAATGACTCTCCCTGCAGCCTGAAACTTAGGGCAATTTCTAAATGAAGGTGGCTTTTATTAAATTTAATTACATCCCCCCTGCAGCTTTCATGGTAAAGACCCACAGTAAAAGTGAAGCTACAAAATAAGGGCAGCTCCTGTTAAAAACTGAATGGTAAAGAGACAGCTACTAATTGAGCACAGCCGCTAAACAAAGATATATGGTAATTTATGAGCATATGATAACATTTCAAAAGATGACACAAACATTTTTAAAGGGAAAAACATGCTGGCAACAGATAATTGCATGAATGATGATATTCATGAGGGAACCAATTTTGCTTTACTATCGTGGTATAAATCTCTGGCAACCCCATTGAATGGAATGGGGAGTAGAATATGACCTCATTACATGAATTTTTAAGCCTATATGTACCATGGGTCTGCTTCTGCACTGTATACAGATACACCCACAGAAAGTGAGTGTAAAATGGCATCAAATCAATCAATAATTTAGACAGTGCTTCTTGTATGGTCACATATTTTTGCATGTTATGCACCAAAATAAATACATTAATTAAAATGATGCCCTACATGAAGGAAATCTGAGGTTTCCTTTCAACTGCAAAAAGATTCAGGCAGCCCCTTCAGCAATCAGCTGAGATGCACAGAGTCATATCGGGGGCATCAGGCAATTGACACATAGCCATTATCCTCACCCGGTGTTTGCAGAGGATTTTCCCTTGCAAACAGATGAAAATGAACACATTTCTAAATATCAAAGGTGAGTCCACAGAAAATGCTGCCTGGGGAGGAGCACAAGGCAGTGAGTGCACAGATCCCATCAGCAGGCTAATCACATGACAGACCCAGAGGCAACTCCAAAATGGCAAATACAACTGCTTAGGGAGTTCTGCCAAGGAGCCAGAATTTGTCCCTGGAAAAATGTTTTTCACTGTTCGAGAGGTACATGGGCCCTGTGATTGCTATCTAAATAGACGGAGAAAGAAAGGAATGTGGGAAGTGACATATGATGATTAGGAACAGTCAATGGCAGGTCACATACATTGTCCTACATGATGAACCCAAAGGAGAAGAAAAGGTTTTAAGATAGTTATTGATAAGAAGATTATATTTTTGTTACATGTCAGGAAAATAATAACTCAGCTAAGATACGTTGTGTCCTGCCTGGGAAAGTCCTGAACTATTAAGGATTAAACCAGTTGGATTCCATAGAAAGTATTCAAAAAAAACCTTGCAGAAATTAATATAGAATCCTTTCTAAGAGTTAAAGCAGCTTGGATTATAAACCCACTCAGAGGGGCTAGAAGATGTCAGAGCCACCCTTTATACCAATGTAAGTGCTACCTGCTGCAGGCAGGTGGATGTAGCGCGGCCTCCTGTGTCTTTGCAAATCATCCGCTCGAATTTTATTCCTTTTCCATTTAATTCTTTCACTTATTATTCCACACCCAGCACAACAGGAGCCTTAGAAAGAAAAGTAATCTGGAGAAAAGCTGCTACCACACTCCCACTGGAGAAAAAAATTGGTGCACCTCAGAATGAAATTCATCCTCATGCAGAGGGTCTATGCAAGGCCAGTGAACTTCATAAATACCACACAACTTAAATGGGACATCAGTAGTGCATAGTCCTTGTGTTGCTCCTATGTACAGGGGTGAATTTCATCCTGGTACACTGGCTAAATGTCTGCGATACGTGACACAATATGAAGCAAGACTACATAGTTTAGATGGGTTTACTATACATCCTTAGTATGGGAATGGGCAGACAAGTAGGGGTCTTCCTCCAAGCCTTTTAACTTGCACATGCAGTCAGCATCTAATTTTACGGCAAGGGGGAAACTGCATACTTGGTGAGACTGGAAATCAATCATAAAATGTCAGAAATAGATACGGGAAAGTCCTATTTATCGGAATCTCTTTGATATGAAATTCTCTCCTCTCCTGCTAACTGTGATGTCTGCCCTTATCCAATAACCCCCTCAGTTCTGGAACCTTTGAGCCCATTTATCCAAATGCCTTTGATATTCCCCAAAATGATGCAGATAAAATGGGCTCTTACCTGAAAATAAAGTATTTATCAACACACCTTGACCTAGAATTCCTCTTTTATACAGACTTCAGATATGCATGGGATAGTATAAATCTTCCTAAGCATTTGGTTGGTTGTTGGCATTTTCTAGACTGCCAATCTAAGGGTTACATTTTTGCAAATTTCAAGCACAATCTGGCTTTCTTTTATATGGAGAAATTTTCCAGTACACCAGCTTGTGATATTATATACATAGAGAGAGAGCGAGATTTAAAAAAATTACACTGTACCTTTATGGCAAACTGGACACATGTCTTTTCCTCTGGCTGATATGAAACACAAAGCATCACCATTCCCACTAAGGCCACCACACAGACCTGCAAAGGAGGAGATTTAAAGGGACAATGTCAAGATAAAGATCTTCTTTTTCCAAACAAAAGGGTCCTATCTGTATTACCAGCACCTGAAAATAAAATAGGTTTTAAAATGTAATAACCTAGCTGTGGTATTTATATGGCCCCATAGCATCTGAGTGCCTCACAATCCTACAACATCCCTCTGAGGAATGCTTATCCTCACTACACCCTTGTGATGCAGAGCAGTTCTACTATGTCCATTTTACATATGGGAACTGAGGCACAGAGAGGCTAAGTGACTTAAGGTCACAGAGGAAGTCTGTGAATGAGCAGGTCTCACAAGTCCAAGGCTAGAACTCTAACTACTGGGAAATGCTTCTTTAAATTGAGCCCAAGAGTTTCAAATTTGAAAGCTTAAAGTCAGTCTCCCTCAATCCTTAGTAAGGCATCAAAATTAATGGCCTGGTTGTCAAAGATGTTGGGCACTCACCACTCCACCTGGAATCAATGGGAGCTGCTTGGCTCACCTTTTCTGAAAGTCAGAATAAATATTTAGCCAGCTAAATAAGTAAGGCCTAACTTTAGGCACTCAGATTCGGAAACCTTGGCCTTAATTTATATGGCTCCATTTATGCTTGTTGTTTACATTTTGGACTTCATTCGGCTAATACAGTAAAACTAGATAGTTTCTTTGTAAAATTTAACTCAATGCAACAGTTATAACTCAAAAAGGGAGAAATGCAAGAGATTCCATCAAGCTTACCATGGGCTTGGCTTTTCATTTTACATGGAAAGTGCTCATATATTAAATGGATGGATAGTAACTTTTGGGATGCAATTCTGGATAGCCCTGTGTAGGCAGAGAAGAGAACAACAGAATCCAGGCAAAATTTTGCCCCTTCTACTCCCAAAATTCCATG
Source organism: Dermatemys mawii (assembly GCA_007922305.1). Taxonomy (NCBI): domain Eukaryota; kingdom Metazoa; phylum Chordata; order Testudines; family Dermatemydidae; genus Dermatemys; species Dermatemys mawii. The sequence continues at coordinate 26,937,840 of ML677350.1, read as the reverse complement.
TAGGCCAGCTAGTATGTCCAATGACATTCCACAGCTATATCTGGGGTAAGCAGGGGAGTAGGGACATAGCCAACTCACCATGCTCCTTACACATCTGCTACCAGCAGGTGCAGATGAGAACAAGCTGCTTGTTTTTGAAGCATCAGTTGCTTAGTGTGCTCCCTGGTGTCCCATGTGCCATTATGCCTTATTTGCCCTTCACAGGGTGAAAGGTTCAGAATAACCTTCAGTTAGTTGCTGTGCTCCACTCTCTAGTCCAGAACTCTTCCCAGGAGACACACCAGGATGCAGGCTTTTGTTCAGGTGATTGTCTATGCACAGAAGTTTCACCAGTTTCATTTTTTAAACCACATTTGGTTAAACCAAAGCAAAACCTTGTTTGGACTCACTTATTTTAGCGTAAAAGAGGCTTATTTTGGCTTAGCTTAAAACATGTCCTAATCAACATAAATTTATTTTGATATAAGCCAAGCGTAGATGGATTTAAGATCATACACACAACTTTTTGCAAAAGTTAAAACTCTTCTTCTTCACCTTGTGCCATCAATTGGGGGTCACCTTGTCCCATCAAGTCTTCGTCTCCAACTGCATTTTCCAAACAAACCAGCCTTCTTCATGCCCTTCTTTAGTGTCTCAAACCAGCTTTCTTTACGTTCTCCTTGTGATCGTTGTCTTAGGACTACATCTCATGTACTCTCTGGCCAACATATCCCTCATCTTGTAGTCTCACATGACCCAGCCATCTCAGTTGATACTTTCTCAGCTTTTCAGCAATAGGAGCTATGTGCATCATGGCTAGTACTGTTCAGTTGTGTGGCCTATCAGTTCTCGTCTTATCCAGAGTCCACCTGAGCACTCATTTTGGCAGTGTGAAGTAATTGTTCTTCTCTCTTCCTCGTGGGCCAACATTCAGACTGTATATCATGGCTGGCTTAATCATGATCTTATACTCTTTGTTCCTTAGTTTACTTGGCATATTCTTATCAGAGAGAATTCCCTCCGTTTATACCCAAATGCACTTCATATGGCTTCTAACATCCACCACCACATTCCCATCATGGCACAACACTGAACTGAGGTATTTAGATTGTTGTACAGACTTAAAAGCTAGATGATTTGGAGTTAATTGACTTCTTCTTGTCCCTCTTAATAAAATGTATGTATTCAATCTTTTGTCACCTGAGTCATAAGCCATTGTCCTCTAATGCAGCCCTCCACAGTTTGAGGCTCCTTTGCAGTTTGTATTTATCTTCATGGCATAAAATATCATTGGCAAAAAGCATGGTGCATGGAATCTCTTCCCTAGTCTCCTGCATCAAAGCATCCATTACAATTACAAATAGGAATGGGCTTAAGGCTGTTCCTCAGTGTAGACTTATCCTTCCAGTGAAAGGTTTACTGTAGACATAGCTCCTTCTCACTACTGTTGTACTATCTTTGTACATGTCCATGACAGAGACACATATTCAGACTGGCAGACTGCGTGACAGCAGGTACCATAGCAATTGTCTAGGAATTCTGTCATAAACCTTCAAATCAACAACGCAGTGTAATTCCTTGAATTTCTTCTGCCATATCCAGGCTGCAAACCTTGCATACGTTGTTGACCTTCCTAGCATAAACCTGAATTAGTTGTTTATTACTTGATGCTCCAGCTCCTCCTGATGTCTTTTTTCAAATGATTCTCTCCAGCCATTTCATCATGTGACTCATTAACTTGATGGGTCAGTAATTACTACATTCTGGCATATCTCCTTTACGCTTTAAGATAGGGACCAATGTGCTCTTCCTTCATTCATCAGGCAGTTTTTCAAGATGGAGAATTAAGCAGAAAAAGTTCACCATCACTCCCTCATGGCCAAATGCTTTAAATGCCTCAAACGATATGCTGACTGATCCCACTGTCCTCCCCACTTTCATCATCATTAGCACTGTCTAAGTCTCCACCATGGAGATAGATCTTATGAGGTTGTTGCTTGAGCATACTTCCTTCAAGGGTTTCTGCACGTTGTGGTACTGATCTTCCACCAGCACTCTTTCATTTTCAGCGCTGACAGACTTCACAGCTCCCAAGTCCTCTGCTCTTCTTTGCCTAATATTGGCTAATCTATATACTCCTTTTTCCCCTTCCTTCATCAGTAGCCCTGAATATAAGGCTTTAAATGCCTGACTCAGCTTCTCCAGCCGCTCGTTTTGGCATTTTCACTACCAGCTTGTATTTCTTAGAACCTGCCGCCATTTTTAATTTTCTGCCATTGCTTAAATCTTTCCTTCCTCTTTTTTTATTGTTGCTTGTACATTGTTCGACAACCACCGCAGCTGCTTGCCAAGAAGTTTCCCTTTGTTCATCTGGCCGTGGGCAGCTTGTAAGCTTTCTGTGATACGTTTGGACATTTCCCCCCAAACCTCATCAGTTTTGTCATGTCCAGTCTCTGCAGAACCTCATCCTTACATCTCTAACTTCCCTATCTGTGAGCCTCCACCACTTGGTCCTTTCTTCCACAACTCATCTTTTGTCCCCCCACCCACTCCCCCCGCAACTAGCCTTTTCACTCAGACATCCATCAGACGCAAATCTATGTTGCTCCCCAATCTGCTGTCCCGGGATCTCTTTACAGCCTCTCATGTGTTTGAGATCTCTTCCTCTTCTCAGGAAGAAATTGATCTGGGACCTATTGGAACAGCTCTTGCGTATAATTAAGTGCTTCTCCTTCTTTACAAAAGATATATTGGCAACAATCAGTCCATGGGCTCTGGTTAACTCTAAGGTTTTCTACCAACTTAATTTCTGTTTCCAAAGCCTTATCCTCTGTGACAACTGTCATAGCCCTCATGGTGTTCTCCCACATGTCCATTAAGATCTGCTCTGATAATCAAGTACTCAGCTTGTGGTACTTCATTTGTCATTTGGTCCAGCGCTATCTGGAATTCTACCTTTCCCTCAAATGTATGTCTTGTGTACATATCTGTATGTGGCATTAAATATTTGTTTTCTGTTCAATGCCATTCTAACTTTCATTAGCTGTTCACACTTTCCTTGCACTGCCTTATTCTGTAGTATTTCTGCTTTGATTATTCCCACACTATTCCTTCTTGCTATTGAGCCATGATACATTATGTTGTAACTCTCCTGATGTTCATGGATGTCAACGCCTTCCATTTGGTCTCTTGTATACAGACAATATGCACTCTCTTTTCAAGATCTCAGCAACTTCTCTAGATTTGCCAATTCCCAGATTCAGGAGAACAAAACATAGTTCTTGGCTCATTTCTTTAGCCACATGCACTCAGAATGTGGTAACCTCTTCCCCATTTTCCATAGCTGTCTGGCACAGCAATCTCATATCACTTCTGAGGGGATGCTCTAGCACTGTACTAACATACTCCCTTAAGATGAAGGCCATAGAACATTTGTGATGGCACAACTTTTACAAACTGGCTGGCCAGGCCTGGTGTTCTTCTTTTGAAACTGGACTCCCTTCTGATAGGTGGAATGCCTACTGGAGCTAATGAGCAACCTAGTTATAAGGCATCAGACACCAGTCTTTCAACCCACATCTTCAATTAAGAACATCTCCACCATGAGAAGGTGGAGAAGCCTACTACACTGGCCATATGAGGCATTTCCTCGGGAATGAGAGCTCATCCTGAAAACCACCTTCAACATGACAATTCTTTAGTTTGCACCACTTTAACTAAGTTTAGTTAAGTCAGTGCTGCTTTGCATTTAAATAACCTCTAAGCCTTCCCTCCGATCTGTGATCATATTTTATTTTCTGTTTCTCCTGCTGTTGTGTTTGGGTTTCTAATCATACAGGAGAAAACTAATTTGACTCATTTTAAGTATCTTGGACAATATTTTCAGGCCAGATCCAGAGATGTGCTGAGCATGTGCAATTCCAACTGATTTTAGTGGGCTTTTGATCAGGACCCATGTGAGAATAGAATTTGATCAGTGATTACTAGGGTGAGTTTCTATTTATATCATAAGTAACCACTGCCATCGCTCAAAAAGAATGGTTCAGGCTTGTAGGGCTAGAGGATCATAAATACCACCTATCCTCTGTGTTACAAGACGTCAAAGGCTGCAGTATTTAACAGTAGTCGGCAGCATTTCCTGAATAGCAGGGCCATCCTTAGGCACAGGCAACATACACAGCTGCACAGGGCACCTGAAAATTTGAGGCACCACTGGGTCTTAGTGTCCACCCTTCCTATTCCTGATCTGACCCTTCCTGCAGGGTCCCACAGCTGGATGCTGCAGCCTGGGGAGTCTTCCTCAGGAGGGGATCTAGTAGTTAAAAGTGAAAAAGCCTCCAGCCTGCCAGACCCATCAGCACAGCCTTGAAACTGTTAAAGAGCCATTCAAGGGGCAATTAAGCCATTTAACACAGGCATTTGCCAATCCCCAGGTATATACTGTCAGTTTCTGAATTTACTGACAAAAACTGTTGTGCATTACTATAATATTTACTCAGAACATGTCAGTCTACAGGAGCTTAGTTTAAAATTTGCTTTAAAAATATTTCATTATTGAGTTGGTGAAAAATCCTTCCATAGATTTTTAACTGTACAATCATCTTTAGTCTTAAATGCATGGATCTCCAGACATATAGTTTTTTAAAATAAATCCTTCAAAAGACAACCCTTATCTAAAATACACATTTTAATTACTATAGTAAAAAAACCCCTTGCTTCCAAAATCTTCCTGTACTTTCTGTTCATCCCTTTCTCCTTCCAGATAGAGCTGGACAAAGTGTTTCCCTTTCTTTACTTCTGACTATCTGATGAACTAGTTTTAAGAGAACCAGCAAAATCAGTCCCTTAGTAAGATATAAAATCCTTTTTAATGCCTAAAATCTTTGGAAACATATTTTTTAAAGTTGGTGACATTTCATAAACATGTCTATTGTCATGGAGATCACACAAAGTAAATTAGTGTTCCCTTTTACTAAAAGCAATGAACATTGTTATGAACACACTAAACCTCTGTGACTGCTTAATTTAAAATAATGTCTTTGTTTCAGTGAGTTAAATATGTAGTAACCTGGAATGATTACTTTATGAAGGCTTAAGAGTACATTTAAAATATAAAATCAGCTTAGAAATACTGATTAAGAAAATGTAAAACACAGAAGAGCTGCATCATGTACTCCAGAATATTTAATGATGTATTCAGCAAGGCAGCTGACTCACCCTTACTAAAAAGGGTTTGCAAATAAATGTCTGACAAACTTCAGGACATATCAAAAAATCTGTGACTGACATTTTTTATTCCCAAGTTTAGTGCTTTTAATTAGGTACCTTCTGCATGTTCATTCTGCATGAAGAAAAGGGTATGGGGGTCTCTGTGAGGAATGGTGACTCTCTGCTACCGTGAGGCGCCCACTCCCCCCGCCAGGCTGTGTAGTCCAGCTGCCATCGGGCATAGGGGCACCAGTTTAAAAATACTGCATAGTGCCCCATAAATCCAAAGGACAGCCCTGCTGAATAGCATGGGTTAGAGCAGAGGCTTTCAAAGATTTTCATAGTGTGGAATACATCTTAACAAACAGCACATCTCTCTCTCTGTGATTGCATTTCAGCCCCATGGCAATGACAGTAATTGCTTATGCAGAACAGTAATAGGAAAGTATTTATGTACTGTCACGGTCTTTATTAGCAGTATTATTTATTTGCAGTAGCACTTACTACGTGCTAGGCCCTTTCCAGTCACTTACAAAGGACAGTCCCTGCTCTGGACTCAGTATCTAGTGCAAAAAGTATTTTTTTTTAATGGAATTAATTACACGGTCTGCTTTAGCTCTTCAGGGTGGGCTCAGCCCTACAAATTTTTCAGCATTCCTGTGAGGTGATTAAAATCCTCAATTTCAGTGTTACTTCAGTGAGAGCATTTAGCACCTCAGCAGAAAGCTCACTTAACCCTAATTCTGCAGGATCCAAAGCTAAAACCATGTGACCAGCTCTCTATGAACCTCCAGACTGTGCTCTATAGAACCTCTATAGCAGAGGCTTTCAGATTTTCCAGACTACTGTGTCCCTTTCGAGAGTCTGATTTGTCTTGTGTACCCCCAATTTTCACCTCACCCGAAGACCACTTCCTTATAAAATCAGACATATAAATACAAAGTGTCCCAGCATACTATTACTGAAAAATTGCTGGCTTTCTCGTTTTTACCATACAATTCTAAAATAAATCAATTGAATAGAAATACTGTACTTACATTTCAGCGTATAGTATATAGAGCAGTCTAAACAAGTCATTGTGTGTATAAAATTTTAGTTTGTACTGACTTCACTTGTGCTTTTTATATCGCCTGTTGTAGAACAAGGCAAATATATAAATGAGCTGATGTACCGCCTGGAAGACCTTTGAGAGCCCCCAGGGATACACGTACTCCTGGTTGAGAATCACTGCGCTATAGAACAAATATGTATTCAGAAAAAATGCCACAATACTTACATCATCATATCAATAAATGAAAGCATGGCAAAAGAGAAGACATTTTTTAAAAGCTTTACTGCTGCCTAACAGGCTAAACACAACATGAAAAATGCATTCCAATGCTGCCCTCTGTTCTTGGTACATCCTTCTTGGAGTTTTGATGTCCAAAAGTTAACTCTTTTACTTCTGATGTTCATTGCATTCTCTTTGCTAAGGACTTTGCCAACATTCAAATCCCAAGATTTTGTGCCTCAGCACAGAGGATGGAGTGGTCACCAGTAATCATAGAATTAACGTTGTTTGTTAAAAATTAAAAACATAAAAAGTCCTCCAAAAGTAATATCTACAGCATCTCACACTCAGTGTGATCTCAATTGTAGTAAATCACCTTTTAGTTTTAGAGAACCTACATCTTCTGTAATTATATTTTTAAGAGCCTGACCCAATGTCTATTGAGCTAAATGGGATTCTTTCCATTGACTTCAATGGGCTTTGGATCAGGTCCCAACAGACCGAATGATTTCAACTGGTCAAGTTTTTCTCCTAACTTCTAAATAAATGTTTAAAATAATTGGATTCTGAAACCTTTGAATCAAGGTGTTCTATGTTTGTTTCTGAAATTCCCACATCTTAGGTTAGCCCTTGGCAGATACGAGTCTGTGATCCCATTTTGTGACTTCCTTTAATCTTCTCATTCGGTTTGGTGAGGCCTACTGCAATTCTTAACGTATCCTTGTTTTTGTTTGTTCTGTTCAAGAATGATGGGGAGGTGGGGGAGGAAGAGACGCCAAGCTCACTGGTGGGCAGGTAGTGGGACAGCCAGAGCTCCTGGGATGATATTATATCAAGTCTGTGTGTCTGCAGGATGGATGGTATACAAGACCAGGACCTTAAAAGGGATCAAGTCTGAGTGTGGACACAAGGAATTGTTATAGACCCTGTCTAGATTATAGGGAAAAGGTGTTTAAAAAAAAAGTGATAGCTAACATGTTTTAATGTGTTTAAACACCACTGGGCACCATGATGTTTAATGTCTTTGAAAACATGTTGGCTGGATGTGGCTAACTCTGGGGAGTTAAAGGAGACCAATTAACATGTTTTTTAAAGGTGTTAAATCCTGCCTTGCCTAGGTAATACTGAGTGGTATTCCTTAAGTGCCTTAGTAGTAGCACCTTTGATTATGAAAAATAGATGAATGTTAAGAATCTGAGGGCTCATTCCTCCTCCCCCCACTAAAATCAATGGGAAAACCCTCATTGACTATAATGGGGACACGATTGGGCCCTAGGGTACTTGTTTCTCTTTAATCCTGTGTTTATTTTGGGGACATTCTCTCTGCTTTCCCAGTGAAACTACACTGGTGGGTTTTGCTTCCTCTGGACCAGATCCTCAGCTCATGTAAATTGGCATTGCTCCAGGAAAGTCAATGGAATTGCATTGGCCTACACCCACCGTAGAGCTAGACTTCCATTAGTAGTTTAACAACCTGGTTTTCCACACACTATCACAATGCTATTGTGTTTGGGTTCCCAACACTGCAGGGGGTCATCTGAATTGGGGAAAAAATACAAATCCAATCATTTGTAAAATGGTGTTGAATGAAAACATTCGTGTTTATGCTTTAATGGGAAAACAAATACTATCAACTGTTCTTCCATCAATTTTCCTTTAGGAGGACAGTATCTCCGAAAACACTGAATCTCTGAACTTGTGTGAAATAGCAGAAGTTGTATTTCATGTCATTTCTGTAAGATATGATTAAGTAGTATTGCCTGAGAACATTTCAAAAGAAAGCATCAGTGTTATTTACTCCTTTCCATGTCACGCGTATTCATGTTCTGGTCCTATGACTCGCATACAGTCTCCAATTTATTTGTTTTCTTTTTATTGTTGACAGCAATAATTGACAGGGTTCTCAGGAGGAAAAAAACTAAAACCAACCACCACCACCTTTCTTGGCACAATGGCCGTGATCTGCGCTCACTTATGCGAGTGTAAATTTGGCACAGCTCAGTACAAGCCAATAGGATTACATCAGTTTGAAACCAGTGCAACTGACAGCAGAACCAGGCTCTGGTTCTATTTAACATGATATCTAATGATAAGTTAGGATTCTTTTGCAGTAAATCAAGTCTTAAAGAGATAGGAGTTCATCCAAATCCCATTAGGTCAGTGGCAAGATACCTACTGACTTGAACAGCAGCGGGGTCTGGCCCATCTTCAGAAATCTTTCCATATGAAGTATCATGCAAAAGATTTTCCATCCTACATACACTTTGTAGGATTCCTCTGGGATTTAAATAATATGCTAAAGGATAGTTGGAGAGCACAGTTAATGGGCATTTATAAAGGATTACATCAAGTCAGGATTCAGGCAAGGTCTGAACAGGATATTTTAGAAGGCTTAAATATTTTTTTTAAAAAAACAACAATAGTACATTATTTCTGTTAACCAAAGATATGAAGAGGGAGCTGGCAAGCACCTGATGTTGATTGGTAAACAGAATAACTCCTGCCCAACGCTTAGATTATTGGGGATTACAACAAATATCTAGTTTACATTTAAGTTTTGAAAAGGTAGATTGTCTCTTTGAAGCAAACTTGAGTACAGAACATTTAGAGAGAAAACAGTTTACATGTTTCTCTTTGTGTGCTATTAAAAGATCAGTTTTGAATTATGCCCATAAAGTGCAATAGAATAAACATCTTTTTGTAAATATTCTTAAAGACTTCTTAAGTAACTATGCTCTAGCAGGGGTGAGTTATGGATTCTGCCAAAGTTGATTATAAAATAGCATAAGGAAATCCGACATTCTAAGGTTCAATAGCCATTGCAATATTCCAGCATGAAATAGACTTCCCATGCCTTATTGACTAAATGTATAATGTGAGATGCACTAGTTTTAGCACTGGGTTATCATAAATCAATGTGCATTTGTTACACAAATAAAACAGATTCTGTAAGAGTTATGGAATAGTATTTAGGAGTTATAAGAGCTGATCTAATTATTGACTACCTAGAAGTGCTAGAAATAAGCACTTCAACCCTGTGCAAATTTCAGTTTGAGTTTATTTCAAGTTCCTATTTTGGAATTTTCCCTGTGAGCTAACACATCCCTCATTGAGCAGATAGTTGCATGAAAGGAATCCACAGAAAGTTTTAAATTTTGAAAAGTACTGCCTAGAAAAATACCTGGATGCGATACAGATGTACTTACGAAGGTTACAGGTCTAATTTTGGTTACTACATCCTCTGACATGTCAAAACATTTCACACACCACTGAAAACAAATATTTACTAGAGCTGGTTGAAAAATTAAAAAAATATTTATGGAAAATGTCAACATTCTTTCCATCTAGCAGGTTTCTAAATGGGTCCATTTTAGTTGTTTTTAATTGTGTTTTTAATCAAAGTTTTTTAAACAAAACCACTATCAGAATGGTTATATAAATTGTCTGTTTACTGAAAACAGAGAGAGAGATTCTGTTGTCATTGACATTAATAACTTAATTCTTGTTGATTTCAGTGGGAACGGAACCAGGCCCTATACTGGTACCTAAATACAATTACTTAAAACTAGACTTGCAAAGATTCCTTTCCAGGATAGCCCATAGCTTGTAACATCTTTGGGACAGAAACTGTCTTTTCATTGCACCTAGTGCCTTGCCCTGGAAAACTTGTCACTGATTGGGAACTCGAGGCAATACCACAAAACAAATATTAAATAGTGATAATACTATGTGACTGACAAAGTATGAATACCCACTTTACGTATGAAGAGTAGATTCTATCAAAGTATGCAAGAGGCCACTCTTTATGTAGCTTAGTCATCTAAAAAGTGGAACGAAAGCCGTGAAAAAGAAGTTTTCCCGCTAGTCTGCCACAGCAAAAAATCAACAACACCAACTTCATTTTTCACTGCCAAAATAAAACCACGTGCTGAACATCCACACCTGTCTTCAAAGGACAAAGGTTGATTGCTTTCCAAAAAGCATCGCCATTCTGGCAGCCGCAGAAGCACAAACATTCTCCTGCTCTACATGACTAATTGTCATCCCTCAGACCTTTTACACTCATTGAACTAACCATGGCAATGAAGGGTGAGGAAAATATGGTCTCCAAAAGCATATCAACAATAATAATACACACAATCCACTTATTCAGTATGAGCCAAATCCAGAGGATTTTATTTTGATCGAATTCCCATGGAACTCATTGGTGTTTGTCCTAAGTAAGGCCCATTGGATTTCCCCTCCCTATCCAGTCACCTTTATTTTAAGTTGCTTGCAGAGGCGCAAGTAAGCTGGTACACCCTAGTACAGCATACAGGCAAGAGCCGGTCTGCTGTACTGGGGTGGCCCGGTTTCCCCAGGCAGCAATTTAAAGGGCTTGGGGCTCCCAGCAGCGGCTAGAGACCCAGGCATTTTAAATTGATGCCAGAGCCCCGCTGCCGCAACCCCAGAACTCCGGCAGCAGGGCTCAGGGGACGATTTAAAGGTAGGGTGACCAGATGTCCTGATTTTATAGGGACAGTCCCAATTTTGGGGTCTTTTTCTTATATAAGCTCCTTTTCTTATATAAGCTCCTATTAATCCCCACCCCCCCTTGCTTATATAAGCTCCTATTACTCCCCACCCCACTTGCTGTCTGGTCACCCTATTTAAAGGGCACAAGCAGAGAAGCCCCGGGCCCTTTAAATAGCTCCTGGAGCACTGGGGTAGCAGCAGAGCTCTGGGGGCTATTTAAAGGGCCCAGGGCTCCCACTGCCTCTACTGCACCGGGGACCTTTAAGTAGCTGCTGGAGCCCCACCGCTGCTATCCCAGGGTTCCGGCAGGCTCCGGCGGCTATTTAAAGGGCCCAGAGTGGTAGAGGAAGGGGAGCCCTGGGCCTTTTAAATAGCCCCTGGAGCCTGCCGGAGCCCTGGGGTAGCAGAAGCGGGGCTCCAAGGGCTATTTTAAGGGGTATGGAGTGGTAGTGGCAGCTGGAGCCCCGGGCCCTTTAAATTGCCACCGGAGCCCCATCGTTTCCTCCCCAGTACTTCAGCAGCAGGGCTCAGGTGCTATTTAAAGGGCCCCGGAGCATAGCGGCGGCCGGAGCCCAGGGCTCTTTAAATCGCCGACTGAGCCAGTCCCACCTCTTCTGGTCAAGGCCACGCCTCTTCTGGTTGAGCCGCCCCACCTCTTCTGGTCGAGGCCACGCCTCTTCCGGTCGAGCTCCCCCATCTCAGGACTCCGGAATACCAGTAAGTCCTTTAAGTTATTTTCACCCCTGGTTGCTTGTAACTTTCTCAGACTTTAATCACACAAGGTCTCAACACAAAGATGGAGGATAAACAGCAGAACGCAGTCTGGTAATGATTAAGATGTTGACGTAATATACATAATTGGGGGAAATATGAACATGTCAGAAACAAATTGCTGTTGTGGTTTGCATTAGTTATTGTCACACTCTGATATATTAACATGGTTTGCTTTATTCCGAGAGCTGTCCAAACCATGGATTGCTCTAATCTGCTTTTTTTTTTTCTGCCTAATACATTATGAGGGGTTTCTGTTGTTGTTGCTGCTGCTGCTGCAATTTCAGCCAAACGCGGCCCTAAAAATAGGTAGGCCTCTCAGTCAAATGATGTATATTTGCCTTCCAAGAATTTCCTACAGATTTTGGAAAACATATGGTGCTGAGCTGGGAGAGGCAGGAGAGTTGAAAATGTCTGAATAGAGTTTGAGAAAGAGGAAAATCTGGTTCAACTGAGCATCTTGGACCCTAACTCAAGACATAACTGGAAACACTTATGCAGGTGACTAATTTTACTCATCTGCTCTATTATATGATCTGGTTAGCAGGAATTTTAGAAAATAACCCTTGTAATCAAAAGAGTAAGCAGAGTGAAAAGCAACACATTTGTAACCTGTGGAACTCATTGACACGTGATATCACAGAGGCCAAAAGGATTACACATTTTTATGGATAATGAGACTATCCAGAGTTACATTAAATAGAATGCACCTTTTTAAAGAGGAATATAAACGCTGATGCTTCAGGGAACAAGCCAACCACTAATAGATGAAGTTATGAAGAAACTTTCCGTATGAGCAAGTCATTCCATAATTACCCACTACAAGTCACCTCTCGCTATCTTAGATAGGGCATCTTTCTTTGAAGCATCTGTTACTTGCCACCAGTGGTGTTACTTGCCAGCATTTCACCTAGCTTCATATCATGGCAGTTTCGGATGATGACCCAATGTCAGTCTGGTTTAAGAACACTTTCTCTCTAGATTTGACAAAATGCAAAGAAGGTACCAATATGAGATTTCTAAAGAGAGCTACAGCACTCAACCCAAGGTTTAAGAATCTGAAGTGCCTTCCAAAATCTGAGGGCGACGAGGTGTGGAACATGGTGTCAGAAATCTTAGAAGAGCAAACAGTCTGATGCAGAAACTACAGAACCCAAACCACCACAAAATAAAATCAACTTTCTGTTGGCAGCATCTGACTCAGATGATGAAAATGAATGGCCGTCAGTCCACACTACTTTGGATTGTTATTAAGCAGAACCTGTCATCAGCATGGACACATGTCCTCTGGAATGGTGGTTGAAGCATGAAGGGGCATACAAACATTTAGCATATATGGCATGTAAATACCTTGCAACGCTGGCTACAACAGTGCCACGCGAATGCCTGTTCTCATGTTCATGTAACATGGTAAATAAGAAGTGGGCAGCATTATCTCCCGTAAATGTAAACAAACTCATTCAGCCAACTGCTAAGTCAAACAAGAAGTAGGACTGAGTGGACTTGTTACTAAAATTTTACATTGTTTTGTTTTTCAGTGCAATTATGTAACAAAACAAAAAAAACCCTACATTTGTAAATTGCACTTTCACAACAGAAAAAGATTGCACTATAGTACTTGTATGAGCTGAATTGAAAGATACTATTTTTTATCTTTTTCACAGTGCAAATATTTGTAATCAAAAATAGAAAATGATCACTGTATGCTTTGTACTCTGTGTTGTAATTAACATCAATATATTTGAAAATGTAGACATCCAAAACATATTTTAATAAATGGTATTCTATTATTATTTAACAGTGCAATTAATTGTGATTAATTTTTTAAAATCATTTGACAGTCCTAGTTTATTTAAAACTATCCTCCAGGTCCCTATGCCAGGCATATAAATTCTCTATTAAATTCTATAGTATGGTTCAAAACAAAACAAAAACCTAGAGAAAAGTTATTGAAATTATAGAGCACTTTTCTGTAACTATCTTTGTTGTATTAGGTCTGTTAACCAGCAATGAGGTTATTATTTCTCCCAATTTAAGATTAAATTTCCACAATCAATTGTATAGGCTCACAACATTATGTAGCTATTAAAACCAGCAACCACAAAAGTCTTCTGTAGAAACTTAAATGTGAGTTTCTATAGAAGACTTATGTGGTTGCTAGTTTTGAGGGGCAGCTTGGAATCTTTTCACACTGCCCAACAAAGCTAAATGTTGATGCAGACATTTATCTTGAATCACTAGGTGATAAATTTTAACCATACTGGGGGCTCACTCAAGGACCATGTGAGAATTTCACCAGACAGGTGGTGGCATGATACACATGAACCATATCTGTGAATGTCTGGCAAGTATACACTACGGATGGGTAAGCTGGGTGAATAAAAGAAAAACAAAAAATGAATTAAAAAAAGAATAAAAACAATAAAAGAAAAACCTAACTGAAATTTTTGCACAAACAAAACCCAAATCAGAAACTCTCTGGTGATTTGGCAAAGATTGCTTAATTTTCTGTTTCACTTCCAGGTTCTGGCTAGACCAAGAGCGCCAAAACACAGTCACTGTTTACTCAGTTACCACACACAGGCACTGAGCAGCGATGCTCAAAACCAATTCAAATTTTATAACAAAACTTTTGTCAAATTTCAATTTTTAAAATAGAATAACATTTTCACAAAAAATTCCCACTGTTTCTTTCCCTCCCAGCTGTAGTAATGAGACATGGCAGCTATTTCCAATTTCCAGTACAAGCAGATGATGTGGTTACTCAGACACTAGTGCATGGTAACTACTGGTAAGTTCTTTCGGGCCATCACTGTGCTATGAAGAATACAGCACTTGTAGTATTTCCATATCAGACTATAAACAAGTACTAGAAAACCCAAAAGAGCTTCTTTCATAAAATGTGCACAGTCCAGAGGTTCAGGTGGTTTGGAGAAGGTTCAATTAAACACCCAAATTTCCAGGTATTTATCTGAAGCAAATCTCTCCCTCTCTCCCCAATCTTTGATGTTCATCATGACCAGTTAAAGATGGACTGTATAAAAAAAATGGATGCCTGTATGGCTAGGATTTCCATTAGTGACCTTAACTGTGCCAGTTTTAACGGTCTCCTTTTATTAAAGATTGAAAGTGGTTTCACTAATAACTAGTGAAAGTTAAAAACCCAGGCTGGTTGTACAGTAGGTAAAGTACGACTGAAAGCCACATCCACAACTGCTGCTAGAATAGGTATCCACAGCAACAACCAACCCATCCCCCAAAACTAGCATGGGTCTAGAACTGACTAGAAAGTATCTCTCTTCTCTAACACTTTGAGAAGTGAAGAAGTTTCAGTGGATTTAAATAGCCAAACCCACCATCCCCCAGATCTGTATAGAATGAGATCAAATATTTCCTTCTCATACTCCTCAATTATTGTCTTTTCTAGGAGGACAAAGTTGTGACCTGAAATTTGGAAGGCCCATCACTGAGAAGCCAATGCATAGGCCTCATGCACAGCAATGAGGAGGATCCTGTGTTGTGGCCTGGAAAAACCAAGGCAGGAGGGGATGACTGTGGTTTGTTCATACGAATTTGTATGAATAATTTCTTATACTGGTGAGACTGTGTACAGATAATGATCCTCCTGCGGGAGCTGTTAAGAGTATAATGTAGGATTTACATATACATAGTTTAAATAAAGGGGGTGGTGCAAATTATTCACTTTATATGGTCAGTTTAAGTTACAGTGTGCTCTGTCCAGGCTATACTAGTACAATTAACATCACCTGTCTAGGTATCCTCAACCAATCAACATGACCATTTTAACGCCATTTTGAAATTTACATTGCTTTATAGCCTAATAAAGTCCTTTTCACTGGCACACTCCAGTACAATAATATTTTATACTTTTATGACCCCTTTTGCCCAAAAAATCTCAAAGCACTTTACCAACAATTAAGCCACAAAACCCTCCTGTAAGTTTAATATGTCTCATTGCGAGAATTTTGAAGCTGGAGGGTCTGTTCCGCATCCCCTTTGTAAAGAAACTTTGCGCTATACCAGAAGCACAAGCTTAGAACTGTGTGGCATTCACTGGGAACTGTGGGTGTTGGAATGAAGCAGTGACCTTACAAAGGGTCAAGGAACAGGTGCTACTCTACGTCACCTCTATGTCCTCCAGCTCAAAGGTGAGTCATGTTCCTCTCAGGGACACCTGACTATTGAACTTTGAGAATCTGAAGACACAGAGAGAGTAAGGGTTAGTGGCCTGATTTTCAGAGGTGCAGAGCACCTCTATTCCTATTGCGCCCAGCTGGTGCTCAGCCCCTTTGCAAATCAGTTGCTTAACTATTGATTTAGGCAGCTAAATTTAGCAATGAATGGAAATGAAAGCATCAGTGACAGAGCCAGGAATGAAACCCCCAAGTCCAAAGTCCGAGTCGCCTACTTTAACAACTGGAAATATGTCAGTTAAACATCCCAATTATCAGAGTCTTAGAGGGATATGCTGTGCTGGGAGATATTTTTTAAAAGTCTTTTCCTAAATGGGATGAGGAGCCAGCTCCTCAGCCAACCCACTAATTGGCCAGAAATGGACTTGCACAGCCTTCTGATTCTTCTGCTTAAGATGCCTTCTCTCTCTTTCCTGAAAATCCTATCTCAAAACCAGTTAATTTCTGGAATTATTCTTACCCCTTCCCCCACTCCTTCAAAAAAATCTTTCTACACCTCCTTTACTGAACTGCTTGCCACATGCTTTGTCGTGTCTTTGTTTGTTTTCTCTCTCCTAGACTGAGAACTGCCTGAGGCAAAGAACATGTCTCATTCTACTGAAGGTTTTACAAAGTGCCATGTACATCTCTGGCACTATATAAATGAGGATTGATAACATTCATAGAACACTGCAATTAAAATTCTGTCTAGCTTTTGCACCATAAAAGCCTGTATTAGTCTTGCTCCACTAGCCCTCATCCTAAAATCAATAGAGCTCAGAGGATGGAAGCCAGACCCCCCTCAAAGGCTGCTGTGAACAGGAATCAATGAGCCAATGGCCACCCTATTGCTAAACATAAGGGAGATTCTGGGAAGGAGATAGAGTTCTGGGATGATGTGGGGGGGGGGGGGGAAAAATCCCGGTGTGTAACAAGAACATGAAAAAGGTTAAGAATGACTGGTCTAGCTAGTCCAAAATCAAAGGTCAGCCATCTTGAAGGAAAAAAAAAGAATGGGAGAGAAAGGGTAACAACTTAAGAGTGTTGTCAATGGTAAGTATTTTCAGCCAACAAGAGCACATTTGTTGGCAGCAGAGAAGGTTAAAGATAAGGGAGGGGAAGAGTTGAAAGAGAATAAAGAAGCAGGGGCAGGAAAATATGGGTTTAAGAGGCCGAAGATGAATAGGCCTCACTTTCACAGAATAAGGTGGAGGATAGGGTGGACTTGGAGGTCAGAGATGGGAAGGAAAGGAAAGAATTTATGCCTCAGAGACAGTCTTTAAGAAGTAAGTGTTCCACTCTCACAGAGGGGCCAAAATTAGTCGCCAGGTTTTCAGTAGAGATCAACTCATTGGGTTCTGAGCTCTTAAAATATTTCCCATTAAGTATCACAATGGAAGCTGCAGGACACTGAGTGCTTTTGAAAATCTGATCCTTATCGAAACGCCTAAAATGGAGTTCAACCCTTTTGGGCGGGGAGGGGATCTCTCCCCAGTTGAAAGTGTTTAGCACTTTAAAAAAGGTCGCGAGTAAGAGGAGAAGGTTTTATGCTTTATATCCAGAACACACAAACTGTTTCTTGTGTGTCCTGAAGAGCGCTTTTATTTTTTTTGTGAATTCTACTGTTTTTTCTCTCTCCTCTAGAGCATCTGGAGATGGGCAAGGCCAGCTAATAGGAGGTTTTGAGAATTAATGAGACTACAGTTCCTTTGAGATCTGCTGCACATGAGAAAGTGTGCCTGGGAATCCCAACAGACCTGACCCTTCTCCAGTTTTACCCTGGCATAACTCCATTTACTCCAGTGGCTTCAGTCCTGATTCACACCCACGTGAATGAGAGGAGACTTCATTCCAAGTTTTAACAAGCTAGAAACAGTTTTAATGACAATTCTCCTGTT
This sequence comes from Dermatemys mawii, assembly GCA_007922305.1. Classification (NCBI taxonomy): domain Eukaryota; kingdom Metazoa; phylum Chordata; order Testudines; family Dermatemydidae; genus Dermatemys; species Dermatemys mawii. Next base: position 26,920,006 of record ML677350.1, on the reverse strand, counting down.
GCCAAACAGATTAACTGGAACTATAAACAAAAGCCAAATCAGGTTTTTCAGAGCAGAAACTGGAAAGAGCTGTTCTATTTTCTTTTATGGACCACTGTAAAGTAGATTTTAATCTCTAACCATAATACACAATAATGTATAAACAGATTCATCTAGAACTGTAGTCTGGGAGATAGTTGGGTATATCTGGGATTTTCAAGTGTGCTAAAAATCCCGAATACTGTAACTAAAAAAATAGGTTTTTAAAAAGAGAATTAAAATGGGGACACTGCAAAAACTGTTGAGCAGCTCTGATACGCATCCCTGACTCCAGATAGTTCCAGTGAAGTTTGGAGAAATATCTCAACTGGACTGAACATCTCAGGGGAAAAGGCTTGCTTGTGCGATTTCTGACATCTCCTACTTCTGGTTATGGCAGAAATAGTGTGAGAATAGACTGTCATGGAGAAATTCACTATTTGTGCTTCTAGTACTGACTGAGATCTGGGTGTGGAGAGGCCACAAGGAAATGAAAAAGAAGAAGAAGAATACATACTGCTTCTATAGGGCTTTTTCATCAAGGCAAAAGATGGATGGATAATCATTATAATTCCCATGTTACAGAGGAGAAAACACAGAAGTTAAGGCCCAGAGCCTCATAGGTATTTAGGTGCCTAATTCCCATTGATTTCAACAGGAGTTGGGGGCGCCCATACATCTGAGGATCTGGGCCTAAGTGATTAGGCTGAAATAACATAGCACGTCAGGGCAGAACCTAGCTAATGATTCAGCATTCCTGACTCAGTACCACATCTCTTCCAACACCCTGCTTCCAATGGCAGAACGTTTATCTGAGTATTTTCAAAACTGCATAAAAAGCTTGAGTTAGAGCCAAGATCTGGACAGAAGTTTCACTCACATCCTGTTTTATCTGAATTGATTTACCTGGCTCTAGTGATACAACAGGTACATTCTGCTTTTAAACGGAATAGGTCATTGAGACTGAAGCAGGAGACTGGCAACTCTAGAACTACATTAAGTTCAGTGGTTTATGCCCATGAACCTTTCCTTTGGTTTCTAAATAAATCCCATGTATTTCAAATGAAACTCATCTGAAACTACTAGGTTTCACGTTGAAATAGTTTTATGTGATATGGCTAAGTGTATCACTTTCCTCTCTAGCAGCTAGTCCACACAGAAGATAAGAGCCTACTACTGCTACTAATCCATGCTCTTATTTAGCTCAGCAGTGCTTTCGGTGCTATGGGTCCTAGATTCCATCCACACCAATTGCCTATAATGTCGTGGTGATGGTGTGTCACAGTAGCCGCAGAACCAAAAAGCAGCCCAAGTTTATTTAACAGATTTGTGGAGTCTTATCACAACAAACCAAGGCCAAGTTTTGAATTTGTTATGAAACCTGAATCCACGCTGGTTTTGCCTGGTTTGGTTTTCACTGGGAACATTTTGCCCTAGTTGCTTCTCTAGACAAGCTCCCTTTCATTCATGCTAATGGACTAAAGCGCGTTGTCACACTGTTCCTAACTGAAAATACTTTTGTCACTAATAAAGCAAAAAAAATCAGTCAGGATCTATTAAACATATTAGCAGTTTTCCTTCATTTTTCTGTCATATTTGAACAATAGGGGGTTAAATTCATTCCTGGTGTAATTCTGATGGAGTTACACTGGGGGTAAATTTAGCCCACCGTCTAACTCCATTAAAAAGGTCTTGATAATTTATTTTACAGTTCTTAAACAGTTGGTGAATCTGAACACTGATCAACTCCTTTGAAAAGAGCACTTGAGTGGGATGTTACTAAAACAAGCACACATTGATATTTTACACCACCTCTTTCCGTTCTGCTGCGCTGCCAAGAAAGGCAATGTTGCTCATTTCTGCGTTACTAAACGAGTTCCAGAAAGATGCACTTTCTGCTACAGAATAGGAGCATATTTCTTTTATGAGCAAGACACACTCCATCCCATGCCCACTTGCGTGATCTCCATCTCTACACCAGCCTAATACCAGGTCAAAAGACTGTGAGCAGGATATCTGCACGCAGGGTGTTCTAACACAATTGATCTCTTCCATGGAGCACCTCCTCTTCAAATGCTCTAATCATAGTTCTCAGAATATTCAGTCCTGCAGACCACTGGCAAAGGCCCTGGGAGCTACAGTGACGAACTTCGCTCTAGCTCATGGGTTCTCAGCCTTTCCCAGCAAGCAGCTTGCATATTCCATCACAGTGCTACCATATATAAACAAATTATGGCACAACTTCTCAGCTACCTCTTTATTTTTTAAGCTCCCATGAACAAATATCTTGCAATCCTTTGCATCAGCACCCACAGCACTCCTGACATCACTTGAGCTCCACTTAAACATCATCTGTCTTGGCTGCTGGAAATTACAGATCCAACTTCTCAGTCTCACCTCTCTCTCCCAATGCCATTCTCCACCCGAGCGTGGCTGCTAGGAACAGAAAACAACATGTGTCTCTTTCTCCCCCTACATTTGATGTGTTTTTTCTAGGGGGACCAGACAGCAAATGTGAAAAATTGGGACAGGGGATGGAGGGGAGGTAATAGGAGGCTATATAAGAAAAAGACACCGAAATTGGGACTGTCCCTAGAAAATCGGGACATCTGGTCACCCTAGTTTTATCAGTAGCTCTCAGACATTTGTCTCTCCACTTTTCTCTCTTCCTGAAACACGTGCATCAGGAAGAACATGCTCATGGCCACCATACCATTCAATTCCAAGACTAGGCTATGTGAGCAGGAACCCAATCAGTGGCACATGTAATTGTGCTGGTAAGGAATGTGCCTACACAAAATCTGCGGGTAACCCAACATGGTGGAACAACCCACAGACTGAGAGCTGCAAGTCTAGCCAACATGTTATTTATTATTCTAGCTAAATTTTTAAATAGGCGCCCATGACTTTAGGTCTTCTATATAGTTGAAAAGGTGAAATGATTGTAAAGCTCAAAGCAAAAAGATCCTAAGAATTATGTAGCCAGAATCTTGTGTTCCCAGTGTCTGTGGGAGCGCTGCATCACAGAGGTCATGAAGGTTGACATATGCAAAACCCAGCAGTTTTAGTTCAGACTTGAGTTTTGCTTTGAAATTTTAGGCCAGCTCAAAGTTTAAATGTACCAATTTTTGCCTGGCTTCGGTGGAAACCATACAAAACAACTGAGCTTTGCGTTATTTATACCTAGCCCACGCACATCCAAATGTCAGTCCAAATTCTTGCAAACAGTTCATAAATCATGGCAAATATTACCTGAGGTATGAGTTGGTCACAAAACCTCAGTGACCACTGGCCTGGCTGGGGACTCCCTCTGGAAGGGTAGCATGGATTTATATGCTGATCTTCAGGTCTACACTTTTTTTTTTCATGTTGGCTGCATACAGGCATATCAAGGAGCACACTCAGCAGCTGTAAACTTGCATGCTCTCACTGACTTCAATGGAGCACTGCCAATTTACACCAGCTGGAGATCTAGCCCTGAATCTTTGTGGCTGTTTATCTGTCCTTCTAACTGAAGAGGTTATTCAAAATTTGGGAGATACATAGTGTGGATCTGAGAAGAGAAGCTGACCATCAGTGTTTGCAGAAACTTTAGGACATGTTAACTTTAAAAAAATGAAGTGAAGATGGTGATGCCATAGTTTATTGTCCTTCTTCTACCCTCACCTTGTAATGGAGCAAGTCTTATGGAAATGTCTTTTCTGTCAGTGAGGGTAGAATTGCACCCTACAGGACATAACTGAACTTTTAAATCTATATTTTAGAAGAAGAGAGAGAAAGGGGAAAGGACTAATTAAAATGAACTCTCTGTTTAGAAACTCAGGTCCTGATCCTTCCAATTTTTTCAGGATTGGACCTTTGACTTTTAGGTCTTAGAGATAATTTGATAAGGAGTGCTAACACAAAGATGTAATTATTATGTGCAGAGGCTGGATTAATACAGTAAATCATAACAATTCAGGTCAAATAATCCTCAAACTAGAAAGGATTTATGTTAATGTGGTACACTATACACTGGTCTACTGCATCAAGAATCTTTTCTTTGTTAAAGTGCCTAAATATGGATTTACTTGGTGGGATATTTTACATTTTATTGCTTGATTAATGCTCAGAATTAGTACAAACACATAAGAATATATCTACTTGAAATATGGTCCTTTGGGGAAAAATAATAGGCATAGCAAAACATATATAATACACACCCCAACACAAGAGTGTTACCATAGCCACATGTACTGTCTCTAAAAATCATTAAATAAAACAAGGCCAAATCCTGAGAGATGCTGAGTGCCCACAGCTCCTAGTGACTTCTACAGGAGCAGCCTGTGTCAGGATTTGGATTATATTTCTTAGCTGACTGTGTGTATATGCATGATCACAATAGACTTAACAGAGACCCCACCCTTTACTCCTGCCACTGTGTTTTTTGTGCCATAACTGCATTAGACAAGGCTAGCCTGTCACTCACAACTTTGAATTTCCTCGCTTTAGCTAGCTTGTGTCACACCCTTCAGACTTTACAGACTTTCTTGTTTTGTATTTCATAGTAACCCTTTAGTCCCAAGAGCCACATGTGGTGTGTTCTACCGCAAAGAATTTGGGATGTGGCGGGGAGGGGAACGAAAGGGGTTAAGTTACAGTCTCTTTTTAACTCATCACAATGTGGAAGCTAAAAGAACAGCTAGTTATTTTTCAACACTATTATAAATACATTGAATTAGAGGTTTATAATTTCACCCTCTTAAACCTGACTGTTTTCTTTTTTGGGGGGGTAACAACATAAATAAACATTTTTTCTCAGCATTACTAACCACCATTTAATAGCAAACTGGTTAATAGGTAACATAATATACATCTGGTGCACAGGAACCCTGTGTTTTATTCACGGTTTGGGGTGTTTTGGGGAAGAATATACAGGATTATGCTATACTGCAACAGCAGTTTCCTTGGGAAAGTAAATTAGACATAGAATTGCAGGAATATTTATAGTTAGTTTAGCTCATATATAGTGTAGGGCATGCAGTTGGTTAGTCTTAACTGTAGCATCATGCAGATTGCATTAATGTTGGCAAATGCACTTTATGTAGAAACAGACTTTATGCTTACAATTATCCCAGCCCAATATGGAGTGTCTCTGACTAGTAAAGAAGAGCTGATGCCTGCCATAATGAAGCCCAGAACTGTTATAGAGATGCCTAATATCAGCTGCAACAAAGCAACCAGTAGCGGGAAACGGCAGCCACAACAAGTGTGGGATTCCTCCTCCTGGCGCCTTTTGGGATCCCCCTTGGCTTTCTTCTTCATTGCTGGCTCCTGCTGCTTGGCTGGATCGGTGCTTTGCTCCCCTTCAGGTGCTTTCCCTGCCTGTTTCTGGTTATTAAGGGACGTGTTGTTCTGAGGTTTCTTCTCCTCTTTTCTCATGTTGATGAACTTTTTTTTTTTTTTTGGCTGATGGGGGTGTTTGGGGGTTTTTTTTTTTTTTTTTTTTTTTGTGCCCCCGAAGCTTCGCTTTGTGCTGGCTGAGTTGTTCCTGGTATTTGAATCAAGCAGGCTGAACAAATATGGAAAACATTTGGAGCAGATTGTCAGAGCTTCTAAATGCCACATATAGCCCAGAGAAGAGGGGGAATCAAGGGGGGTAGTGAACTGCCAACATGCAGAAGCGGATTGCCTGTACCGGGGCTGGCTGTGCTCATGAGAACTGTGCACATGGAATCATAATCACTGTTTGTGTGAACTTTAATTAATATGCAGGAAACCATTGTCTAGGTAGGGGCTGCCTGAGCATATGGGGGATTGATTTGATTTGTGAGTGTGAAATTAACAGGCACAAGTTGATCCCCACACTGCAACTATGTTATTAGCACGCAGAAGCTAATAGAATAAATCCGCGGGGTGCTGTGTACACAGTATGCAAGTGTGTGATTTTTGCATGCAAAGGTCTACTGCCTGTGCATCTGAGTGTGTAGGTAGATGTGTGGAGACTGTGTATATACAAAGAGTGTGTAAATGACTTGAAGAAAATTCAAAGCCACTTTCCTGGATTTCAAGCAATCCAGAATTCGACATAACTTTAAAAGGCATGGGGAGGTACCAAATATTTAACAAATAGGAACACTAGGGACTCATCTTAAAAAAACATGTAGTCCTTTTGTATGCATTATGCAAAGTAACAAGAACTAGTGACTATGTGCAGGTACTGACGGAGCATAAAATATTTATTGGTACCTTAACATTTACTAGGGCCATGTTTCATTATTAATTAATCACGGAAGGAGCATTATATCATCCTATTGCCCCATCACACTTTCTTATTTATGCTTATGGGTAGAATATACACAGAAGTATACAAGTGAATGGTATTGTCCATATACACACACACACTATACGCATGGTCCTGCAATGGAATCTGTGCAGATGGGCCCCTTGCAGAGCTTCACTGGGGCTCCATTTGGGCATGGGAGTCTGCCCATCCGCAGGGATTTCATAGCAGGATTGAGACGTGTAACTTATATTAGAAGTATCAAACTACAAGGTCCTGATCCAGCACGCAAGCCCTAAAGTAGGAGTTCAACTAACTTCAGAGGAATTACTCAAATGTTTAACATTAAGCGTGTGCTTAAATACTTCACTAGACTGAGGCCTAAGTATGTAAAGAATGACATATTGGCCGAAATTCAGCCATTGCTTGCATCCTGTGCAACCTGGCCCCGTGCCTGCAAAGCACTTAAGTGTGTAGCCCAGCAGTACTCATGAAACCAGCAAACACAAGGGGCCACATCCTGCTTCCAGTGCACTGATAAAAAGCCATTTAAATCACTGGCATAACTGAGCAGAATTTGGGCCCAGCAGTTAGAGAAGAGAATGTTTTATTAGACTTAATGATAAGGACGAATGGGGAATTTAGAGGAAGGGAGTCATCAGAAAGTGGGGATGGGGGAAGAAACCAACACAACCATCTTGGAAGGATACAAAGTCATGCTGGAGAGAATAGCCAAAATGCTGACGTACCCAAAGAGGATCTTACATATGCTGAGGCTGCATCAAGGAAGTTTTTCCCTTGACATATTGGCAATATTTTCTGGGAAACTACACTATTTCCAGCTCTTTATGGCATTTAACAGCAATGAACTGTGTCTGCTGTATTAATAAATTATGATGTCACCTTGCTTCTGGGTTAAGCAATATCCTCTTCAGATATTTATATTATAGGTGTACAAAAGAAAACTAGTCTTGAAGAGATTTCAGACACTGTACATGCACATAACTCACAAGTGACATCAGTTCTTTTTTCCTAAATGAAGGATTAGGAAATACTCTTAAAATAATAAAAGTGAAAGAGAAAATGAGAGAAAAAATTGGGAAAGTTATCCCAAATATTTCTTGTCTATCAAACTGAGCTTTTATTCTTCTTAGTGACAATATTTTATAAGTATGGCCTATTTCTTTTTTAAAAAATCATGAAAATACTTTGCACTTTATCATGCTTTTCACCTGATGCCTCAAAGGACTTTACAACTAAATTTATGCCATTTTATAGATGGGAAAACTAAGGCACAGAGGGTTTATGTAGCACTCTTGGGGTCAGACCTAGAGTCAGAGCAGAGCTGGGAATAGACTTGGGTTTCTTGATTCTCAGTTTCTTTCCAAGCTAGTGAGGGGGGAAAAAAATCAATATAAAGTTAAATAATTTATTAAATTGAATTTAACAGACCACTAATCTATAAACACAAGGAAATAGTCTTTTGGAGTTTTCTGAGTCCCCGTTCCTCAATTGTCGGCAATCTATGCTTGGAAAAGGATTCAAGGAGGTGGGAAAAAGTGGAATGAAGCCACCTTTGCATGCTGATCCTAAGAGAGTAAGTTAGAACAGCTCAGAACTGCTCATATTTATGTTGGTTGGTAATGCACGTAAGGGTTTTTTCCAGAGTCGGGCATGGCCAGAGATGACATAGTTGGCTAAACTAGGAATCCCCAGTTGTTAGGGCAACATTTTGTTCTCTTTGCATTGTGGTGTGTTACAAAAGGAGTATGTTGGAGGTGGAGGATGTAGATATATTTATAATTTATTTACGTCTATTTTCCCCTTCCCCTCCAGCTCAGATCTGAAGTGAGATTTCTTTTTCCAAGAAAATGTCAGTAAGATTTTTAGCTGCTGGACTCAGGTCAACCAGCTGATTAATAAGAATATTCTTCTAAAGGGGCCAACCCCACCTGCTTTATTCATACAGACAGTGCTATTGATTTCAATAGGTTATTCATATGAGGATTTGCATGACTGACTGTAATGGCTGCTTGCTTGTCTACTGAATCAAGAATCTCTCTCGCTCCCTCTCTCATTTCTAAATAGGTGCCTATATATATATATATATATATATATATATATATATATATCTCCAGTAAGTATCTTAACAATCAGACTATGCTTTCCCGGCTTCGGAGAGTACTTCAACAATGCAGATTGTGCAAAAAGAATTTTGGTGGGGATTTTCAAAGGGACTTAGGGGAGCCAGGACCCGTCCTATCTCCCACGGAAAGGCAGATGGGCCCTAACCCCTTTGGTCTCTATGAAAATTTCAGTCTTGGGGCCTATTCCTGTAGTTCATATATGCAGAGAGAACTCAATGGGACATTTTGTTTGTGTGAGGACTGTAGGGTCAGGATATATGACCCTACAGAATAGGCTATAAAGCTCAGCTTGTCAGAAGCAGTTTGTTTTGCAGTAAGTACTATCGTAACACTATTTTTCTTAGGGAACTAAACAAAATAGTTCCCGTGTCAGCCAATCACTTCAGACTGTAAAGGTGTGTCTACATGACACTGACTCTCATAACCCAAGTCATCTGGCTCTGACTCACAGGGCTTGGGTGGTAGGGACATAAAATTGCAATGTAGACATTTGGGATTGGGCTGGAGCCCAGGCCCTGAGACCCTCCCTCTTCATGGGGTCTCTGAGCCCAGACTCCAGCTCAAGCCCAAACACCTATACAGCAATTTTATAGCCCCACAGCTTGAGCCTTAGGAGCCGTCAGCTGATCCATCCCGCAGCAGCTGTGTAGCGGGTCTTTTTTTGCTGCACACAAAACCTAGGCTCTGACTTGGCTTTGAGCTCTAGCCACACTTCTGTCCACACACAAGTCGGTTTGACTCTGGTCAGCAAACACTCAGGTCCCCAGTCCTAGGATACTGCTAGGAGGGTGGCTCAGAGCCCAAGTTCCACTGAGACTTGGGTCCAAGCCCTGAAGTTTGGCAGTAAATGGACGTAGGTAAAGCCACAGACCTAAATCAGAAGGACTGCGTAGTGCATTAACAAGGTCTGGGTCCAGCAACTCTAAACCCAGGTTTACAATGCAGCATGGATGCTCAAGTGTGGGCATCCAAGTCAAGTCCACCAAGCCCAGGTCACGCAGACCCAGGTTTACAAGCCAGCATAGACCTACCCTAATTTACCTCTCGGTCAGACGCAGCGTTCTATCCTGACACAGACACTGCTCTCATCTCCGTGAGCCTGATTCCGATCCCCCTATTCGTGCTGGGTAGCACTTCACCCACAAGTAATGGGAGAAGTGCTACCCAGTGCTTCGCTGGGTCTCTCTATGGAGTAAGATATTCTTGTTGAATAGTGAGGGAAGCAGAATCCGGCCCAACGGGGGAATTATTTAGACACATTCCACTTTGCAGTCTGTAGGTCATAGGACAAATGTAACAGTCAGAAAACAGCTGACCTGCTTTTACTGGAAGAGTTTGAGGACTCCTATGGATATTAATCAGCTGTTAAATAAAGCTAGTAGATTATCTTGTAATTTAAAAATATACTATATATGGCACATTTAGACAATCACTGCACCTGATGAAGTGGGTTTTGGCCCACGAAAGCTTATGCCCAAATAAATGTGTTAGTCTTTAAGGTGCCACAAATACTCCTTGTTCTTATAACTGTAGCAGTACACAAAGATGTATTTCATAAACTTTATTCTTTAATAAAACTCTTGAGTGGGAAAGTATATCTAGTAGGGGATTTTTTAAAAAAAGAGAGTTAGTCAATGGCTACAAGATGGCCCTTCTTTACTGTTGCACAATCACCACTTCTGACCCAGTCCTGCATTTCTTGCACACTCAAAAACATTGAGTTCGTTAGGGGCATTGGGCCAAAGCTTGGCCCTTCATTCTTATAAACACTATCATATTTGTTAATTGTACTTGATATTGTGCATGTAGTGGGAAATCTGTTGTAGAAAAATTCAGAGCATTTCATGAGCATGTTAGAAATTAACATAGTTATTTTTAGAAATCAGAAGATTTAATAACATGGAACTTTCTAGATTAATTGTAATAAATTTTCTGTATGTCACTTGCATTTTCTCAGCAACAGAAAAACAACAGTTACTGTTTTATGCACAAAGATACTGATTCAGGAAAGCACTTGAGCAGAGATTTAACTTTAAGTGCACATTCTTAAATTAAGCATGTGCTTGAGTGCCCTTCCAAATAAAATGCTTTTGTGAATCGAGGACAGATATGTGCTACCATTTATCTCGGGGCATGGAACTCTAATTTTGGGGTACTTTACTGTGGTGTCCCACAGTTTTTTCATATCCACCTATTGTTCAATGTAAAACATTGTGCATCTTTTATTCTTTACTATGACAAAAGAAAGCATAAAGCCAACAACCACAACAAAGTCAAAATGACTCCCATTTTGCCACTTATAACTTATGTTTCTCTTGTCCAGAACACAAGTGTCAAAATTCAGGTTACAGCTGGGCTTGCATTGCTATGACACAGTCATTCCTGTTTCTCCTCAGAATTAGAAGGCCGCAGATATATATATATAATTTGAGAAATCGCTGATTTTTTCTCCACTAGTTTCTTTTGCTGGAAATAAATCCACTCACTGATCTCATATGTTAATAAGGAAAGATATTTATACAGACATTTTTAAAAACAATTCTCCAGTAGAGCCAAATTAGTCTCCGAGTTGCAGTCTGGAAATTCCACATAACAACTAAGGGCTGGATTGAGAGACTTTACTTGCAGCCCTGAGGATGGCATGGTGTGTGTAGCTGTGCCGCCCCAAGGGTAATTCCAGAAAGGAATGGTGACTCAGAGGCAGCCCTCTGAGTCACAGTTCTCCCATAGCTCCTCTGTTCTGTGCAAACGGTGGGTGGGGAAAGAACTCTGTGGCATCTGGCAATAGGTTAGCCCAGCATACTCTCTCCTTCACGCCCAGCCAACTCTGCCCCAGCTCACCCAGAAGCCAGGGCTCGGCCTATTCTCCACCCCCACCCTATCCTTCTACTTGCACATGCAGTGGGAGAAGCAGTCCTGCAGAGCCAGAGCCAGGCAAGCCATGTGCAGCTGCCCAAGGGAATGGTGGAGTTTATACCCTGGTACTTCCCTACATGGTAGATTAGGGCAGTATCTTATATGTGGGGCCTTGATTGTTTAACTAACAAATAATAGAAGCTTCCAGTAATGTTACAGTACTTGGTATGAATCCATTATAACTATTTCCACTCAGAGCATCAAAGGGTAGAGACAGAAGAGACCTATTAGATAAATTAGCCCAGTTCTCTGAAACAGCAGGAGCATTCCCCATAGAAAAAATGGGGAGAGGGAGAGATCAATATACATACTTGCCCTAAAAAAGAGGTGAAAGTAAGGAGGTACGGACCAGTACAGCAGACCAATAAAAGGTAGCCGCCAGTACTGGCCTATACTGCTAACTTTAACATCGCTGCGCATTTTGCACTCCCAATCAGCAGCCCTGCCGGGTCCCTACCAGCAGGGCTGCCAATGGGCAGGGGCGCAAAAGGGGCAGCAATGACCCGTCAGGGCCGCTGATGGGAGGTGCAAAAGGGGCAGTGAGTGGTGCTTTCATGTCGCTACCCCTTTTGCCACCCAGCCACCGACGAGGGAGTGGGGGGAGAAGTAGCTGCCCAAAGGCTGTGATCTAAAAGGACAGCACCCCTTTATATCACTATCTAGATTTAAAGGAGTCTAATGTACATCACCGTTTGTATCATCTCTGAATTTGGGCCTCATTCTTCAAAGTATATTTACAGAGGATAATGTGTCAAAGTAGATTAACAAGATACCATGGCCATTAGACCATCTCGCCAGATGCTAACTATTATTTGGTCAAACAGGCAATTCCTCGTATTCATGTTCTCCTGAGGATAATGGATTTACCATACTGTATATGTTTACAGAGACTGAGTACAAATACATTGTACAAGCTCCCTCAGCATTTTGAAGGGACAGAAAACACCCATGAGTGGAAGGGAAACTGGCATGCGACCTTATACTCTAACATAGCAGAAATGAGTATTAAGAGGAGGAATAATAACCACACCCTCACTTTTCATTAATGACAGGCATAAAGTGAAGGAAATTGACCCTGCAGGAAACTGCTGAAAAAACACAAAGCTGATTGGCATCGTTGTCACCGACACACCAATATGAATCAGTCTCAGTAACCGTCATAACCATAAAGTAGCCTAGAATTCCTTCTTACCTATAAGGGGTTAAGAAGCTAAGAGAACCTGGTTGGCACCTGGAGCCTTGTGCTACAGCATGGGGACTTAAGAGTGGTGGTGGTAGGGACCCACTCCTCTCCCACAGAGGTAGGGCCAGCAACACTGACCGCAGCATCTCTCACTCATAAGGCACCTGAGATTGTGCTGCCTTGGAAGAGCAAGGATCCTCTTCCCCACAGCACCCAGAGAAGCAGCAGAGCGTCCCCTTGCCAGTATTTGCATCCCAGCTTCAGAGGTGTCTGCTCGGATGAGTGGTTTGGCTGCATTTTTGTCCATAAAGTCAACACTCCAGTGAGATTATTTTAAGGCAGTTTACCCAACTTAGAGCTATTGTTTCAGGGTCTCTGCAGACATCACTGCATTGGTTACATGCAGGTCACATTTTCAGGACTTTCTTTGAACCATGAGAAGTAGAGAATGACATGATTCCAGTAGCTGAAGCCCTAGGCACAGGCCTGTTTGCTAATATCGCTGAGTTAGTCACAACCTGAACACCATGTAGAGAGAAGATTGCAGTTCAAGGTCCTATTTACTCATACATGCAGAGCAGCTCAGTGTTTGTGATTTAGACTATTTCTTGATTACACTACCTACTTACACACTTACACTATCCAGTTTACAGATATCTCAGATTTATGGCTAGAATCTGTAGACGGGTTCAGCACTTAAAATTAGAGACAGATTTTCAAAAAAAGCTCAGTTTCTAAATTCCTCAAAATTAGGCTCCACCAGTGGCCAGATTTACAGAAGAACTCAGTGTTAGATCTGTTATGTCTGGATCCAGGAACTTGCCAGGTCAAACACCAACAGAGAGCTAAGTAACCTGCTAGTTTATTCAGCTGCTTCATGCTCTGCCACACTCTATTGCTCCACAGCTAAGGATCTTGATACATACAGACGTCCATTAGAGGTTAGGCATGTAACGTGCACAATTACTTCAGGATTCTGCCAGTGGCATGGCCAGGGACTAGTGAGTGTTGTACCCAGACCCAAGTAGATTTATTTGCCCACATCAAATCCCCTCGTAAGGGAACCATGGAACTCTGCCCCACCCCCTGAAGTACCGTGACTATACTGATGCCATTGAAAAGAAGAATGCAGAAATCCTCCCCCCACATCAGGACTCCGATTGCTCCCTAGAACTCCAGCCAAGGGTGAAGATACCATTTGAGCAGGTCTATGTAATGTCAGAGCTTGACTTGGTGGCACTGTGAGAATACCTCCCGGGGACCAGGGCCTAGGGGTTCATCTGCAAATCAACCTCACCAGCCAGAGCCCCTGTCCCTTTTGTACAAAAGGAACGAGGGCAGCCTCTGTCTCTGTGTCGATTAGCGATTCCTAAACCAGGTAACAATCTGGAATAGGTACCCACTACCCTGTGTTGTTGGACTGCGTGGGGGCCATTTGCATAGTCACTGAACTGGATCTTCAGGGAGCTGAATGCCATTAATGCCATCTCATCCATATCTGAGAAGCGGATGAATGGCAGACTGCCTTTCAAACCCACTATAGTCACTTTGAAGATTTAGTCATGCCATTTGGCTTGACTAATGCCCCAGCAACAATTCTAGCACTTTATTAATAATGTGCTATGAAACCTACTAGACCAGTTTGCACTGCTATACTTAGACAATATATTGTTCTTCTCAAACTATCTGGATCAATGCACCACATATGTCCACACAGTCTTGAGGAGACTACAACAATATGGTATCTATGCTTAACTCAAAGAGTGCATGTTCAATCAGCCCTCGACTGAATTCCTGGTTTCATCCGAAAGGAATCAAGACAGACCCACTCAAGGTCCAGGCTGTCCATGACTGGGCAGCCCTCTGCAATGTGTGCAGCCTATCATGTTTTCTAGGCTTTGCAAATTTTTACAAGCAGTTTCATCTCAATTTTTTCAAACAACCTGGGCCCCTCACTGCCCTACTCCAGGAGATGCCCAATTCTACAGGTCGCCCAAGGGCCAACATGCTAAACAGCTAAAGCTTGCCTTCATCACTGCTCCAGTATTGGCTTACCCAGATGTGATGCAAGTTTTCATTGTGCTGGCCAATGCATCTAGCCCAGGTATCAGGGCAGTCCTCTCTCAGAGGCATGGACTCAAGCAAGTACTGCGCCACCTTGCCTACTATTTGAGGAAGCTTACCGCTGCTGAGTAAAACTATGAATTCTTGGACAAAGAGCTCCATTCAATTAACACTGTGTTCTAAGAATGGTGACGCTATTTGGATGGGGCCCATCATCTGGTCCAAGTATTTATTGATCAGAAGAATCTGAAGTATCCGCATAGGGCCAAGGCCCTAAACCAACAACAGCTCTGGTGGGCCCTATTATTCTCCCAGTTCAATTTCGCCTTGATCTACTGCCCTGGAACTAGAAATGGTAAGGCTGATAACTTGTCCCGAAGGCATAGCTCTGATCTATGAGGCCCCAGTCTGGAACCAGCCCACATTCTCAAGTCCCATAACTTCCTCAGTGTGACGCACCACCTGGAACTACCCACACACATCTGCTCTATCTCTGGAATTCCACTAGACAAGATGGCCATTATTGACTGAGAACCACATGACATCCAGGAGGGGATCACATTTAAGGAACCACATCTGTGTTCCCTCCAGACCTGCAAGAATGGCAGTTCTTCAACAATGCCACAACTCCACCCTGGCAGGACACCTGGGGCAATATAAAATCCAACAATTAATTTCTTGGTACTTCTAGTGGCCCTGTATGCATCCCGCAATAAAGACTTTTGTTGCTTCACACACCAAGATCCCATGTCAGAAACCCTGCAGCCTCCTCCAGCTCCTGGACATCCAACCTGCTGGCCCTGCAAGGCCATTTCTTTCATCTCTTTGGAGGAACTACCAGAATCCAGTGGTTTCATGACCATCCTGACAGGTAGATCACTTCACTTCCCGAATCACATCACTTCCAACTGGGGCTCCCAGTTCACTGCTTGCTTCTGGCATGAGGCCCTATGTCTATTAGGAGTCTCCATGCACCTGTCCTCTGCCTACCACCCTCAGTTGAATGGCCATATGGAGAGAATCAACCAGATCCTAGGGCAGGAGGGGCAAACTTTTTGGCCCGAGGGCCACATTGAAGTTCAAAATTGTGCGGAGGGCCGGGTAGGGAAGGCTGTCCTTCCCCAAACAGCCTGGCCCTACCCCTATCTGACCCCCACCCACTTTCCACCCCCTGACTGACTGCCACAGAACCCCAAACCCATCCAAACCCCTCCCCTGCCACTCCTTGTACCTTGATTGCCTCCTCCCGAAACTCCTCCCACTCTGCCCCCCCAGGACCTCACCCGCTGCCCAGCCCCCAATTTCTTCCCTGACTGCCCCCTCCTGAGACTCCCCCCACCCTAACCACCCTGCCAACCCCACCACCTAAGCTCCCCCCTTACTTAGTATGTTCAGCTGGGCGCTCCAGCTCCAGGTCTGCCCGCCCATTGCCCCAGAAGGGGAGCATGGGGCCCCGCAGCTGGCGGCCCGCTGCGCTCCGCCTGCCATGCTCCCAGGAGTGTGGGGCCCCGTGGCTCACTGCCAGCCGTGCTCCGACTGCCCGGCGCCCTGGCCTGGGAGCATGGGCCCCGCAGCGCCCAGCAGTGGGCCGGTAGCGTGGGGCCCCACAGGCTCGTGGCCCGCTGTGGCAGGGGAGCAAGGGGCCCTACGGCTGGCAGGCCGCCGCGCTCTGCCCGCCCAGTGCTACGGCCTGGGAGCGTGAGACCCCGCAGCACCCAGCACTCTGCCGGGAGCGCAGGTCCACTGGCACTGCACCCCCGGAGGAGCTTGCAGGCCAGATACAAATGGCCAGCATGCTGCATATGGCCCGCAGGCTGCTGTCTGCCCACCTCTGTCCTAGGGCAATACCGATAATGCTTGACCAACCATTACCAGGATGACTGGTCTGTACTATTACCATATGCTGTATTCTCATGTAATAATGCAGACTATGCATCCACAGGTCACAGCCCCCTTTTTTGTTATCTTATGGGTATCACACCTGATTTCATCCACAACTACCAACATCTTCCCGCAACCCATTGGCCTTGGACCAGCATGTCCATCACACCCAGGAAGAGATGAATGGACACATTGAGAAGGCAAAGGAGGACTACAGAAAGCATATAGACAAGACCTTCTTGGAAACCAGACCACTGGTTCCTTGATCTGTATCAGTTTTGGTGACAAATCAACCCGCACCTTCAAGCTCCAGCTTCCTCAGCCCGTTAGAGTCCATGCTGGTATTCCATGTCTCACTCCTTAAACTCTACACTGAAAATATATTTCCCCATAAAGTCCAATCATTCGCTGCACCCACCAGGGCAAGTAGGAGGTCAGGAGGAATATGTTGTCCACAAAGTCCTCAATTCCAAGTTCAAGCAGAGTAAATTGTGGTACCTGATTGACTGGGATGGTTAGAGCCCATAGGAATGTACATGGGAGTCAGCAGAAAATATTCATGCTTCCACCACGGTTCGGGCTTTCCATAGGAGCCAGGCTAAGAAACCTGGACCCATGTTGCCCACATGGCGCTCCTCGGGGAGCAGGTGATGTCATGACTCATGGTCCTCTAATCCGGGCTCACAGGAGAAGTCATGCTTCAACCCTACACTTGGCAGCCTGCTGACCACTGCTGACCTAGGACCCATGAAGCCCAGCCCCAGTTTGAGGCTCCACCTCTAACATCCTATTGGCAGAGTTCCAGAGCAGCCAATTGGCCCATTGGGCCTACTTAAGCCACCAACAGGAACCTATCCAAACAGATGGGATCAATCCTGCCCTGGACGGCGTACCTTATGCCTCTCCCTGCTTGACTTCTCAGTATCCCAACTTCGCTTGGCTCCTGGCCTCTGACTCACGGTTCGGATCTCAAGTTTGTCTCCTGCTTCTGATTTCCTGGTATCCTGGCCCAGCTGTCCCTTGACTCCTGACTGTGGATTCTGGCTCTGACCACTACGTCTGGCTGCTAATGACCCAGCCTTGACACATACCCATTCAAAGGCTTCTGGTGCTAGAGGAGAGTTTTAAAAAAAGCAGCTGCAGGCTGAGCCCGACTTCTGTCTCACCACTGTTAGATTCATTACGTCTGGACCAGGAACTTGCCACATGGACAGAGAGCAAAAACAGACATGGACAGAGAGCTAAGTAACCTGCTGCATTGTTTCTCACTCTGCCATACTCTACTGCTCCGCTAATAGGGATCTTGATACATAAAAATGTGCTGTTGCAGTTAGGCATGGAATAAGCACAATTACATCAGATGATACACTTAGCATGTTGGGTGCTGAGGTCTTTGAAAAATCTGGCCCTAATGGTGGGTGCTGAACACTAGGAAAGTTAGGGTGAAATCTGGGCCCCCCTGAAATCGTGAGTTTTGTCACTGACTTCAAAAAGGCCAGGATTTCACCCTGCACCCTTGAGCTCTTTTGAAAACTTAGCTCCATGCCACCCAAGGCCTTCCTGGAAGACAGCAGACCCGAATATAAGAGATAGCGTTGTTTCCAGCTCCCCCTGGGTTGGTCCTAGCAACTGTGCCGTTGCCAACATGTGGAGCAATAATTTTCAGTCCCACAAAGACCCTATTACTCCTGATAAATCAGTTTGAATTTGATTAAACTCTTTGTTCCTATGTCATCTATAAATTACTCTCTGAATGAAAAAAAATTGGTTTCGTCCTTCATTATGGGTAAAACAGAGGCCTTGGGTCAGGGGTGGCCAACCTGTGGCTCCAGAGCCACATGCGGCTCTTCAGAAGTTAATATGCAGCTCCTTGTATAGGCATCGACTCCGGGGGCTGGAGCTACAGGCACCAACTTTCCAATGTGCCGGAGGTGCTCACTGCTTAACCCCTGGCTCTGCCACAGGCCCTGCTACAGACCCTGCTCCCACTCCACACCTTCCCGCCCCCTCCCCTAAGCCTGCTACGCCCTCGCACCTCCCCGCATCCCACAGAGTTTCCTGCACACCATGAAATAGCTGATCAGGAGGTGCAGGGAGGGGGATATGCTGATCAGTGCGTGGGAGGTGCTGGGAGCAGGGGGTGGAGGGGAGTTCATGGTGGGTTGCTGAGGTATTACTGTGGCTCTTTGGCAATATACATTGGTAAATTCTGGCTCCTTCTCAGGCTCAGGGTGGCCACCCTTGCCTTGGGTGATTTACAGTACATTATGGTTGCAGGGCAAGCTTCATCTTCTCTCCTTAGACATATACCAACCCCTTCCCTCCACACTCCACCTCTTAAAGGATCATTTCTGCCACTCTGAGCACATCAGCAGTCAGGGCATCTCTTTCCTGTCCTCTAGTCCAGTATTTCTCAACCTTTTCTGGCTGACAACCAAACATTTTCATGATCCCGTAATGTTTTACTTTTAGAGTAAATGTAATCAGTGACAAGGATGAGTAAGGCCCTACTTGAATTGCAGGATGATTGTAAACAAATGGCGGCTGACTTTCAGACAAGCCATAGAAAATTGAATAATGAATAGAAAAGTAATAATGGACCTTATTATTTGCAATAATAAAGTCCATTATCACCTTACTGCGATTTCCCACTGTTGGCCACTCAGGGCTCAGAGCGGCCACCCAGACCTGAGAGTGGAGACTCCTGCTGTCAACATTGCGGTGGAAGCCTAATATATAGAATCCCCAATTTCTGCAATACTGCAAGTTAAGTAGGGCCTTACTGATAAGCCCATATAAAGTATTCGTGTGTATCTCAAGAGGTTGATAGGGAATACTTGACCTTGAAAGGTGAGCATTTACTCCTCCTCCTTTTCCTCCTATAACAAGTGCTACAACTACTACATTTGACCTCACAAACTTGGAGGGCTTATCCAAGTCCAAAGATATTCTGAAAATGTTATTTCCTTTGCTTTGTAAAAGTGTATTGCCTGGGGAATCCCCTTAATTGTCTTTTGTGACCCCTCTGGATGCTCATGATCCATCAACTGAGAAACACTGTTCTAGCCTGACAAACCCTACAGCGCTGAGGTATCCAGGATTTCAGAAGGATCAAGGCTATCACTGCCTCTTCTACCCTACCCATGATCACCATTGCAATGGTGCAAATCCCTCTGCCTGTGTTTGAAACAGTCATCTTTGAATCCCTCATCCATAGTACTGCAGTTGCTCAATGTGATCTCTGCTCCCTCACAAGGGGAGGAATTTTAAAAACTCCTCCAATTAAAAAAATGGAAATCAACAGATGTAGAACATTCACTGAATTAGTTAGTGTGTGTTTCTAAAGCACTGCCCCTTACTCCAGCCTAATTACGCTGCCCACAAGAAGAACCATGGGGACAAAGCTAATTTCAGACACCCCTTTGACCCAACATGTCCAGCCTGCTCCATTGGCTGGCACAGGAGGAGGTGGAGCCATGGCTCTGCCTAAGCCCCACTCACTTGTTCCCAGAAGGGAGTGTCTTGGGCATGGTTCCCACATTGCCTCCAATCCTGGGAGTAAGATCTAGGAAGCCTAAAGTCAGCTGTGAAAGGAGGGAGGTTCCCTCCCACCCACTTGCAGCTGTTTTAGGGGTTGGCATAATCTAGTCCTTAATTTGTTTGTGGTAATTATTTAGACTTTGTGCATTTCTTACAGAATAAACTACTAAGTTACAACAGTAACCATTTTTAAGTTAATACTTTGTACTCACATAGCACCTTTCATCTTTAAAAGCGCTTTACATACATTAATTATTTACTCCTCCCCACACCCCTTTGATCTAGGCAAGTATTACGATGCTCATTTTATAAACAAGGAAACAAACGGAGAAGAGCAAATTCTCGCCCGCTGCTAAACGCTTGAAATCCCATTGGCATCGAGGTGGCTTTGCAAGTACAACGGCGGCAGGATGTGGGGTGTAAGGGCTATGACATTTGCACACAGTCACAGAGTAAGTCAGTGGCACAGCTGGATCAGAATCCAGAATACTTACTTCTAGCCCTGAGGAGGAAGGAGGGGCACATATTTTGGGCACATACGGTCTCAGGAATATGTTGTCAATTAGGGCTGTGCATGTGGTGAATGTGTGATGCTGTTTGTGTAAACTGGTGAAATTGTGAGACAGTGAGAGGTGCCTAGAAAATAATGTGTCCAGTGCTCCAGGTGCAAAGAGAGGAGCAGATCAAGAATCTGATTTAGTGAAATGTTAAATACTTGCATGATTAAGATGCAGATATTGTGGATGAATCAAATCAGGTGAAGGGGTAAAGATTAAGAGTTGCTACTGATTTGTGTGAACATTTGTCTTCAGAGAAAAGACTTATGCCATCCTTTTTTGGTTACAAAAATAACTAGCGTATACTGATCACGCTTATATTGAATGTTGGTATAATTTTTCAGAATGACTGACAGAGTCTGATTTGAAGATGGGTTTGCTACGGCAGTTGTTATTGCTGAATAGCAGAGTAATTTCTCTTGCAAACTCACATACTGATGTTATTTGTGTGTTTGGATTACAGTGATTATGTGGGGCTGCTGGAAATGCACTCGGCAAGTTTTTTTCCAAATCTCCCCAACCTCCCCACCTTCTTCCCCTTTTTTGTTTGTTTTTTTAAAATCCATTTAAAATGGCTTAAAAGTGCAAGGAATATTGTCTGTCAGACAGAGCAGGAGGCTGGGAATCAACATGTGTAGGATCGATTTCTACCACCAATATGGTGCATGCCCCCGGACAAGTGCAGCAGTGTTTTAGTAGGTGGCACAGAGTGCATGGAGTTAAGAGATTGGGTTTCTAACCTTGACTGCCATTGGCTCATTCTGTGACCAAGGGCAAATCATTTAGAGATTTAGAACCAGATCATGGCCCTGCCTTCAGGGCCGGCTCTAGCTTTTTTGCCACCCCAACCAAAAAAAAGGGTGGCCCAACTGCTGGAGTGGCCAAATTGTGCCACCCAAAGAATGGCCGGAATTTTGCCCCTTAGAATGTGCCGCCCCAGGCATGTGCTTCCAGGGCTGGTGCCTGGAGCCAGCCCTGCCCACCTTATGTGGCCATGTAGGAGTCATAAGAGGGAATAAGATGCCAGACAAATTCCTACATGGCCAACTGTATACTCGCACTGGGATTACTTGAACTGAAGGAACAAGTAACCTGGGAGAGAGGTTATGAGGACTCTTAGACTAGCTCAAGATCAACTAGAATATAGGAGCAAAATATCACTTCTTGGTTGATATTATTGTATATTGGAGGAGGACAAAAGGGAAGAGGGCCTGAATGTGATCCTGTGAGTGGAAGATATTTTTCCTGTTACTCAAAGAATTAATTCCCAGAGATGTAAAGTGACTAAGATTTTCCAATTTTATGGTCATTTTGTTACATACAATTCTGCCAAGAGAATTGGTGGGAAACTAACTGTGTTCAAAACCCTTCAGAACACAGGAATCCCAGTTAAAATAGCACAGCTAAATATCAGCGATTAGTAAAGCTGATTTTAAAATGCACCATTTTAATCATCTCCAAACTATTCTCACATCAACACAGTGGCTATACTTGGAAGTAAGATTCCTTACCCACATAAATCAGAGGCATCAATGGATAACAACCCTGAAACACATGGGATTGTTTATTAAATAAAAGAAAACCATGTTAACAAGACTGAATTTTTAACCCACTAATAAATCCAGTAAATTTAGAGATGTAATTGCCTCAATCTCTGTCTCCACCTGCTAGGTTCTCTGCCTCTCTCACCCTGACTTCCCATGTACTTATTATTCATTTGTATATTATAGAAAGGCCCCCATTCTATTCTATATAGGTTCTTATAATGTGCTCATCACCATAGTATCTGAGTGCCTTCCAGGAGGGCAATAAGTAACATGACTAACATCTCTCGTGTGTTTTCTTTCTCTCATCCTCTCCCCAGGGAGAGAAGTGCGTGCAATGGAGTGTTTTCTTTTGGAATTGTTTTTATATATGTGGGTCTATGTTTATGTTAGAGAAGACAAGTCAAAGAAGTACATCTGGCACTTGGCGTATAAGGTAATAATGTTTGTGATGGTTCCTAGGGATCTTTGTTCCACCACCTCAGACTGACCACCACCAAAGCTTTGTCTCTCTTGCATAAACTTTGCCCTTATGGTAGAAAGCTCCATTGTGTCAGAAGAATGAAGTTGTTGACCCCGGTTGTCATTTCAAAGGGATATACTAGGCACTGACTGCACAGATGCAGTCTAGATCTCACTATGTAAGCTCTTCAGGGCAGGGACTAAATATAGCAGACAGACAGAAGTAGTAATATCTCTATTTTAAGATGAGAAACCAAGGTAGAAAGAAACTATTTTCAGTAGGACTACTATTGTGGGCAGGTCCTGAGCATCAAGCCCTAAGTAGCTAGCCAAGGTCACCCAGAAAGTCTGTAGCAGTGCTGGGACTTAAACCCAGCCAAATTTTAAACCAGAAGACCATCCATCCTCTGACCATCCTTCTTTCTGCCAACAGTATATGCAAGTCGTTATTCTGTAGACTCTTTATTTACATGATCATGACACTGGTCAATGTGACATACTATTTGGACAACATACTTTTTTACAAACATCAGTTAGCTAAAGTGAAGATCTCAGGAAGTTAGCAGATAATACAGACACATTGATATACAAAAGGAATAGCAATAGGTTATTCAGTTACAGAACCTGACCCTACGAAGTAGTAAGTACCTTCAAATCCAGTTCAGTAGTGGACTCCTTATACCTAAGCTTCTCTGTACACAAAAACTTTAATTAGTGAAGAATCATGGCAAAAAAAAAAAAAAAGACTCTTAAACCTAAATGTTTTTTTTAGAGACAAGCTGTTAACAGTTCTTCACAAGATTTGTCTCCCTTCCCATGTTCATGTAAAAAAAAAGACACAGTTAAGATTCATGTCAACAATAATGTGTGAAACCATGATGAATTTTAGCCAGAGATCAATCTCAAACACTTCCTATTAAAATGTATGCAAAGAAACCAAACAAGCACTACACAGAATATTCAAGGAGCATAAAAAACTACCACTCTGTGAAACTTCAGGTGGTAAGGCACCTCCCTGTAGAGAAAAAACAGAAGTGTATGCTCCATTTTAAGCCCATTTCAAACAGCAAACATGATTATGCACAAGCAACCTTAGTTCTGACACTTCCTAACTTTTTACTGCTTGACTTTTCAACCCTAACAATGTTCTTTTAATATAGGGTGTGTGTGTTATTTCCTAGGTTTTTTTAAAAAGCAAACTGAACATCCCCAGGAATTCCATTAAGTTGCATCATATTGACACCTACATGGCCACCAGCAGGGTTGGAACCTTTAAATCCAGTACACAAGGGGTGGGCAAACTACAGCTCGCAGGTCAAATCCAGCCCACCAGACATTTTAAACTGGTGCTCGAGCTCCCACTGGGGAGCGGGCTCTGGGACTTGCGCCGCTCCAGCTGGGGAGCAGGATTGGGGGCCTTTCCCGGAAGCCACAACATGCCCCCCTCTGGCATTTCAACTGGGGAGCTTGAGGGGCTCGCCACATGGCTCCTGGAAGCAGTGGCATGGCCCCCCTCTGGCTCCTATGCACTCCAATGGCCCTCCAACAGAGAAGGGACATGCTGCTGCTTCTGGGAGCTGCTTGTGGTAAGCACCGCCCGGAGCCTGCACCCCTGAGCCTGTCTCTACACCCCAACCCCCGCCCCAGCCCTGATCCCCCTCCCACTCTCCGAACCCCTCGATCTCAGCCTGGAGCACCCTCCTGCATCCCAAGACCCTCATCCCCAGCCCTGCCCAGAGCCTGCACCCCCCAAGCAGGAGTCTGCACCCCTTCCCACACACCACTCCCCCATCCCAGCCCAGAGCCTCCTCCTGCACCCTGAACTCCTCATTTCTGGCCCTATCCCAGAGCCCGCACCCTCAACCAGAGCCCCCACTTCCATCTGCACACCAACCCCAATTTTGTGAGCATTCATGGCGCGCCATACAATTTCTATTCCCAAATGTGGCCCTTGGGTCAAAAAGTTTACTCACCCCTGCAGTGGACAGACCTCTGCCAAATGAGCTGATGGAATAACTGACAGAAGTAGTAAGGTGTCATCCTTTAAGTGGACCAGCACTAGAGGGGGGATGAGACATGCATTGTGCCAGTGGAATTCATACATATTTGCTGACAGAAGAATGGTGAAACTTAGCAGCTTGAGGTCCCTGGAGCGAAGTATTCTCTAGTGGGCACAGATTTCTGCCTGTTTCCCTTCCTCCCCTCCACAGCATGGCTCTTTCTGTCCTGTCCCCCTTCATCCTGCCCCTGTCCCAGTCCTGTCTCTTCCTCATCACTGGCTCCTTTTTCTAATCCCATTTTTGTGTTCCCAGTCCCCATTCCTCCGTTCTTATACCAGTCTCCTTGCCCAGCCAATCCTAGTATTCCGCTCGCTCTGGGCTTACTGAACAAATCCCTCTCTCCCCCATCTCGTCCCCATCTCTTTGGCTGACTAGTCACAGCTCTCCCTCCAAACTCCAGCTTCTTGTCAGATTTGTCTCCCATCCTCCTGCCCCCAGTTCTCCTCCCCACAGGATTCTAGCTCCAGTCAATTTGTCCAGCCGGTCTGTATTCCCCTCTTCCCCCACCTCCAGTCAACTGGTTCCCCATTTCCATCACTGACACCCAGTTCCAGCCCTACCAATCTCAGTTTCTCTCCTGCACCTCCCAGTCTCACCAGACTCCTTGTCCTTATCTACTCCTTTCCCTCTCCACCTAGGTCCAGCCCTTCTTCCCTCTGCATTCAACCCAGGTGGCTTCCTCCTTCCTGTTGCCTGAGTGCCAGCTGAGGGAATCATTAAGAGCACAGGAGACACAGACTCTCTGCTCTCAGTTCCAGTGCCTTGGCCTCACCCCAGCCTGGAGCAACCACTACAGAGAAAGTCTGACTTCACCCATGCAGCCCTGGGCTAGAGCATGCTCAGTTGCTCTGTAGAGATGGGGCATGCACACAGTCCAGTCAAACATAAGAGCGGTGAGGGGGTGCAGCATGCTCAGCTACCCTGTGGGCCTGGCCCACATGCAGGCTGGTCAGTCACAGGAGGAATGAGACACCCGAGTACGCTCAGTAAAAATGGAATCATTGGAGATTTCAGCAGCTAAAACTGAAGAAGGCTTTCCTGAGCATGTGGGAACTGCAGTTTTTCAAAGGCTTATAACTTGGTCAAATTTGGGCAGATTTTAGGGTGACCAGACAGCAAATGTGAAAATTTAGGACAGAGGGTGGGGGGTAATAGGAGCCTATATAATAAAAAGATCCAAAAATCAGGACTGTCCCTATAAAATCGGGACATCTGGTCACCCTAGCAGATTTTGAAAAGGCCTATAATTGGCACAAAGGTCATCTCTCTGCCAAATCTAAAGGCTCTGCTCCACAGCTGGGGGCCTTACAGCTGTTTGAAAGGGAAAAAAAAGTCACCAGCATTTTTTAACATGGGCTAAACCTATTTCTCTATAGCCTTTTTCTCAGAAACAGCTTCACTGTTTTGGTTCAAATTTTCCAGAACAATTCAGCCTGAGGCAGACACCCAGCATGGAAGATTTGTGCAAAAATAGTTTGCCAAACTCTAAGTTATCGATAACTAAAAGACAGGGTCTTACAAGGAGAAGTGTAGGGCCATAGTGATGGGTGATATTGGCAGTCTCACCTACAATACAGTTGACTGCAAAGAGTCTAAAATATGCCAATGTCAAGTCAATTCAGTAATACCACTGCCATCATCTTAAGGATGAGTGTGTCTCCATTGTCTGTCTCATATCTGTAAAGGCCATTTCACATGTCAGGGGAGTCACATATTCAGACTTCAACTGCTCAGGGAATATCAAACCTTAAGTTGAAACTACAGGGCAAGAGAAAACAACCTTTTGTCTCATGAATCAATAAGTAACTTAAATGGGTACCCACAGGTTTAGCAGTGCTCTCTGCAGCAGCAGTGCATTTTCCAGCATGCATCTCCCTGGTAGCTTTTAGCAGATTGTAGGGATGATAAAAATATATGCTGAGATAGTGCAATATTGATGCTGTGTACATTTAAATGAGCTTTATTCTGTTTTACACATGCAGCTATTCTCTTAACTGAACATTTATTCACATTTCTCTTCAAGTCCCGCTACATCATTGTACACACTAGACTTTTTTTTAAAAAGTTTTCTTAATCGCTTACCTAGCTGGTGACAGCATCCCAGGAAAGCCTTTTCTACACTGCCTGTTGGAGCTTTAGCCACTAACACCGTTCAGAGCAATTTCTCTACACAGTGCACTCACTGGAGCTGGTGGCCAAAGCTGCCATATAAATCCTACATTTTCTAGTGTAGACAAAATTCCTGATATAACTGTACTTGAGCTCCTTGCTTGGGCAAGGCACTGACCTGACCATGTTAAAACCCTGGTTTGGGGTTTTGCCTTGTATGGACAGAAGCAAACCTTGTGAAAGTCAAGGAACAATGCTATAGCTCCACGCTTTATGAGAGTTAGAGCACTATTCCTTCCCATGCCTGTTTTCTAGAGGTGGTTGGGAAATTTTTTACTAACATTTTTTTCTTTTAAAAATGTAGATTCACCAAAACCAACATTCTTCATGGGAAAGGATGAAATTCAACAAAACTTTCATTGGGAAAGGTTTCTCAGACCCAGGGCAGAGTCTCTGGTCAAAATCGAGAGAGAGAGACCATACTTCAGAATAGCCAGGGCACTCCCAGGGGATGTGAAATGCTCAGAATCAAGTCCCTAGTCCAACTGAGGCAGAATAAGAACTTGAACCCAGGTCTCCCACATCCTAAGAAACGTCCCAAGCATCTGGTCTGCTATATCCTCTGTAGTGCTCTGACCTCCAGCTATTGATTGTTCTGGGAAGGTTCTCTTTCTGTAGTCTTTTCATTAACATCTTTTAAAGGCCTTGGTTTTGTTCTGATACAAAACTGGAAACTCTCCAAGATCTTGACAATTTTTGTAGGATGAGAAAACCATTTCCTGCCCAGCTCTACTGTTTTCAAAGAGTTTGGTTCTGATCATGCTAACAAGATCAAACCATAGTATGACATGGCTGCGGCACCCGTAGTTTTCAGAACAGTGATTAAACACAGTGAAATCTATAGTGCAAAGAGAGCCACAGAAAGTGTTTTGTCTAAAGTAAATTCAGACCAGCTTTCCAGGGTCTTTGTGCCACCAGAACAGTGTCAAAGGGATGGAGTAGGTGAGGATCTAGCACAATGAGGGCTGAAGAGGTGGAGCAATATACCACAGGAAGGCTGTTCCAGATGACAGGAGAGTATGAGAATCTGCTGCAAAGAATTGCAAGACAGTGGGAGGGGACTCTAAGGAGACTGGTGTTAGCTGACTGTCCTCTCTACTCCTGACAGCATAACAAAGTCCTAGTCAGAGAAGTTGGCTGACGAGAGAGAGAAGGAAGTTTTTATTAGATTCTAGAAATGAACTGTAAGTCACTGGATGTGTTTGGAGTGATGTGTACGCACTCTGAAACATATAGTTCAGGGATCGGCCAACCTTTGGCACGCGGTTCATCAGGAAAACCCGCTGGCAGGCCGGGATGGTTTGTTTACATGCAGCACCTGCAGGTTGGGCCAATCGCAGCTCCCACTGGCCACGGTTCACCGTTCCAGGCCAATGGGGGCTGTGGGAAGCGGCACCCAGCACATCCCTCAGCCCGCACCACTTCCCGCAGCCCCCATTGGCCTGGAACGGCGAACCATGGCAAGCGGGAGCTGCGATCAGCCAAACTTGCAGACACTGCAGGTAAACAAACTGAACGGACCTACCAGCAGATTTCTCTGATTGTTCATGTGCCAAAGGTTGCTGATCCCTGATATAGTTAAATTTGGAACTCACTGCTACAAGTTATTACTGAGACTAAGAGCTTAGCAGGATTAAAAAAAATGAATAGACATTTATATGGGTTATGAGAACATTTACATCAGCTAGTATAATAAAGGGGATATAAACTCTTACCCTTCAAGTGCTAAATGCTATGGGTTAGGAAGAATCTTTCCTATGGGCAGGATATAATGGTCCATTATGGAGCTGTTTGTAGCTTCCTCTGCAGTATTTGCTGCTGGCCCCTGTCAGAAAGAGGATACAGGAGTAAACAGACCATTAGTTCAATCCAGTGTGGCAACTCCTATGTCCGTAGCATGTGAGAAGGCATGTGAGGAATTATAATTCCCTGTAACCATGTGAGCCGAACGGTAGAGGGAATTTTCATTCCTGGTTCTAACTTTCACTTCACATCTCTTCCCAATATCCAGAAAAGCCTACAATGGACTCATTTACACTTGCCGCGAACACAAGCTAGACAGTATTTTCAGCAAAATTAAGAACAGCATCTACAAAGAAGTAAAAATGAAAAGAGCCTGGAAATACATCAATGTAATGTAAGTGCTTTCCCACAGAAAACAAACTTGCTAAGGGAAAAATCAACTGTCACTTTAAAATCTGACAGTAAGCTTCTAAAATCACATCCCTTAATCAGGGAGTAATACTTGAAGAGGAACAAAAAGAATTTATGATGAAAAATCAGGACACTTGAGGGCTATACTCAGCGGAACTAACTGCATGACAATATGGATGAGAATGATAATTGCATTAGCTTAGCCTGAAACTACTGGCCAGAGCTAGATTTTTTGGTCAGCTGGATTTTTATAATGTGTCATTTACTTTTAAGAAAACTCAGAAAGAGAATTACAAATAGATTGGGCCACATCATCCATTCTCTTAATACTACCGGGTATTTCAGAAATATAATACAATACAGGAGTTGTGCTCTTTGAAATGCACAAGCAGGAATTTCACATGCAAGTTCAATTAAGGGTCCCTTTGTCTTATTTTAACAAGACTACAATGACAGGGTAGCACCTACAAATGAATATTAGTGAGCAAAAACACTGATTACTGATACACTGCACTCAGACTCCCTACCTACTGGCAGTCTAATGCTAGGCACACACTCAGTCATTCCAATTTTAATATCTTATAAATAGTCATAAATAAAAAAGCAAATAAGATGCACTCATCTTATGCTCTTTAAAAAAAACCTAAAAAGATATCTACATATGCACTATATTCTGCATGGGACCCAGTGTATTTAGATGGAAGTACCACATGCAAACGCTGCTCTGTCAATGAAACCTACTAACCCCATTTCTAGGCTATTCTGCAACCCCTGTTTACTACAGAAAGCCCATGGCATATAGAGGAACTGTGGTGCTACAAGGCCAATATAACAGCTTTATGTTAGGGCCCTTTATGACTACTAGGATGGGAACGTGGCCAGAGAAGGGAGGAAACATTTCAGAAGAAGGAAGGGGTGCAGTTGGAGTGCACTATGCTCCAGCTAGTTGGGGCAGCAGCTACAAGATAAGAGCAGCCCTGGGGTTGCTCTGTCTTCTGCCAGGGAACTGAACAGCCTCCATCAGAATGACCCTCAGCTACCCTCCTGAGCTGTACTGAGCATAGCTGACTCACAGCCTAGAACTGGGGCCAGCCTTTTCTTCAGGGGTAAGTCAGGACAGAATTTAGCCCAAAGTGAAGCTCCAGTGTGGAAGTAGCTGTGGGAAATGATAAGAGACAAAGGCTAATGTGGACAAATCCAGAGAGACACAAATGAGAAGATTCTGCCTAACATGCTGAACACAGCAAAGCATCAGCTGAAGTTCTGCAACTATGCTGAGTAGTAAGTAATGAAACTCACCTGGTTCTGATGCCTCCATTAGTCAGTAGAGTAGCTCTCTCCACACAGTCCTCAGTGCTTAACAGGGACAGGTTGTTGCAGGCCTAAGAAGTTCTCCTCCACGGGGTCTTAGAACAAGGACATCATGTCATAATTCCTTAATACTATGATTGGATGCTGGCTTCATACGAAGGCTGGAATTTACCTGCGCCAAGAGCCTGCGTAAGTGCTATTCGCCATCTGAAAACCCACAGCAAGAGGGGAATATCATCCTAAGGGGAAAAAAATGCCACCTGTTGAATCACTAATACAATCTCCTCTAGCATCCCGAGTTTTATTTTGGAGTCTTCCTTGCAGGAATAGACTAGGCTTCTCCCTGCTTAGAGTATAAGAATATAAGGAGATGGCAGCCATAACTCAAATATCTGAGTCCAGGGCTGCCTTTGAGCTTGTTTCCTCTAGTGACTTACTCAGAAATTGAATGTAAACCTCCAGAGATAAAAAGCTGGAGCCCTAAAACACTGGCTGTTCTAGCTTGCTTTCAATGGTGCTTTTGTAAAGAAACTACAAACCCATGCTTATTTGGCTACGTGGTTCCCATAAAAAGTTATAAATATAAAAACAGTCCTTTAAAGTCCAAAAGAGCTAAACTATTTTGCATTTGGAAACTTCAGTGTGTGTCACATTCAAGTGGAGCTCGTCTGGTAATTTTATTGCTGTGTTTCAAGAAGTGCACAAGTTTTTTGGACTAAGAATGCTTTAGACACTCAAGGATTTCAAAGCACTCTGCAAACATGTCACCTTGGTGACGTATGCATTATTCCCAACATTTGACACACAACGAAACGAAGATGGAGGTTGAGTTACTCAGTGAGATGATGCCACAAAGAAGATGCCCATTCATCCTGACCCCTAAGCCCACGCCTTATTCAACAAACCTTTCCTTAGAAGAGCACCTGAGGTTTGGTTTTCTATGTCTACAATCCCATTGGTCCTCAGAGGCTGGTGTTACCTGAAAGTGGGCAGATAAAATTGACACATAAAGGTGGCTTCAGAGGCAATTTAACAATATCCCTCTCCGCAACCCTCCAGAGATTAATTGTAAAAGACAACCCAGCTTGGATCTGTATTACTTTTTGGGGCTCTATATTGTCTTTTTTGCACCCTCCCCCTGCATAGGGGATTCCATTTAATCGAGTACCCTGGGGCAGCTATAGCCAGGAAAGATTTACAGATCTTTAAAGATTTCTGTTCTGCAACATCCTGACCTACTAGAAGAGGATGAGGGAGTCAGGAGTCCTACAGCCTGTGTGAAGGCACAAGGTCTTGCATAGGTAAGACTTGCCTCATGTGGCTCAGGGCTGAACTGCAGCCCATTCCCTCCCTAGGGAAACTCACAGAGCCTTCCTCTCCTTATCTCCCTGCCATGGGCTTTTCCACTTGCTATGGAGTGCAGAGGGGCAGCAGATACATGAGAGCGGATTCTAAGTGCCATCCTGGTCATTTTAAGAACTATTCAAAAGTGGCAGTACATTATGCTAGCACAACATTCTTCACTAGCATTTTAAACTACTACAGATAAGTTATGTGATTTGGTTTCCATTTAAACTAAAATGGATTAAACTCATAAAACCCAAGGGAAGTTGATAGCTGTACTCTGATTTTATTTTGTTCAATTTACTCTATATGGCCAATTTGCTCCTAATAATCACAGTGTTGATTACAGGTCCTTAAGGCACCACGTTCTGGTGGTGGAACTTGCAGGGAGCAATAGGCTGGGGACTGCCATTGGCTTTCACTTGCCTATTGCCTAGCCAGTGTGTTTGCTGTTGGTCAATGGTGTGAGAAGTAGGATGCCAAAGACAACACGACATCTAGTTTTCCTCCTCTCTTCCACTCAGGAAATCGATGCTCATCAGCAAGAATGAACACCACAGCCATAGAGATACAGATCAGAAGCTGGATGGGATCGTGTCATTGGCGCAAGACCCTTGTCAGATCTTGAACTGACAGCACAGGACTTGTCGCACTCAGAGTATATGTGAACTTCAAGCTGGAGGTGTAGAGACATATCTGGGCTAGCTCTATTTGAGCTAGTGCCCCAAAAATAGAAGCTGTTCGGCATGAGTGGCAAGAGAGGTTAGCCAATGAGTACGATACTAACCAAGTACTTGGGGTGGCTGGCCCTGCCTGCTGCTAGCCCAGCCAAGGCTACACATCTATTTTTAGCACATGGCTGTGATCAAGCTAGCGTGGGTTTGTCTCCGTGAGCTGGAATTGACACTTCCAGCTTGAAGTGTAGGCATATGCTAAGACATTGCTATATTTACTCCTAATAATGGTCTGGATCAACCCCTCTGGTGGAAAAGCCCAGGAGAGCGGGGCTAAAGGAAGAAAGGTTCTGGGATGATCCCTTGGGGGAGGTTTCTCCCCATGGAATGGGCTGCAGTTCTGCCCCCAAGCATTCCTTGGAATCCACAAGAGGCAAGTTCTCCCAGGCAGAGAAACTGTGCTAAACCACAGAAGCTCTAGGATGCCTGGCTCTTCAACCCTTTTCCACTGGTCAGGATGTTGTAGAAGAGCCAAATAACCAACACCTCTCCTGGTTATGACTGCCCTTGAAAACACCTTTAAATTATTTCCTCCATGCAGGAAGAGGGTGCAAAAATGACTATAAAGAACCAGAAAAGGTAACAGAGACCCAGACTATATCGTCTTTTACAATTCATCTCTACAGGGCTGGCGAATTGGCGAGTATCCCTCTCTGCCCCACTCATTGCCTGCCCTATCTAGTCCCCACTAGCACTGCAAAGATCCTAACTCCACAGGGAGCCCACCTGAGAGTCGAATGAAGAATCTTTGCCTTACAGTGATTCTGTTTCAATCAAGTCTTACATTAGAGAAGAGTCCATTGTTTTTGTCAAGCTCTTCCTGCCATGTTCAATAACTCATATCCTGTCTGTTTTAGGGAGAGCACATGTCAGAACATACAGCCCTTGATCTAGGGTGGCCAACCATCCAGGATTGTCCTGGAGCCTCCAGGAATTAAAGATTAATCTTTAATTTAAGATTGAAACCTCCAGGGATACGTCCAACCAAAATTAGCAACCCTTCTGGTATCACACCGTCCTGTTGGAGATGAGGCCAGGCCTGGACCATGTTGCAGGACTCTGTGGGCAGAACTTTGGCCATAGCTGCCTTAGAAATATTACTGAGTAAAATCCAGGGAAAGTAACAACATTAGCAATTTCTTTCCTCTCTCAATAGCAGTGGAGGCTTCTCAGGACAGGAAGCCCAGATGTTGAAATTAGATAAATCATGATCTTTGCCTGCTACTTAAACTGGTTCTGAAGTCACCTTTATGTGCCAGTTTTACCTAGGAACTTTCTGGTATCACCTGCCTCCACTGACCAATAAGATCCAGCCCATACTTTGCTTGTGGAGTCCAGGGACAGTTTTTACAGTGCCAAGCACAGACCTTCCCTCACTGTGTGCCTTTCCCCCACTACTATAAATTGGTTGCCTTTTAATGGTGATATACCTGGGGTGGTTGTGGGCCTTGTGATTTCATTCTCCATTTGTTAACAAGGCCAGATGAAGTCATTATAGGCCTGTGCTCAGGCCCCCGCTCCTGGAGTAACACAATGAGGTCAGAATCTAAGATTTTTTCCCCAGAGAATGTTTCTAGAACTCATAGGTGCGAAGAGAAGCTTAACAATGTAACATGAGTGTGACCAAAACAATGTCTGCCTGAGTCTGCAGAGAGCCTGAAACAATAGCTTTGAGAGCTGTAGACTGACCCGTGGATCTCCAGCGGACATCAGTACCATGTATTGGGCTCTGTGTGTGGCAAGAGAAGAATGCTTCAAACCTGACTGTCCCCCGCAACCCCTGGCTGCTGACATAAGTAC
The DNA here is from genome assembly GCA_007922305.1 of Dermatemys mawii. Taxonomy (NCBI): domain Eukaryota; kingdom Metazoa; phylum Chordata; order Testudines; family Dermatemydidae; genus Dermatemys; species Dermatemys mawii. The sequence goes on along the minus strand of ML677350.1, from coordinate 26,885,860 downwards.
TCCAACAGGAGGTCTGCTCCCCTGCCTCTTCATGAAAAGGAAGGGATCTGCTGTTCCCAAGGTGAGAAGATACTGCTGCTCCTGGGGGCAATAAGGAAGCCCATGGTGCTGCCCATCCCTCTCTGCCACTGCCACTCCAGGTAGGGGATGTGGCCCAGAATGATGTGGAGCTGTGGGATCTGTTGTCATGGTGTGCCTAGAGCATCACCTCTTAGATTAGATAGGGAAAATATTTGCCCACCCACTGCTCAGTCTCTTGGTATGTTCAGAACTTAGCTGTTGGTAGTTTAAGGATGTGGGGGGAGGAGGGGGACATTTAACATATCCCCACCAGGAGACAAAGCACCACAAGCACAAGGTTAGGAGACAGCTTACATGACAGAACTGTTTAAAGTCCCATTGAAACGCAAAAACCCCTGTCACTGAAACGCTTCCTTAATACAAGTGAGATATTTTGAAAAACCTGCTCTCTCAAAAGGAGGGGAAAGAAGTGAGCCGTGGCAGGCCTGCCACCACCACTGTCATGCAGTCAGGCACTGTGTAAAGGATCTGTGCTTGAGCCGGGTAGCAGCAGCTGCAGCGGCAGGCTGGGGAAGTAAAGGGAAGAGGAATAATACAGGAGACATGTAATCTCTGCCAAACAAGATTTCCAAATGCTTCAGAGTCCTGCTCTCCCGCCCAGCACATTATGGCCTAATTCATAGTTGCACTGCCACCCTAGGGAATACCCCTGTCACTGAAGGACTACCCTTCCATCCGGCTCCGGGAGCAGGGGGCATTCTAAGATGTCAGGAGGAGCCAGAGGGGATTCTGGGTGTAGGAGGGAGCATGGCCAGATCTGAGTTCCCACAAGGTCCACAGAGGCCATGGATTAGCAGTGCAAGTTAGGTTTCAGAATGGTAGCCATGTTAGTCTGTATCAGCAAAAACAATGAGGAGTCCTTGTGGCACCTTAGAGACTAACAAATTTATCTGGGCATAAGCTTTTATGGGCAAGAATCCACTTCATCAGATGCATCAAGTGGCAAACACAGGAGCAGGTATAAATACATAGTTCATGAAAAGATGGGAGTTGCCTTCCCAAGTTGGTGTGTGTGTGTGTGTGTGTGTGTGTGTCTAACGAGACAATTCAATTAACAGTAGAATACCAAGGGAGGAAAAATCACTTTTGCAGTGATAATGAGAGTGGCCCATTTTGAACAGTTGACAAGAAGGTGTGAGCAACAGTATGGGGAAATTAGGTTTAGGTTTTATAATGACCCAACCACTCCCAGTGTTTATTCAGGGCTAATGTGATGGTGTCCAGTTTGCAAATTAATTCCAGTTCTGCAGTTTCATGTTGGAGTCTGTTTTTGAAGTTTTTTTGTTAAAGAATTGCCACTTTTAGGTCTGTAATTGAGTGACCAGGGAGATTGAAGTGTTCTCCTACCAGTTTTTGAATGTTATGATTCCTGATGTCAGATTTGTGTCCATATTCTTATGCGTAGAGACTGGCCAGTTTGGCCAATGTACATGGCAAAGGGGCATTGCTGGCACATGATGGCATATATCATGTTGGCAGATATGCAGGTGAATGAGCCCCTCATGACATGGCTGATGTGATTAGGTCCTATGACGGGTGTCACTTGAATAGATATGTGGCTGTAGCTGCCACTCTCCAGCCACCCAGCTCTGCAGGCAGCAGTGCAGAAGTAAGGATATGGTGTTGCCACCCTTACTTCTGTGCTGCTGCTGGCGGGGTGCTGCCTTCAAAGCTGGGCACGCGGCCAACACTCCAGCTGCCCAGCTTTGAAGGCAGCACAGAAGTAAGGGTGGAAATACCATGACCCTTCCCCACCCCGGGAAGGAGTGATCTCCAACCTTGTGATCGCCTGCAATTACCTTTTGGGTCAGGATCTCCTCTGTGAAATCTGTATAGTGTAAGGTAAAAGCACACGAAAGACCAGATTCCATGGGGAGACGGGGGCGGGGGGTGGGGGACGACACCAGATTTCACAGTCCATGATGTGTTTTTCATGGCCATGTATTTGGTAGGGCCCCACGCATGCTGTATCTCCTGATTGACTTTCACTGATGATGCCTCATTTCCATCAGGATCACTGGGAAGAAATTAAACAATCCTGCCCCTGCAGCAGCGTTTACTTTTCTCACTAGTAGCAGAAGCTCCCAGAGTCAGTGCTAGGCATAAGCAGACTAAGCAACAACTTAGGGCCCTGTGTATACCAATAATGGGTCATTGTGTGTTGTGTGTGAGAGAGGTCCCCCAAAATATTTCTGCTTAGGGTGCTCATTGGGTTCGCACTACCACTGGGAGCTCCTAACACACCATGACAGCCCTTTTCATTCCTAAATCCTCATTCATACTTTATGTACTGTATATGTAACAGTGCCAATCATACCAAAGTCATGAATCCGTTTCCCAAAATCATAAGAATGGCTTTCAAAATCTCAAGATTTTAAAAAATATAATAAATGTGGAGGTTTTTTTAATGTGCTATCTTGTTCTTGAGCTGTTAGTGTTCACATTTTCAAGTGTTTCCTTATAATTATGAGCACTAGAAGTTTAGTCATTTTTTTAAAGAAAAGTGAGATTCTTATGTAATCACATGCCTCCAGGAGCTGGGGCTTTAAGGAAACCCCCAAAAATCCAGGAACTCAACAGAAAATTGTGAGGGCTGGCAACACTGACTTGCATATGTAGATCTCATTTATTGGCAGTTACAGTGTGTGATTCCCATTGGGCGAAAATAAATAAACGGCCCCTGCCTTTGCTAAGTTCCAGGACGAGCTCTTAACACCCCACGAGAGCCCAGCTCGTTCTTATTCTCCATCTCCATGTGTGTTTATTTAATACAACCCCTGCTTTACGGCCATTTCCATTTGCAATCTAATTTCCGCAGGGACCCAGTGGGGAGACAGTATATAATCCTGTGTTAGCCGCCGTGGTTGGTTGCTGTTCCCACAAGCAGCAGGCGTCCCTGGCATCGCCGATTCCTCCCACCTCTCCTCTGACTTGCACTGAGTCATTTCCACTGGGCTCGCGCCGCGGAGCAGGTAAATGCTCCTGCTGGCTGCGTTTGCATTTCTCCCTCGGCAGCGGAGCCGGGGCGCTCGCCGCTGTGATGTGGCAGCGGCTGGTCGGCTCACGTTGCCAGCCCTGTGCGGGTACCGCTGTGGGACAGGATTAAGGAGAAGGGGCTTCTAGGTGCCGGCCGTAGTGAACGTGGGCTGCGCGCGCACATCCAAGGTTCATTATCAGCCTAATAGAAAGTGTCTTGGGCGGACGGGAGAGGCACGTACCACCAGACACACAGAGCAATGGACGTCCACAGGGGCGGGGTTCATATTGCATTGCACTTCAGTGTCACTCCTCTCCCAATGTCACCCTCTCTCCCGGCCTCGCCTGACGACTCCTTTGCAACAGTGAGGCGGTCGGTGACAGTCAGAAACCTTAGGGCAGGCTCCTGATTTGCACCTATCGACATCAACTCGCTGTAATCGGCGGCCTCGAATAGAGACCACCTGGTTCTTTCTACAGGGCAATATTAAGCATTACGGGCCGTTTCTGATCCCCGGCACGAGACGGCTTAAACAAAACCCCACGCGATTATAAATGGCTCGTTGAAATAAACAGGCAAAATAATCTCTGCACCAGAGAAACTTTAAATTCCCGAAGTGGGACTTGGCAGATCGCTCTGTACTCAGGAGTAAAACGGCATTTTTGAATGCACCCTTTTAATCGCTTTCCAGACAGCTGATGTGAAAAGTACATCTTGTCAAACTAAGGTCTCCTCCACTACGATTTTTCCTCCCAACGCGTTTTGCTTTTTGCACAGGATATTGCCGCTGCTTTTAAATCGAGCATCCTTTATGTTGTATGTGAAATCTCTATCCCCTCCGTCCATAAACTGGTTAGACTGAAAAGGAACCAACCCCCAGACGCTAAATGCACCATGATCAGCAGTGCTGCGTTTATTTCCTTACACGAGGAAACCTCAGCTGACTGCATTGCCATTTGGAAGATGAATAGCTGGACAAAGTTGTTTTTCTTTTCCGGTCGCCTGGATCAGCTGTCCCCGCCTCCTCTCCCTCCCACCCAAACCCCTAGTCTGGAGCTTGTATGGTACGTTCCGCACGTGAGCTGGGTGCTGGTCTGGCTGGCGACGCGCGTGCCCTGTGGCCAAACACTGATCAGTGAGTGCAAACTACCAGCACAGTGTGTGACTGTGAGTGCATGAGTGGGAGCGAGAGAGAGAGGGGAGGGGAGACAAACTGCTTCACACTTTTCCCAGTGCGCAAGAGAGACAGAGGCTGCATGTGCACAGTTTTGCTCCAAGATCTCCAAAGACTCTCAGCATCCCACAGATTCAATCAAAAGCAACAACAAAAAATCAGCTGTTGTCAAACATGGATGAAGGAATCCCTCGTTTGCAAGACAGGCAGTTGCTAGAACATGTGGATTTTATAGGGTAAGGAGCCAGCGCACTATATCTCTGTCTCTTATCACTAGTGTTTCGTTTCTTCTTAAGAAACTGACATAAAGCATTGAAAAGATAGATCGTTCTTAAATGGTGTCTGTTTCTTGCTTCCTTTTTTGCAGTCGGGGACTAGCTTTAGAGCTGTGCGATATTATATGCATATTTTATTATGTTTTTTCTCTTTATGTATATATTCCCACTTATGAAAGTGATAGGAAGCTCATTGACGTGCTACCATTGGATCTCTCTCTAATTTTTGCAGACTGGACTATCCATCCTTGTATTTGTGCAAACCCAAAAGAGGCATGAAAAGAGATGAAAGTAAGGTAAGAGAAAGTTTCTAAAGCTTTTCATGACCTGCCTAAATACTTAATTGGGGTTCAGTGGTTTTTAGAGCATAGCTTTACCCATAACCGCATCCGAGTTTCTTCCCTTTTAACTTCCCTTGAAATATGTATGTGTCTACCGGATAACAAGCATGCAAGGGAAGGAAGGCTATACAGCCTTGCAATTTGCACTACATGTGGACATTTGTTTTTATTCTGATTGCCATATTAAGTGAATATAACATCTGGCTTTTCCTGATTTTACTAATTAGGAAACATACAAACTGCCACATAGATTGATAGAAAAGAAGAGGCGAGACAGGATTAATGAATGCATTGCTCAGCTGAAAGATTTATTGCCTGAGCATCTGAAATTGACGGTAAGGTACATATATTTCATTATCTGAAGCATTATACAATATGTTCTTTGTGATTCTCTTAAAATTAAAGGACAGGTACCCTAGAGCTGAAAAAGTATGACTTGTGTTAGATGGTAAAGGTTTTCTACAGAGGTGTATGTACATGTGATTTAGTTTAAAGCAGCATTCATTTCTAACATGCTTATGTAAAACCAGAAGCTTTAAATATAATACTCCTTTCAAAGGGAGGTTCCTGAAATTATGGACACAGAATATAATGGGCAATTGTATTGTGTTGGTAACCAAGTGTCCCCTTTCCCCCCTACTTTTCAGACCTTAGGGCATCTGGAGAAAGCTGTAGTTTTGGAATTAACTTTGAAACACTTGAAAGCGTTAACAGCCTTAACGGAGCAACAGCATCAGAATATAATTGCTTTACAGAATGGTAAGTCAGTTTCAGAAGATGCCAGCACATAAACATGCTCAGGAGACATGGTTGTTAAATTGGAGATCTCATAATACTGTAATTCATAAGGGCAGTCCTTTGATATTTTTTTCATGTGCTTTGAAAGGACTATAATAAAATGCTTAGTGTATTATCTGGGCAAATGCTGACCTCCCCTGAGATGTCACCAGCCAAATTGCCATGTTAACTCCCAGCAAATAGGGGCAGTTGTGCCCCATGAGGAAAAGTAGCCTGGATTGAAAAGCTGCCCCAAGAAATCATTCAAGTTACCTTTGTTTTGACTAAAAAGGACAAGCCCCATAGCAGGGACTCCCCATGCCGGTGATAGCAGCTGTTTTTATGCTGACTTTTCTTTGCATCCCCCCCCCCTTCTCCATCACAGGGGAGCGGTCTATGAAGTCCCCCATTCAGTGCGATCTGGATGCTTTCCATTCGGGATTTCAAACATGCGCCAAAGAAGTCTTGCAATACCTCTCCAGGTTTGAAAGCTGGACTCCTAGAGAGCAGAGATGTGCCCAGCTCGTCAACCACCTGCACGCGGTCTCCACCCAGTTCTTACCCAGCCCCCAGCTGGTGACTCCACAGGTCCCCGTGGGCAAAGGATCCTCCTCCTCCTCCTGTGCACAAGATCGCACCGGGCAGAGGCTGGAGGCTCAGACTAACTGCGTCCCCGTCATCCAGCGGACTCACCCGCCGGCGGAGCTGGGCGGGGAGAACGACACCGACACGGACAGCGGCTACGGGGGGGAGAGCGAGGGCCGGCCGGAGCGGGGGCTGCCCAGCGTGACTATCAAACAGGAGCCTGCCGGGGACGAGGCGCCCGCGCCCAAAAGGCCGAAGCTGGACCGCAGCAGCAGCGCCACCCTCCCCACCGCCGCGCTGAGCCCGGATCCGCCGGCAGCCGCCGCCCTGCTGAGACCCGACGCCGCCCTGCTCAGCTCCCTCATGGCCTTCGGCGGGGGCGGGGCTGCGTTCGGCCAGCAAGCGGCCGCCGCCGCCCCCCTGTGCCTGCCCTTCTACTTCATCTCCCCCTCCGCCGCCGCCGCCGCCTACGTGCAGCCCTTGCTGGACAAAAGCAACCTGGAGAAATATCTGTACCCGGCCGCGGCCCCCATCCCGCTGCTCTACCCGGGGATCCCCGCCCAGGCGGCCGCCGCTGCCTTCCCCTGCCTCTCCTCCGTGCTGGCGCCGGCGGAGAAGGCGAACGCAGCCGCCGCTGCCGCCTCGGCCCTCCTGCCCCTTGACGTGCTCTCTCCTGGGCAGCACCTGCCCCACCTCTTCGCTGCCGCCTGCGCCACGGGGCCCAGCCTGGACAGTGACCTGCCCTCCCCGGAAGATCTTTTGCAGGCCGGAAAGGAAAGCTCCTGAACTGTGCTCCAGGACAGCGGATTCAGCCCACCCGTGCTCCTTAGTAGGGAGGAAGAAGGATCCCCCCCCGTCCCCCTAATAAATAATAACAGCAACAATCAGAAACAAGCCACCCCCCCCACGTTGTGGTTTTAAAGGAGAAAGTGTAATAGATCTGCACGATGTTTCTGTTGTGGTTGTTTCATTTCTTTGGTGTACTCTCCTGCTGCGTTCTTCTCCCCCTCCTCCCCTTCCACCCCCAACCAGTTCTTCTGCTGTAAAAGATCTTTTCCATTTCTGTGTTTCACAGAGGATCACAAATTGTCTCCACATTTAACCGAAAGGGAGCAAATAAAAACAGGCTTCAAATTCAAATCAAATTTGTAAGCCAGAGAGTCAGATTCAGTGTCTGATCCAAAGTGTCAGTGTCCTCTGAAAGTGGGTACTCAGAAAAAGGTGGCCCTGGGAACTATGGACTATGGTTATGGCCTCTCTAGAGATGGGTATTAATAATAATATATAGAAGCAAATAAAGATCATACAGTATCTGACTCAAAGTAAGGTGGAGGTGCTTAACTTTAGAGGCCTCTGCCACTGCTTGGGACTCTTTAAGGATTAAATTTGCTACTCAGTATTTTTTTAATGTTTGGCTTTATAAATGCATAAATATGTTACAAAAGAAAAGAAAGAAAAAAATAGTAAGGAGATGCTTTTCTCTAAAGTAAACGCACCTTATTTTGAAACGTTTTTCTGTAGTACCTCTATGTTCCACTTAGTAATTTGCACTTGTTTAGAGACTTGGATTGGTTCATTGTCAGAGTGGGAGAGAAAAAGAAGGTGAGTTTTAAGTACACACATTTGCACTTTATTGAGAAATGGACCATGATTGAATTGATCTTAAGCCCAGTCCCTCAGTGCTTTGAGTACCCAGAGTTGCTACTGGCTTCTGTCAGAGTTTGGATGCACAAGGAATAGGAGATCAGGGCCATGCTATGATTTCTTCTTAGATAAGGTATCTCCTTCTTAGATAAGGAGATGTGGCAAGTGCATTTGTTTCCCCCTTGTCCTTATTTAATTTCAGTATTTTCCTGAGTTTTTATAACCTTGCTTTATAAAACAAACATTTCTGCACTGAACTAAAAAAATAACTGACAACGCTGAACGAATTTTATACCAAAATAAAAACTGAAGGAAATTATTAAACATCTCAGTTTTTAATTGGAAATGCTTAGAAGATACAGGATAAGGTCCCATGCAGTCCTTCTGTCTCCAAATATCTTGATTTCCTTTTCTGGAGACTGTACAGATGCCAGATAATCACACAGATAAAGCTTTATTAATAAGGCTTAAAACAAGACCTTGCCTAGATATTTTTAGTTTGTTGCCAAGGTAGCACTGTGAGAAATCTCACTTGAATGTTATGTAAGAGGTGAGACACAACTGTCTGACTGAGTGAATAAGTATCTGTTAGTCAGTTTGATTGCATTTGCTGCTGCTGTTGCTACTGTTTGCCTCAAACGCTGTGTTTAAACAACGTTACAAAAAAATCTTACTAGCCTGCAGAATGGCTGATTGTAAATAGTTGTTAATACATCCAATTAATGATGTCTGACATGCTATTTTTGTAGGGAGAAAATGTGTTAATGATATTTCGAGTTAAATATCTTTTGGGGAGGATTTGCTGAAAAAAGTTGCACTTTTGTTACAATGCTTATGCTTGGTACAAGCTTATGCTGTCTTAAATTATTTAAAAAATAAATACCGTCTGCAAGAAAACAGCTGTTTTAGAACAGTTTAGTATGTGATATATTAGAAATCAATCTTTATATTCAGTATTTTCCAGCACTTCACAAATTCTATTATCTAAATATTTACACACTATTTTGTGATTTAAAAAAGTCTTACTAAGGAATAAAAGCTTTAATACACAAGATGGGGTTGTCTACTAATTAAAAATTCCTACATTAATACAGCATAATGGATGCATAGCAAACCTTAAAAATGTCTAGTTGTGTGAGTGTAGATAGCAATTTATTTTGTCTTTACATATTTTAAAGACGGTTTTGCATATGCTTACTTTCCTTTGACTGAGTTTAATGAATTGTATTTTATAGTGTGTACATTACACAGAGCACTGCATAAAGCATGCATGCACACACATTTCTAATTATATTTTAAATCTTTCTATACTTTTTGCAGTATATTCATTCTACATTTTAAAATGATAAAATGTAACATACGTCACACTATGGATACTGTATATATTTAGTAATTGTCCACAATTATCAGACTTTAATTATCAGATTTTTTATGACAGGTTGATGGCATTAGTTTCATCTATGTTGGAGAAATCGTGTATATCTGAAACTGGAAATACTGTAAAAAAAAAAACAGCTTTACAGAGAGACAATCAAGTTATTTACTGTATAGGAAAATATTCCTCTAAAGACTTTAACAATTTTAATATATATATGAGATTTGGGGCTTTTTCCTTTTAAAATTTCATCATCCTGTTCCTGAGAAAATATTTTTTTAAAAAAGTAGCAAGAGTTTATGTAAGATATAAATATAAAAACAATGTTTTGTGCTCCCTCTACTGGTTCTTCTGTACCAATTAACAATCAAAGTGTTTTCATAGCTGCACTGACATTGGATTGAGCTGGAGTACAAATAGAGTAGCAAATTTTTTTAAACAAAGAGAAGCCATGTTAATTTCAATCTCCCTTAGAAATACAGGAATAAAATAAAGAATTCAGGTAACAACATCTTTTTTTCAAACAATGCCGATAGTGTTACAAGACAGTAAGTCTACATAGTTTTATAATCAAGCTAAACTAAACTAATTCACTATAGACAGCTAGATGAATCAATGAATGATATAAAACTATATACATTTTCATTACTTGTAATGTCTTCTGAGAGTTTATCACTAGGTATTAATAAGGGACCAGACCCTGCAATCATGTGGAAGTAATCCTGTTAAAAACAGTTGTTCATGGGTTTGATCCAGATCTCAAAGTCTGTGGAAAAGCTGCCATTGACTTCAGTGGTCTTTGGATCAGGTTTTCTGCCTGGGATTTCAGTTGAGTCAGACGAGTGAAATTCAGTTAGGCTTTCATTACACACAAAAATGATCAACCTGTCTCAATGGGTGGACAACATTTGATTGGGCTTGTAGTGAAAGGGAACAGTCCTAGCATCAAGGGAGGGAGACTCCAGCCTGTGGGAGTCTCTGGTACTCTGGCCAACTTGGAGAGAGGGTGCTAATTGGCTGGCATACCTCAACTTCTGGGATTTAATCTAGAACAGGGCCCAAATGGAGTCCCTTTCAGCTCCATTTCAGCATCACATGCTACTCTCCCTGAACTAGGAAAAAGAATTTGGCTAGATCCACAGAATCTGTCAGGCCAATTACCTGTTTAGGGGTCAGGAAGGATCTTTTTCTCCCATGGGTCAATTGGCAGTGGATGAGGGAAATTTTCACCTTCTGCAGAGCACCTTCAAGCCACACTGGATTAATTAGAAATGTGCTTAGTACCTAACCGAGGTTCTGGGGGTTGAGTCCTTAATTCATTGCAACTTGCGGTCAGTTTCCATGCTCTTAAGAGGATAAAATAAACAGTTCCCAGAGGTAAAAGACCTGGGATTTTGGTGATAGGTCTTGGGCTCATGGGATAGAGTGAGACCTTGTGCCTTTGCAGGCTGAGGTCAGACCCTGTGGCCTTCACAAGGCGAGGTCCCCACCCTTCTGCACCTTCTGTCTCCATCACTGGGCAGAAGGTGCTAGGACTCAGAGAGCTGAGTCCAGGGAGTTAGACTGAGGAGAGTTTATCCCAACCTATGGGTTATCTGGTAGGAGCCTCGTAAAGCCTCCTGCCCTGGAACCAATTAAATGCGTGGTATAGGAAAGTAAGGGTGATGGGTGGGTAGCACCTCTCTCCTATTTTAAAGTTTAATAAAAGTTGCAGCCTGCCACTTAATTCCATGTGTCTGTCCTCATTTCATTGCTCGGTCCACATCAAGTTGTACTGCATTTAACTATAATGGTGTACCCTCCTCCCTCTCACCCCCACCATGGATGCAGTTGTACCAGGATAAATGTGCTTACACTGATATAGATCATTTCCCATACAGGAAAGCTCATAAGCTAAACTGAGCTAAGACTCCTTTCTACCAGTATAACTGTTTTTACCCTACTGCTATAATTATATTGGGGGGGAGGGGGAATGACACCTTTAACTGACACAGTTATACCAGTACAAAAATCGTATCGATCAGGCCCATGGGTTCTTTGAAAATCCTACTCTCTATGAATAAGAATTACAGGTTAATATTAGTATCACTTTAAGCTCCATTGGAATGTAACCCTACCCCAACATCTTTAGTTTTATGTTTTAATCAATTTCAATGTTCACAGGTGCAGTAAAAGGAATAATTATTTTATTAGTCATTGCATCAAATATGTCAAAGTTCATGCCCAGTTATATCCTCTTTAATGCTGTTGCAGAAACAAACATGAATATGGTTCAGTAATGTTAATGTTTTAACAGAAGCATCAAAACTTCCTATTTAAAACTGTTAATATATTGTTGTAAGGGACAAAAGACCAAATGGTGGAAGGAAATCTAAGAGCTTTAATTATTAAATTTCTGGCTTTTATCAGTTCCATGCCTTAGCTCTATTTGAAAAAATTCTGTTTTCATGTTTTCTTTCAGTTAAAAACATTACACATGAAATCGATATTTAAAAACAAAATCCTTGGGCAAATGCCTATTTAGACATTATTCAAGTTCGTGTTTCCCACCTGATTTTTTATATTGGTATAATTTGTGGACCTACAGTACTTCTGTATTTCCTGGCTTTTAGAATACAGGACTGGTCTTGATATCTTTTATACATACCTTGCTACATAATGTATTTCTCATAGACCATTATATATTGGCAAATGTATTTTCCTTACACAACAGGTATTATTTATCCAGTATATTATGGTGGCATGAAAAGGTTCTCCAAGCAAAGGAAAAAGATTCATAGGCAAGGGTTGTGGATCAAATGGGACGCACAAGTATCTCAGGTTAAGAAAAAGCAGAAAGCCTACAAGGAATGGAAGAAAGGAAAGACCAGCAAGGCAAGCTGCCTCTTGGAAGTAAGGAGGTATAGGCAAAAAGTGAGAATTGCCAAAAGCCAAGCAGAACTGGACTTCACAAAGGAAATTAAAACCAATAGTAAAAGGCTCTTTAGCTATATAAATAAAAAGAAAACAAGGAAAGAAGAAGTGGGACTCCTAAGCACTGAGGACTGGTAAAGATTAAAGATGAATAAGTATGGTTTAGGGGCAATGGCAGGGTGGTTAAGGGGAATAAGAATATGGAAGTAGAAATTACCATATCCAAGGTGGAAGTCAATCTCAAACAGCTTAATGGGACCAAATCAGGGGGCACAAATAATGTCCATCCAAGAATATTACAGGAACTGGCATATGAAATTGCAAGCCTAATAGCAAGTATTTTTAATGAATCCTGTAAACTCTGGAGTGATACCCTATGACTGAAGAATTTCAAAATATAGTACTTGTATTCAGGAAAGGAAAAGTGATCAGGAAAACTACAGACCTATTAGTTTGACCTCAATTGTATGCAAAATCTTAGAACAAATCTTGAAAGAGTCATTAAAGACTGAGGAAAATGGTAATTGAGATGAAATACAATGGTTTTACAAAAGGTAGATTGTGTCATCTCAACCTAATCTCTTCCTTTGAGAAGATAACCAATGTTCTAAAGAAAGGAAATGCAGTAGATCTAATCTACCTGGTTTTCAGTAAAGCATTTGGTACAGTTCCACATGGGAAATATTTTTATTAAATTTGAAAAGATGGGATAAATACAAGAATTGAAAGGTAGGTAAGGATCTGATTAAAGAGAAGACTACTGAAAAATACTGAAAAATAGTATACTGAAAAATAAACTGTCATGCTGGAGGAGGTTATTAGTGGAGTTCCTCAAAGACAAATATGGAGGAGGATCTGAATATCATACAAGAAGATCTGGATGACCTTAAAAACTGAAATAATAGAAATGGGATGAAATGTAATAGTGGAAAGTGTGAGGTCACACACTTAGGGACTAACAACAAGAGTTTTTGCTATAAACTGCGGACTTACTGGTGGGAAGCGAAAGAGGAAGAGAAAAACCTGGGTGTATTGGTCAAACACAGAAGGAGTTTGAGCCACCAATGTGATGTGGCCGTGAAAAAGGCTAAAGCAAATATCTCCAGTGGCCTGCCAAGAGATACTAAATGGGAGGGCTCTGAGTTACTACAGAGAATTCTTTCCCAAATGTCTGGCTGGTGGGTTTTGCTGATATGCTCAGGGTCTAACTGATCACCGTATTTGGGGCCAGGAAGGAACTTTCCCCAAGATCAGAGTGGCAGAGACCCTGTTTTTTTTGTTTTGTTTTTTTACCTTCCTCTGCAGCATGGAGCATGGGTCATTTGCTGGTTTGAACTAGAGTAAATGATGGTTTCTCTGTAACTTGAAATATTTAAATCCAAGATTTGAGGACTTCAGTAACTCGGCCACAGGTTATGGCCCTGTTTCAGGAATGAATGGGTGAGGTTCTTGTAGCCTGTGATATGTAGACCAAATGATCATGATAGGCCTTTCTGGCCTTAAAGTCTGAGTCTATTATGTATAAAGTAAATACAGCATAGATTAAACCTAAGAAATGTAATATAGTGTAACTTCCACTGAAGGCAATGAGAGTAGTGTATGAAAGGACAACATTTGTAGGCCTGTGCTAGCTATTACCCATATTCACTAATGGTCTGATGTAAACTCCCTTTGTCAATGAGTCTTTCCATTGACTTTAATGGACTTTGGATCAAGCACTAAATTTGTATGTCCCCCTGCCTTTTGTTTTATTTTCACTTCTAAGTCAGTGTTACTTGAAAGTCTTTGCCGTCCATTTGACTAGTCCATTTCACAGTTGGCCATCTTAGAGTTGCCTGCTCGGATGGCGGTATTACAAATCTCCCAATACTTGATGTTTTTCTTAAAATCCAAGCTGCTGGGATCATGTGGTGTCAGTTTTCATTTAAAAAATAAAGTAAGTGACCTGGTTTCATGCTTGCAGAAACAAGCTTGAAACTGTGACCCCTAAAAGCTCAAAACCTAGAAGGCAAATAATAAGCATGCAAAACTTATTTTTGAAAATTTGTTAAGCCAGTCATGACGTTGGAGGGAGGGAGCTAATGATTTTTGATCACTTGGGATTGGCAACAGTGCAGTCTCAGTAAAAACCAAGAAGAAGTTGAGAAATGATTGGGTTTCCTTGCTCCTAGAGATGGCCCTTCACATTGGCTAGGCAGCATGGGGGAGTTTGCACTGCCACGTCACTCACTATACTTGTTTTGAGGATACACGATTTCAATTTCAAGAGTGTCACAGGGTTTTCTCATTGCTAGGTTGTCTCCCCCGGCTTCTCTGGGGACTGGCTCTTTCCAGGTCAATCCCCCCCACCCTGCCCCTTCTGTCACTCATTCACTGTCACCACTGCCCCCCCTTGTTCTATCTGGGACTCCACACAGTCCTATTTTGTGACTTGCTCTTCCATGGTTTGGCCCGCTGGCCAGGTCACTATTGTCCTCCCCTCCAGGGGTAGTAAAGTCACATTGGACAACTGTTCCAGGCAGTCTTCTGCTCCATTGCCCAGTCTCTGCCACTTGCCCAGTGGCTGGTAGGGGAACCGAGGCCCACCATGTACTCTGAGTCCCAGTCCAGGTGACCCATGTCTAGCACCTATGGTCTGCTTGCTCCCAGACACTGTTTGTTATTTCCCTGGCTTCCCCCTCTCTGGGTTTACTAGCTCATACTCCCTCCTCTTAGAGTGTAACTGCAGGCTACTTAACTCTGCAGTCCAAACACACCTCCCTTCTCCCAGGGATTGACTGTAGACTACTTCCCCTGGAAACTTTTCCTATGTCCCCTCTCAAGCTTCTGCTCCACCCCCTTTTGGGTAAAGTCTTTAGGGCCTGAATCCCCAGAGTTTCTACTTTACCACTGGGTATCTGTCTTCTCTGACATCCAGAGAGTGGCTCTAGGTTCCTTCACTGTAGCCCCCGTCTGCTGCCAACTTCCTGGATTTATACTAGCCCTGGCTTGTTCCTTGTCATCTAGACTCCACTCAGGGGCTACTCAGGCCACCTAACTCCTCTCAGCTGTGGCCTATCTGGTTAATTGCCCCCTTCTCAGCCTTCTTAAGTTCCTCTAGGCAAGTGTGGGGCGACCACCCCATCCCACAGAGTTCTCAATCTGTCGAAAGCAGGAAGTTCAGTGTGGACCCCGTTGTGGCTGCACTGTGGGCGACACAGAGCTGCCCTGCCCTGCCCAGGTGGAGCAATAGAAACCATTCTGCCACAACGAGCTCACAGGATGCCCAGTGGTAGCATGTCTGCTACCATCATGCTTTAGTGGGGGGTAGCCTGCTTCTCTGCTGACCTGTGCTCAAGAGTGGGTGGTGTTGAAGAGTAGGAGAGGAGCTATGCCTCCCTGAGAGCACCCCTGCCCAAAAAGGTTGGCCATGCAACCGGAAATGCCATGGATGCAGCACAGGTCACCCCTCCAGAGGTGTGCTGGCCCACTGCCACCTTTGGAGCACCAGAAGAGAAACTCCACAGAAGTGGGGGAGCCCACCAGTGGCCTGCACCGTGGCCCTGCCTGTGCTCCACCCTTCCCTGTCTCCGGCTCTTCCTCTTCTCCCCCTGCCCCCACCTGCCACTTGCTCCTCTTCACTCTCTCCCACCCCCATCTCTCACCTAAGGCAGGGAAAAGTGATGGTGCCATGGCCCCATGGTCCCCTGACTCCCTCATTCCAGGTAGGAGATGGAGAGGAGCGAGTGGCCAGCAGGGCCTCAGGGGAAGAGGCAGAGAGGAGTGAGAAGCCACTGTAGGCACCTGTCTCTGCAGCCTCCAAACACCTCTCCTTTCTCCCAGAGAGTGACTTCTGTCTTTCCCAACAGTCCCCCAGCTTCCCATTTCCTGTCTTGCTAAACCAAGCCCAGCTCATTCTTCCTCAGCTGGACTGTCTCACTCAGTCAGGGGCCTCCTTAGCCACCTTCTTCCTCTCAGCTGTGGCTTGTTGGGTTAATCAGCTCCTCTCTCAGTCTACATTAACTCTTTCTGGGCAAGTGTGGACTGAACACTCCCAACACAAGGTACTTAGCAGAGTCACTGGCTTCCTCATTTCCCCAGGGGTGCCTGACTCCCTGCTCTGCCCCAGGCCCCGCCCCCACTCCACCCTTTCCCCTAAGGCCCCTCCCACACCCCACCTCCTCCCATCCCCACTCCACCTTTTTCTGTCCCATTCTACCTGCTCTCCAAGCACACCCTGCCCTCGTACCATCCCTTCCCTTGCCCAGTGCCTCCAGCAAGCCACTGAAGAGCTGATCTGTGGCAGGCGGGAGGTGCTGGGAGGGAGGGGAAAAGCTGATCCATGGGGCCATTGGTGGGTGCTGAGCACCCACTATTTTTTTTCATGGGTCTCCAGCCCCAGAGTGTTCACAGAGTAGGCACCTATGGTACTTATCACTTGTAATTAAGTCACCCCTTAACCTCCTCTTTGGTAAAGTAAATAGATCAAGCTCCTTGAGTCTATCACTGTAAGGCAGATTTTCTAATCCTTTAATCATTCTCATGGCTCTTCTTTGAACCCTCTTCAATATATCAACATCCTTCTTGAATTGTGGGCATGTGACAGTGCCCAAGTGATCAGAGTGCACCAATCAGTTCCGCTTTCCCCTTCGCCCCAGAGAAAGCTGACTGGGGGTAATTAAAGGTAATTAGATAATCAGGCTAGAGGGCTGGGTGAGCTAACCAGTTCAAGACTGATAAAGGGGCACAAGAAGGAAGTGCCAAAGGAGGGAGGATCAGGACATTCTGAGCCCAATCTCACAAAGGGGGACTCTCCCTGCTCCTTTTGGGTCCTGAGAAAAAGGCTGGAAGCACAGAGGATATTGTAAATAGACATGGGGACTGTAGGGTGACCAGACAGCAAATGTGAAAAATTGGAACTGGATGGGAAGGGGGTGGAAATAGGAATCTATATAAGAAAAAGTCCCCAAAATCAGGACTATTCCTATAAAATGGGAACATCTGGTCACCCTAGGGGACTGTAAATGTGTCGGTGGAGGGAACTTAAATAATGGCACAGTGGATACACAATCGGAAGAGTCTGCGCCAGTTTCTGTGGTGTGGAAAAGCTGTAGTGGAGTGTGTGCCCTGCTACAGGGCACTATAACTGTATTTCAGCACCAGTAACGCTACTACGAAGGGTAAACTAAACTCCCTACTCCAACTTGAGGATCCCTTGTTTATTCATCCCAGGATCACATTAGTTCTTTTGGCCACAGCATCACACAGGGTGCTCATTGTGAGCCATTTACCACAACCCCCTTCTAGACACATTGATCCTTTCTAGGCTGATAGTTTAAAACAGGGGTGGGCAAACTGTGACCCACAGGACTGTCCTGTCCGGCCTGCTTGAGTTCCCAGCCAGGGAGGCAAGACCCAGCCTCTCCCCTGGCCGCCCTCCCGCCCCGAGTCTCTGCCCCATCCAACCCCGCCCTGTTCCCTGACTGCCCCCTGCAACTCCTTGCCCCTTATCCAATCCCACTTGCCAGAGCCATTCATGCCATTGCAACGATTCCTGGCAGGAGCAGTGGGCCAGAGCGCTAGCGGTGTGACTGTGGGAGAGGGGAGACAGTGGGGGAGGGGCAGGGGATTGGACAGGAAGGTCCCGCGGGCTGGATATGGCCTGTGGGCCATAGTTTGCCCACGTGCTGTCTGTCCATGTCCTGTCTGGCCCTCTTGAGATCCTGGCCGGAGAGGTGAACCCCAGCTCCTTTCTCCTGTCCTCCCTCCCCCATAGCCATGCCACTAGCGCTTCGGCCTACTGCTCCTGCCAGCGAGTGCTGCCGTGGCGTGACTGGCTGTGGCAAGGGGTGGGAACACAGAGCAGGGGGCATTGGATGGGGGTGGAGACTCGGGGAGAGGGCAGTCAGGGGAGGGGGAAAGGGGCTCCAGAGAGTGGTTGGGGCGGGAGTGTAGATATGGGGCAGGGTGGTCAGGGACAGGGAGAAGGGGGATTGGGTGGGGGTGGGGTTCCAGGGGCAGTTAGCGTGGCTGGGGTCACTAGAAGGGGTGGTCAGGGGACAAGGATTAGGGGGACTTAGATGTGGGGGTGGGGTCCCAGGGGGTGGTTAGGGATGGGGGGGGTCTCTGGAGGGGCTGGTCAGCGGACAAGGAGAAGTGGAGTTGGATGGATCAGGGATTCTGAGGGAGCAGTTGGGGGCAGGAAGTGGGAGGGAGTCTGATGGGGGGCGGGAGCAGCCTGTTTGGGGAAGCACAGCCTTCCCTATCTGGCCCTCCCTATCCTTTCACAACCCTGATGTGGCCCTCGGGTCAAAAAGTGTGCCCACCCCTGTTTTAAAAGCACCCACACTGTTTTTCACAAAACAGTTTCTACAAACCATTTGCACCCGAGATGAAATCGTCTTTTGTTAAATTTAGCATTGGGCACTTTGGTATTTCAACAGAAATGCAGTTGTACTTCCCCCTCCCCCACCAACAATAGATCATAGTGGGGTGACTGGCCTATATAAACCAAGGCCCTGATCCTCCAGTGAGCCATGATGGATGGATCCCTGTGGATTTCCACTGAGATAAGTGGTGCTCTGTGGGAGCGCAAAGCCCCAGGTTGTCCAACTTGCATAATTACCCACCACTGTCGAGCCTCAGTTTCATCTGTCTGATTTTTTCACTACATTAACAAAGTTTGAGGAGGCTAGTTTTCATTCAAAAATGCTTTCAACCACACCGGAGCCGATGGAACCAGCAATCAAAAAGAAACGAGAGAGTCCAGAAACGCTTCACTACTGAGCACTCTCTAAGGAGCAGTTCTACTTGGGAAGACAGCTATGTAAAAATGCCATTTCTTTACTCAACTGAAAATCGGCTTCCCACTGGTATTCAAAGTCCTATCTGCATTACTGAGCCATGATTCTACTCCAGTTGCACTTCATCAGAATGATTATCCAGTCCTGCAACTGGCAGCACACAGACTGCAACACTTGCACACAGTCCCGATTCACTTCAGTGGGTCTCCTCCACAAGTGCAGCGTTCTGTCCATGTGCTGTTAACTGTGGGATTGGGGCCTTAGGACTTAGTACAGAGCTCACTGAATTGACTTGAATGGATTTTGGACCAGGCCATATAGGCCCAGTCTGCCAATCCCTTTTGTGAGTAGCTTTCCCTTACTCAAGTACTCATGAGTAAAGATTACAGATGTGAGTAAAGGTTATAGGACTGGGCCCTAAAGTCCAATTGCAGGGCCAAATTCTGTGTTCGGGTTCTGTCTTAGGGATGCTCATCTGCAACTGAGAATGGAGGAATCTTTACAGTTGAGGACAACACACGGGCATCTTGACTCTCAGATCTCAGGGTGAGTTTGCAGGCCTGGCAGTTAGAATTTTTACTTGTAAATTGAGCACATTTGCTCTGGAAGCCATCAAGATACTTAGAAGAACTGTACTTTCAAGTACAGTGGAACCTTCTATAATGTGACAGTTGGGGTCCAAAAAATTGGATCATGGAAAATGCGGGGTCGTGTTATAGCATTACCATTTCAAGACAGTCAGAGGCTGAGCGACAGGGACAGAAGCAAGGACCCCAAAAGCATGCTGGGGCTGCAGGATAGGCCTGAGATGAGCAGGAGCTGAGTGCCAGGGTCTTTCTTATGATCCCGGGCTGACCCTGCAGCTCCAGTGTGCTGCAGCAGCGACTCTCCTGAGAGTCCCAGGTGCCCAGCTCCTGCTTATCCTGGGCCGATCCTGCTGCCCCGGCGCCTCCTCGGGGTCTTGCCTCTGTCCCCGGCGCTCAGCCTCTGACCGGTTTGAAATGGTAACCCTGCTATAACGCGACCCCGCATTTTCCACGATCCAATTTTTTGGTCCCTGGGAGCCAGTGTCCCCAGACCCAAAAAGGGGAGCCAACTTATGATTGCGTTATATCCGAACTCACGTTATTGCAGGGCGCGTTATAGTGGGGTTCCACTGGATAGTGGGACCAGACAGCAAATGTGAAAAATCGGGATTGGGGGTGTGGGTAATAAGAGCCTATATAAGAAAAATACCCAAAAATTGGGACTGGCCCTATAAAATCGGGACATCTGGTCACCCTGTTCAAGTATCAAATATTTTTATTATGTTTCAATGTGAGATTTAGCTAGATGTTTCTACAAAGCTTTGAAGATATGAAACATTATATAAATGGTGTGTGTGTGTGTGTGTGTGTATAACCTATCTGTACACACACATGCAACATTCTGGAGTGGGAGTGTCTATGTAGGTTATTTGATCAGTTAATTACATATATTGCTTTTAAAGTTTTCTGCATGCACCCAGAGAGCATGTGAAGAGTTTATTTATTTATCCAACACACCAGACTAGATTTATTTTAAAGGGGGGGGTATATGCTGCTAAAGACCTCCCTGATCGGATTCAGTCCAGTGTGCAACAGGGCTTCACAAAAGTCCTGGCCGGTGGAGGGGGGAATAATTCCCTCACAGATTGGCTCCTGAAGAAGCTCCAGGATTTCAAAGAGAGAAGCATTATTTGTTGCCTAGCAATAAATCTGCCTTGACATCGCTCCCTCTTCCTCCTCCTCCGTCCCTCCAAGCACAGTACTTGTGTGTGAGGTGACGGAGCTGCTACTGCAGGACTGGGCGGTCACGTGCGCTCACACATGCAAAGGCGCACGCTTCAAGGCATGTGACAGAGAGGCTGTGGAGCAGCAGCAGACTGGGCTGTGGGGCCGCTGCAGGGAGGAGGCGTGGAGGAGATCGGCTGCTACTGGAGAGGGAGGGAGGAGGTGGGAGACGAGGGGAGCAGGAGAAGAGAGAACTCCTTTGACAGCAGCAGCCCTCTTCCTTTAGCCTGGCTTGTAGCTCTATAATCATGTCACTGCAAAGATGGATCTGGAGTTTGCGTCCCAGGAAGCATAATCCTGATGAGCTTTTTTCACTGCCTTCCAGATAAATCATTAATAATATTAAATGAGCTCTTCTTCAGCGATTTTGCACCTGTGCAGCTCAAAGTGCTTGACAAAGTAGGTACTATCACCCTTCCCCTTTACACTTGGGGAAACTGAAGCACAGAGATATACAGTGACTTTCCCAAGGTCACTGGACAGGTCAGTGGCAGAGCCAGGAATAGCACCCAGGTCTCCTGGCTTGCAGTCCATTGTGCTGTCCAAGTAGTTACCACAAATCTTATCAGCTATTGATATGCCAATGGACAGTGAGTACAGATGCCCTACTCATTCCAAATGAAGAAGCACACAACCCTTCTGTCCTGACGGCAGACTCTATAACAATAATTTACATTTATAGCTACATATTGCTTCATCCTAAAAGTGGGTCCAATCCTGCCAACACTCAGAAACATGTATAATTTTACCTCCCACTGAATTCAGTGGCTCACTCAGTGACAGGGTGACCAGAGAGCAAGTGTGAAAAATCGGGACGGGGGTGAGGGGTAATAGGAGCTTATATAAGAAAAAGACACAAAAATTGGGACTGTCCCTATAAAATCGGGACATCTGGTCACCCTACCAGTGAATAATCAATGTGTGTAATCATTGGAGGACTGGGTTCTGTTTAGCATCATTGTAACATACACAACTTTGCAGTAGGAAGGGTAGCAAACAACTGGTTTCACAGTACACTGGCCACAATAGCTGTGGTTGTGCTGGATGCAATTCTGGGATAGGTCAGTGGGGCAACATGCCAAGTAGGGAAAATGCCAAGGCCCACTCAGGGGAGATAGGACAAGGCCCATTCAGGGGAGATAGGACATCAGTTTTGAAATGCCATCAGACAGGCAAACCAGTTAGATGTGTCAGTTTTGGGTAGTCCAATGTACACTTTATTCCCTGATGATTCATTAAGGAGATTTGAATTTGCCTTGATCCCTTAGCTTAGAATGCCACTGGACATCCTATTTACATGCAGTGAAGTAGTACTCATGGCCTTTGGCTAGGTCTATATGTCCAACAACTCCAGCAATGTCATCACAGATTATGGGAGATGATACATTGCCTGGAGGCAGCTCTCAAGGTTTAAAGTGAGTTGGATCTGGGGCCATGGCATTCAGGAGACTCACAACCTGTATTTCAAACAAGATTATAGTGTAATATTATATAAATATGAACTGACTGCTTTCAGAAATAGAAAATATTGACTCAAAGGTACATAGGTCTTGAGACCATCAGCTGAAGAACTAATATACCACAATGAAGAGAACAGTTTTTATTGGGAGATATTTTTCTCTGATATTATTCTCAAAGACTATTTTATTAATTTTGTCAGGATTCTCATTTATCCATGGCTACTTATTGTGGTGGGGGAGGGAGGAAGGCTTCAGGGTCTTTGCTCTCAAGTCTCACTGGCAGGAAAGTACCCAAAGAAAGAAAAGGATGCTACTTTTCCCCCTTTATCTCAAGCAAGAGCACTCTGAGGGGAAAGGGCAGAGACACTCTTCAGAGCCCACCTCTTTCACTCAGGAGTATTATGGAGGGAAGCTATGGGATTCTTCCACCTCCCCTGCTGAATTGTCACTGGAAATGAGCCCTGGGTGTTGTGGCCAGCTCCTGTCCTTGGTAAGAATGATCAAGGCCTTCTCCCACCCACATTTCCCACATATCCCACATTTGTATTGGCTGGCTTTTCTTCCTATGGGGAAATTCATGCTGGGAGGACAGAAGGATATATGGGAACCTCCTCTCTATCTGACTGTCTCCTGAAAGGTGGCTTTGGACAAGGGCACGTCTTCTCATTGACCATGGAAAATTGTTCCCAGCAAGCATGAGTTGAAGGAGAGCTGAGCTGTAAGACCAGCGTAACACTGGCGCTGTTGGGGAAGGGCTTCTCTGGCAATCATTGGGATTGCATTAATCAAACATTGTTGCCCTTCCAGCCTGTAACGGTGTCCGAGTGAGAGGCCGAAAACATAATTCCACATTTAGTCACATGACCAAATGTTCGCTAATAAGATTTAAGGAAAAAAATCCCAGAAAAGTTTATGCTGGTATATTATTGTGGAAGCAGTAGAGGATTCTTACAATGAAGATTTCATTATGCTGTCTAATATGACCCTTTATTTTCAGCCACTTATAACTTTCTGAAACGTTTACCTTTTGGCCTAAATTTTTCCATGATGTATTTCTGCCCAGTGGTGAAATTCTGAAGGGAAGTTAAAACAAAAGGAGTTCTGCCATTTCTGAACATGAGAATCCTGGAAGACTAAAATGCACATTTTTCTATTCTTCTGACCTGGATTAGCATCAACGTGGCTGGAGGCTGAAAAGTGAAATATGACAGGGCAATAATCCACAGGAAGGAATGGATGTTTTTTTAGGAATTATTTTGGGAAGGTTGTATGATCTGTGTTAGTCAGATTAGATTATCACAAAGATCTATTCTGGTTTTGGACACTATAGTAGCCTTTAGTGTGGCAGAGGAAAATTGTTTTGATTTGATGAAGAATCAAATACTAAGCATGCACAGACATTTTTTTCAAAAGGCAAAAACTTACACATATTCATAACTTTATGAATTGAACTGGGACTCAGAGTCAGAAACGGAACCTATTTTTTTCTATCAAAAACTTCCTGTGACATCTTAAGCAAGTCACTTAATCTCTCTGTAAAAAGGGGGGATAATGGAATCTTCTCTCTCCCAAACTTGCATGGCTTATCAGTTTATGTTGCAATCTCTCGGGGAAGGGACTGTCTCTTGCTATGTTTGTGTACAGTACCTAGCACAGTGGGGCCCTGATCTTGGTTAGAATGCCTAGATGCTACCATATTATTATATATGGAATAATGCCAGGCTGCTTCAGTTCTAGTGACCTATAGATCAAAACAAAATGTTCTTTAACTGACCAAAGCCTGAGGAAACAAGAGTGTGTTTGTTTTTGTGAGGTGGTGGAAGAGAGAGATGCTTGTACTTTAGAAGGAAACTGTGAATGGGAAATGTATTATGACAGCATAGAGTAATTTCACTAACAGCCATGTCATACCTTGTTTATTATACAGTGACTCCTCACTTGAAGTTTTCCCCGTTAATGTTGTTTCAATAATAAATTGCTGATCAATTAGGGAACATGTTCATTTAAAGTTGTGCAATGCTCCCTTATAATGTCGTTTGGCAGCTGCCTGCTTTGTGCACTGCATGCAGGAAGAGCAGCCCATTGCAGCTAGATAGTGGGGCTTGGAATCAGGGTGGACCGGCAGCCCCCCATCAGCTCCCCGCTCCCCAAGTTCCCTGTGCAGCAACTGCCCAGCAGGCTATCAATTGCGGGGGAGTGGCAGGTCAACTGCCCCTCCCCCACAGTGCCATGTGCTGCTCCTGCCCTTTGCCTTGGAGCTGCTCCCTGGAGCTTCTTGCTTGCTGTGGAGGGGGGAGGGGAAAAAAAGGGGCTAATGTCAGGGTGTCCCCCACCCCTCTGCTCCTGCATCCCACTTACTCCATCTTCCACAGAGCAGGGAGAGACACAACAGGGCTCAGGCTGGAGGGAGCTTCCTAGCAGCAGCTATGGTCTCATCTTACTGATCTAATTAACATGGCAGTGTACTTAAGAGTGGGGTCAGCATACTTAAAGGGGAAATGCGCATCTCTCTCTTACACACAAGGTGTGTGTCTCTGTCTCTGTCTGCAATTCTGATTCCCCTGCCCCCATTCCTGCTGCCTTGTAGAGTATGAGGCTACATTAACGATGAGTTAACCCTGAGGGCTCAGCCAATTGCTAGTTCATCATTTAGCAGTAAGGCATTCCCTGGGGAATATCCCACCCTCTGACTTCACCACCTCAACCAAGCTTCACAATCATCATCGCTATGTACCAGTATTCAACTGTTTGTTTAACACTTATGTTCTCTGTGTGTATACACACACACACACACACACACACACATAATATAGTCTTTTGCCTGGTAAAAAAAAAATTCCCTGGAACCTAACCCCCTCATTTACATTAATTCTTATTGGGAAATTGGATTCGCTTAACATCGTTTCACTTAAAGTCGCATTTTTCAGGAACATAACTACAACGTTAAGGGAGGAGTTACTGTAATTCCCTAAGAGGGAACATTAGGTTAATATTCTTTGCCACTTTATACAAATTTGAGGATGCAGCCAAATGGGTAACTGTAGTAATGCTGGCCCAAAGAGCTTGTAATTTATGGGTTTGACCCTGTGGGGAGCTGAACTCCTCCCATGCTCACAGAAATCGAAGTACTTAAGTCATCAGATGTGAAGGACACTCTATCTCACAGGCTAGAGCCTTATATCAGAAATAATGGGCCAACTGCATCTCATGCAGCAAAATCCTGGTTTCAACAGACAAATGTGGTGCAGTGAATGCAAAGGGAAGGATATCATATTAAGAGCCAAAACTTTTGTATTAAATATGTTTAGTTTGAAAAGATACAGACCCTACTGCTTCAGGGCATGATTCAACCTCTAACTGAGGGGTTAGGAAGAAACTTCCCCTGGGGATCGGCTGCTCCATAGTTGCCTACTGCAGGATACCTTACACCTCCCTCTGAAGCATCTGGTGCTGGTCACGGTTTCTTGGAATTTATTTTCCTAATAAGTGTATTAAGGTTTGTCACCACTCAGTGTCCATACAAGCATTCCTTTAAGAGTTCAAAGGCCACGGTGTTAATTACACCCAAGTACAAACATAAGCGCATACATAGGCCTATATGCTATACAAGGAGTGGGCAAACTACAGCCCGTGGGCCACATCGGGCCCGCAGGACTGTCCTGCCCCGTCCCTGAGCTCCTGGCCAGGGAGGCTTCCCCCAGCCCCTCCCTTGCCTTCCCCGCTCCTCCAGAGCCACGTTGTTGCATGGGCAGTGCTCTGGGGGATGGGGCTGCACGCTCTGGTGGGGCAGCGCATCTGGATCTGTCCAGGTTGCTGCTTTAAGCGGCACGGTAAGGGGACAGGAAGCGGGGAGGTTGGCTAAGGGGACTTAGGGGACTAAGGGGGCAGTTGGATGGGGTGTGGGAGTCCTGGAAGTCTGTCAGTGGGCAGGATGCAGATAGGGGGTTGGGACAGTCAAGGGACAGGGAGCAGGGTGGGGGTTGGGTAGGGGCTGGGGTCCTGGGAGGGCAGTTAGGGTGAGGGGTCTCTGAGGGGCGGTCAGGAGACAAGGAGTGGGGAGGGGGTTGGATGGCTTGGGGATTCTGAGGGGGGGCAGGAAGCAGGAGGGGGTTGGATAGGGGGCAGGCCCAGGCTGTTTGGGGAGGCACAGCCTTCTCTACCTGGCCCTCTGTACAATTTTGCAACCGCTATGTGGCCCTCAGGCCAAAAAGTTTGCCCACCTCTGTTCTATACCCTAGCAACAATAGAGTTATAAGCATTGGCCAACATACTCATGACCAGATCAGGACAGGGAGATCCTTTCCCATCATGAAGTGACTCCACAGGGGTAAGGAGGGGTTCTGAGAAAGAACCTGTTAGGAAAACCTGTATACACTATAACAAACAAGCAATGTTATTGCTGGGCATTGTCCCTTAGCTAAAGCCTGCTGAGAGAGTTTTCGAGCTGAACCTTTCCCCCTGGCTTGTTTAAGAGAAGATTCATGGCTGGTCCCCTTTCTTCTCAAGGTTTCTGTCTCTGTCTCAGTTGGCCATATTTCTCCCTAGGTACTGGACTGAGTATTTCTAACCAATTATTTACTAAACTTTGTGCCCAGTTAATCATGTTTTCTTTATTTCTAGTACTTCAACTCAAACCTTAATTGACATAACACTGGTACTTTATTTGCCACTACAAATTTAATACAAATAACTTTTGTTTCTCACGATCTCATCCTTTTACATGCTTCGGGCCTACCACTCGTGTCAGGATCCAAATTCAATCTAAAAACCATAGCTATGCAGGTTTAATGTGGGCCTATATTCCTACACTGTTGGCCACAGGATACTGTATTACACAGGCCACTGGTCTAATCAGGTGGGGGTCTGCTTTTAAAGCTTTGTTGGTCTGTAAAACATTAGTTGTTAAGAGGAGCTAGACACCTTGCTGTCCTGGAGAAGGAAGACAGTTCCAGGTATAGGGAGAAAGACAGAAAATAAGCATGGTGATGATTGGTCCATGATGGGTACAGGAAGGCCCTACGCAGCTGTGTGCCTCAGTTTCCCCAGCTTCCAAATGGGGATAATATTACTTTCACAGGTTTGTGAGAATGATTCAGTGAACACATTTAAAGTGTTGTGGGAGCAGTGCCTCAATCAGCTATAGAAGTCTTATTCAATGTGAATAAAAAGGGGATTGACAAAGAAGAAACTTGCCTCAACTCAGGACTTTTTAGGCAGCTGTTAAAACAAGTAACAAAAACACTTAATAAAACAATCCCATTGGCTCCTCACACTTCTCAGGTAGCTAGAGGCCCTTGTATTGTGTGGTCTTGTGCCCTTACAATACTGCTGAGGCATGTGGTGAGTATAATCACACATGTGGGGCCACACTTTGAGAGATGCAGCCTCCACTTTTGACTGCAAGGGGAGCCAAATGTGCTCAGCAACAGGTAGCTCATTATATGCACTCGCTTGTGTAACACAGGAGGAGGAGACTACAGTAAAAGGAGTACCAAGAAAGAGGACATGAAATAAAAGCACTGGGCACAATTCAGTGATTCTCCACTGCCTAGCACTTTGTATAGTCATACACACATGTGCCAAGTGAGTGTAAAATGCTGTGACTAATTTTGAATGTCTGTACAACTTCATTCTGATTTCTCTCATGATGTTGTATTATGAAAAAAGTTCTCTGTCATTAGTGCTTCTATGTAAGCGGCTCCACCATTGCTGGCAGGTCCTGTAGCAAGTACCACATCAACAGATACAAAGGGACATAATTAAGGTGAACAATAGTACTTAGCCCATGCAAAGGTTATGCAAAAAAGCAGCTGCATCCATAAGAAAAAAAAAAAATGGTGTAGCTCATTCCTCTGGGGAGAGATAGGGGAAGATAGGAGCAGTGGAAACTTACCAGGAGTAGAACAAAAGAGGCCAGGTGACCAGAAGGAGTTTAAATAAAGAAACACACAGGAACAAGGGGTGGCAGGCAGGAAAAGGAAGCATGGGGCATGAGAGAGCAAGGTCATAAGAAGCTGGGTGAAGGGCTTCAGGAGGGAGAGGTCAGCCAGCATGTAGCAGCCTCATAGAGGGACTCTGCCTGCTTTCCTGAACCCTGATGGACTTTGGACAGCCTAAGGAATTTGGGCTCCAGCCCAAAGAATGCCCTGGAGTGGTGAGGAAACTAGGCAGGGACATGTCTGTCATGTTTGTTTTGTATGATCTGCTTTCTCCTGTGATTTACATGATTAAGTATAAAAGGCATTTGACTGTGCAAAGTGTGTGTGTGTCTGTTAACTGCTTCAGAACTGGCCTGTGTTCTTGAGCCAGATACACTGTAAACCAGAAGCTTCACGCCTTGTGACTGGAGTTCTGGGAGAGGGATGTGTTTAAGTTACTGGGATACCTTGGGGGCCAGCCCTCTTTTAGGGGCTTAGGGCACGTGGAAGCCCCATTTCTGAGAAGGGGTAAGAGACTGAGTCAGTGCCTAGGAATTGTGCCAAAGAGGCCAAGGAATGAACCGGTGAGGCAACGGCTCCAGAAGCGTGAAATGCCCAAGCAGCCGAAGCCTGGATTCTCTTCACAGCAGTTCTAGTGAGTGGCTGTCAGGATACGTGACAAATGCTCCAAGTTAAGGCTGCTCTGTTGTGTAATTTGGGCCTACTGTGGCACTGGCCATCCCAAGAAAGTGGGGGAGTGCAAAGGTGGCTTATTGCTGCCTTTGTTCCCAGACTTGAGAATCAGATGTGAGTCTTTACGTATGGTTGGTATGAGCAATACTGGTTCTGACTGCAGTAGAAATAACTCTCACTGGAGTGGTTGTAAGGTAACAAAGATTACTGGGAACAAATGAGTCTGTATCTTTCCTTAATCAGAATCAAAGAGCCTCTTTTCCCCCTGATAATTCCAACTCTGCACATGTCCTCTCTCGTCACATCATAATACTGAAATGCAACTACGTTCCTGTGGACATAAAATGCCGGCCACTCATGGCAAATCACTGATTCCTTGTGCTTCGTCAGAACATTGTCACCCTGTTGGAAACACTGGAACATTTAGGACAAGGAAGTAAACTTCAGAATGATCAGGCAAGCAAGTCTGTTGATTAGTTGCACACTACAAGTGGAGGGAAGTTGCCTGGCATAAGAAAATGGCTTTGTCGGAAGAGCAGGCTGTTCGTATGTTGAGATGAAGGAGCCTTTTTATTCCTTTAATTATTTTTACACATTTAAATATCTTACTTTTTTTAAAGTAAAAAAAAACTCCACTGATACTCTGAGACCCCTCTTTTTCCGTATCACCCCCAGCATCTTGTTCCCATTGTCAGAGAAGACCAGCTCAGAGTGACATCTTGTAAAATCATTGGGTAAGACAAAAGAAACTACGGTATTACTATTTGTATAATAGTAGCAGCTAGATCAGGGCTCCATTATGCTAAGTACTGTTCAAACAAATAGTAAGAGAGAATTCATTCCCCAAAGATCACGTAGTCTAAATAGACAAGTCAAAGGGTGTGGAAAAGGAAGTAGTATGATTTCCACTTTACAGACGTGGAACTCAAGTACAGAGGGCTTACATAATTTGCAAGATCAGGCAGGAAGTCTGTAACCGAGCTAGGAATTAGTGGTCGTCAAACATAATCGCCTCAGCCTGAGCTGTGAGTGCAATGTTGTGGCAAAAGCAAAGAATGAAGCTGAATACAGGTTAAGCTGAACAAGTGGAACTTTATGAAACCCTGTGCACTGCTTTGTCCATGTGGCTGTCTTGCTTCCTGACAACTCCCCCGCTTCCTGCTTTTCTGGTCTCCTCTCAGTAACAGTCTGTAGCAGGGCAGTTACCTCACTCTCATTGAGGAAAGCTGGGCTGATTGGGGAAGCAGCCACAGCTGGGGCTATGCCCCAGTCAGGCCACACCTGGTCCTGTTATAAGGGCTCAGGGAGGAGCTGGGTCAGAGGCTCTCTCTAGCCGTGGAGAGAAAAGGACCTGGCTGCCTGTGAGCTTAGGATACTGGGAACAGGGCAGTGCTGGGGAAAGGCAAGAAGATCTGGGGAGCTCTAGCCTGGTAAACCCCTGGCTGCAGGCCTTGCTAAAGGCCAAAGCAGGTACTGGTGTTGCAGGGGCAGGCGGTCTCACCCCCTTGCCAATGATGAGTGGCCTTTACAGCCTGCAGTTTGCCCCAGTGGGAGGGGGCTAGATGATGACTGGCAGTAGCCACTGAGGCAAGGTGGGTGTAGAGGGTTGGGGGTTCCCCTGGGAGGTGAGACCCTGTGTGTAGGGGTATTGCAGTGGGCAGAACCCTAGGATAAGGGCTCCGGGAGGGGCATGGGGCCCTGAGGCAAGAAAGACACTGACCAGCAGATGGTGCTCCAGAGCTGGAGATGAGCTAATTCCCAAGATGACCAGCAGAAGGCACCTCGGTGATGAGTCAGCAATTTGCTACACAGCCCCTCCGGGGAACATGAGCCCTCTGATGTCTGTTCCATTGATCATCCTTATTTTATAAATATTTTAATATAAACATTAAAACAAATAATTGAGAGTCAGACCCCCACCTCAAGTCCCTTTGGCTAGTAGTTGCTACCACCTAGCTGAGTTGGAGTTTTGACTTTACCACAGATTCAGTTGGTTACATCATCTTTAAGACAGTGTGATCTCTCAATGGGTGACCACACCTGGAATGACCCATCTCTGTCACCTGTCTCTGCTTATTAGATCAGGCAGGGCAACTACCTCTTAGAAGTTTGAATAGCAGTCTACTGTAATCAAGTATTGTTTTTCATTGAAGGAAAAAAGTCCACACCAACCTTTTCCCATGGTCGAGTGGGCAGTTCAGGTGGTAACAATCTCTCTTAGATGGTGGTAATCTCTTATTTGACAGCTGCCTCATCCTTTTATATAGGAGCAGAGTTGCATATTCAGTACTGGTCAGTAACACGTTCTTGAGCCCAGTTAATACAGTAGCCAATGCACAAGTGTGAGACATGTTTTTGCATGAAATCCTTACATAATGAGGCAGGGACAACAGCTTTCTGTGTTCAGTCTTACTTGGTTGTTTAGTCATGGTACTTTTATTTTTTTTTAGTTCTCTTCCTATTTTTTTTAATTTTGGGTATACATTTAATTTGAACCTCTATTATGGTGTTTTTAAAAAGTTACCATGCAGCTTGTAGGCATTTCATTTTTGTGACTGTACCTTTTAATTTCCATTTAACGAGCTTCCTCATTTTTGTACAGTTCTCTTTTTGATGTTAAATGCTTCCATGGTGGGTTTTTTTGGTATTATCCCCCTACAAGGATGTTAAATTAAATTATAGTTGCTAGCACTGAGCTGAGGTGAGATAGGGGATCGTTTCTAGCTACCTGACTGGTGTGCCTTGCTCACTGATTTGGGGTCAGGCTGGAATTAGTCTTCTGGTCAGACTGGCAGGGACCATGAGATCTTTTCACTTTCTTCTACAACATAGGATGCATATCACTTGCCAGGATCACCTGGACATATCTCACTTAACCAATGCCCCTGCATGGACCTTAGACATTGGCGGAACCTTAGTCTCTCCTTGTGGCACACAGTTTGGTTTTCCTAGGGTTGAACTGGTTTGGTCTAACTAAAAGTTTTGGGCTTTAGGGTACCGAGGTGAAATATAATAGCCTGTGTATGCAAAAGAGCAGGCAAGATGATCTGATAACCCCTTCTGGCCTTAAACCCTATTAAACTCAGTGTTAGCATTGGTGCTGCCTCTGCTGTATGTTTTCTGTGGCTAAAATAAAGGACTTCAGTCTCCAGCATTGTCAGTTTGGCACCATATGTGAGTATTAAAAGACAGAAAGCTACAGCCATTGTCTCTTCTGTGTCACGGGCTCTGGGCCGAGAAACTGTCTGTTGTTCTACTGCAGGGGCCTAGCTGAGCTGCTGTAGGAATGTTGGAAGGTATGACTGCCCTCTTGTGTAAGCCTTGTTGCAATTGCAATTCAGCTTTCCAGAGGCGGAGGGCCAGATTCCCTGCTGCCCTGCATCTTCTGCAGTAATTGACATCAGTGCAAAGTGAATAAGCCATTACCTTTTTAATTTAGGCAGCGCCTTACTCTCACGGTGCACTAGTATGAATGGATCCATAAGCTCCATGGCAACGTCTGAAGTGATGACAGAAGAGTAAGATGACAGCAGCGCAGTGTAGTTATCAGTGTATTGCTGTTCTCATATTTTCCTTTGGGGTTTTCAGAAGGGGTAGTTCTATCTCGCCCACTGAAATCCATCTTAAGTCCGATCTTATCAGACAAGTTCCTGGCAGCTGAAGCATCTATTTTCCATATTTTTAACTAAAATTAAAATCAATCTGATAACTACAAAGTTAGGTTAGCTTAACAACCTTGCTCAGGGCTGTGAAAAATTTCACACCATAGATGTAATGAAGACACCCAAAGCCTAGGAGTTCTTCCGTTGTCCTAGCTACCATCTCTCAGAGGTGGATTTACTTCAATAGAAGACTACCTTGCAGTGTTGTAGTAAGTGACCACATTACAGTGACACAGCTGCAGTGGTGGCAATTAGTCACACAGCAGTTCAGTGGCTTGGCATACAACTTTCTGTTTTTCAGGGCCCTTACTCTAACCAAAAGACGAACGGCCTGACCCCATCTAAATGTGGACCTAAGCACTTTGCATTCACAGCCTGCACCTTCGTGTAATAATCTTTTTACAAAGTATGCCTTGAGCAGTATCATTTGAAAACCAACAACCTGCGGGTCAGTCACGTCACGGTAAAGTGTACAGTGGAGCCCCGCTATAACGTGACAAATGGGATCCAAGAAATCCCATTGCGCTAACTGCGGGGGTCACGTTATAGCAGGATCTCTGTTCCTGGCAGGCAGGGGTAGGGCTTCTCTCCTCCGCTGCCCAGCATGGAAGAGAAGCTGCAGCTCCGTGCCTACCGGGGACAGAGAACTCCAGGGCTGCAGCTTCTCTGTGGAAGCCGCTGCCCCTGTGCCTGCCGGGGGCAGGGGACAACGGTGCCTGCAGCCCCAGAGACCCCCTGTCCCGGCAAATGCGGGGCTGCGGCTTCCACAGAGAAGTCCCAGGCTACAGCCTCAGAGTTCTCTGTCCCCGGCAGGCGTGGGACCGCAGCTTCTCTCCCGTGCCTGCCAGGGACAGAGAACAAGGACTTGGGAGCCATGGTATGATTGTGCTATATCTGGATTCGTGTTATACCGGGGCTCCACTGAATATAGCAACGTTATATGTAAAGTTCTGAATTCTCCCTGTAGAAAGTCGCTAGCTTATGTTCATGACCAAATAGCCTTGCCTAGGTAAAACTGGTAAATGAGTCTATACTAAACAAAAGAATGGATGTTTACTTCAATTTACATATATGCAATAAGCCAGACCATCAAGATGGGGAGGAGGAGATTACAGGAACAGAACAACTTGCAAACACCAGTGGGAGAGTGAGGGGGGGGAAAAGCATGGAGATTTCTTCACCACTACACTGTGTATCATTTTTCTTCACAGGCTGAACGAGCTATACTTTGAGGGATATCGGTCTCAAAGACCCCCCGCCCTCTGGAAAAAGGGGGGGGCAGCAGAGAACCCCACATTCTCTCTGTGGGGCTTATGGAAGAACTCTTGACCAAGGTGAGGTCAGCCACCACCAGCGCGCTGGAAGAGTATGGGTGATAAAAGCTATCTTGAACAAAGCCTGTACCTTGCTAGATAAAGTTTTAGACTTTTAGATGCATGTTTTCACTTTTGTTTGTGACCCTAACTTTCTCTTATACTTGAACTCACTTAACATCTTGTCTTCTTGTTTTACTATTAAGCTAAATGACCAGTCCTGTGTTTGAATTAAAGTTAATGTTAACTCGAGTTACTAGGGCAAGCTGGAGGGTTTTCTCTCTTCAAGAAACAAAGGACTCTTCTTATCCCTCTGAATGTTGCAGGAGAGGGCTGGGCATTGCAGGGCACACGGGTATGGGAAAGTTCAGGACCTGGTCTGTAGTGGTGTTAGCTGCTAACATTAACCAAGTCAGGTCAAACCAGAATGGGTCTGGGATAATTGCTGGCAGGCTGTTGGGTTCCAAGTGATTGCATCAGCGCTGTATAGCAGACAGAACACAGAGTGCATGCTGATTGGGGCTGTGTGTATGTCATGGGCAAGAAGCCATACATAGAAACAGCATGTAGGGGCACTCAGGATTATAAGCAGCAACAACCCCTCACTGGTCTGAATTCCACCCCAGAATGTGACAATAGATGTTGAAAGTAATATGCTGAAGGACAAGTAAAGCAAAAAGTTTACCAGTTGTATTCTACTGTAAAACAATTAAATCAGTATCACCATACTCGCTATAATATTTAAGCAGAAATAGGAACATGTCCTTTCAAAGGTGCCTTTCTCCTCGAACACCTAATGGAATGATAAAGCACGTTACTGGTTTAACGACATTATGCAGTAGCACTCATTAGCTCAGCAAAGCCTCACACACAAACATTATACTATTTTATTCTTTGATGCAGAATTAACAAATGGATACAGCCATATTGGGTATTCTCTTCCAGTCAAATGGTGAGACCTTCCCATGATGATACGCTGCTGGTTTACATAAGCTAAACGAAGGATGGTGCCTCCTTCAATACAGTCCTTGTAAAATTCATGCTGAGGTTCGAGTATAGCTGCAGTTTGTTGGGTTGCAGTGAGGCTTGGGAACTGCTGGGATCAGATTGTCCTCTCCTCTATACAAGAGTAGCTCATTTACTGCTCTACGTGATGGGACACTCAGACTCTCCTGGCTCAGGGAACGGAGAGAAATATTGTAAAAATCGAACAGATACCAAACTAAATTGCTTCTCAAAAGCTTGACTTGTTACTAGCTCTGCTGACAACTGAGGGCCTCACTCTTGTAAAAGAGGCACAATATACTCGTGAAACAAATGTTTCCTTTACCCACCAAAAGAACTACACATGCTTTAAAAGTATATATGTCAATATTACTAGTATCATTCCTTCTGCCTCTACTGAAGTGGCTACTACTGAGTAATAACCAATGTCTCAGTAAGCGCCAGTGTCCTAAGGGGTCACATTGCTCATAATTGCTCTCCTTTCTCATGTGCTGCACAATCCCAGTTGTGCTGCTATTCTGCAGTCGTTGCATCTAGAGCCAACATTCTTGCCTGCCTTTGGAGGAGTGAAACAGCTCTGCGGAGCAGTAGGAAATCTTTTTTGAGTTGGCAGTTTGGAAATCTTCTGAGACTCTGCGGCTGGAGGTGAAAAACAGTGGCATGAAAAAAACCCCCAAACTACAAGACTAGAAGGGAGACATGTAAAACCAGAGTGTTTTCCACATTTAGAAAAGGGAAACTTGGATACTACAATAATTAGGGTCCTACCAAATTCACAGCCATGAGAAATGTGTTACGGACTGTGAAAATCTGGTCTTCTGTGTGCTTTTACCCTATATTATACAGATCTCACGGTGGAGACCAGTGTTTCTCAAACTGGGGGTCCTGATCCAAAAATTGTTGCAGGGAAGTCACAAGCTTATTTTAAGGGAGTTGCACCATTACCACCCTTGCTTCTCCACTGCCTTCAGAGCTGGGTGACTGGAGAATGGTGGCTGCCGACTGAGGGCTCAGCTCTGCAGGCAGCAGCACACAAGTAAGTGTGGAAATACCATACCAGACCATCCTTACTTCTGCGCTGCTGCTGGCCAGCAGCCACCACTCTCCAGCTACCCAGCTCTGAAGGCAGCACCACTGCCAACACAGAAGAAAGGGTAGCAGTACCACAACCCGCCTTACAATAACCTTGCAACCCTTCACAACAACTTGTTTGGGTCAGGATCCCTGCCCTTACAACACTGTGAAATTTCAGATCTGAATAGCTGAAATAATGAAATTTACCATTTTAAAAATCCTATGACTATGAAATTGACCGAAATGGACCATGAATTCGGTAGGGCCCTAACAAAAATGGTATCAGTGTGGAAAACCTGATGCCGGAACACCAGAAAGCTACTTGGTTTAATTGTAGTGACTCCTGGCTGCCTTATAGACTTCAAGTTTAAGGCATCACAAGCTTTCTACAAGTTCCACCCTTTCCTCTCCCCTGCAGGTACAGGTCTAATTTACCCACTTAGAGTTCTGACAGGCATACACCTTCTGGTACAAGCCTCCTCACCATACTTAGACCAGTGGTCTGCTCCCCTTCTCTCCCTCTTTAGGTGAATAAAAGACAGAGCCTGGGTGCTCAGATTATGTCCAACACAACTTTGGTTATGTCGACAGTTAATGAATTTAGAATAAACATTTCTGAAAGCCTTTTAGATATACGTGCAATGTTATCCTGCCTTCCTTTCATACCAGATATTCTTCAATGCACAAAAATTGTGACATCTGCAGTATGTTAGTGTGAGATGTACAATGCATGCCAAGAAACCACGGATTGTAAAGACCCAGTGATTCAGGGGAGATTTATTGTACTGGAGAATATCCAATATTTTTCTTCATAGCACTGAATAACAATTCATGAAAGTAATCAGAAAATAAGCTTTTTAAATGACAGTCAAAAGAGAAACTAACATAATTACATATAATACAGATTTCCATCTTGCAGGTAAGCAAAGCAGTACTAAAAATGGCCATTTTTGTCTTCACAGTTAATGAGCATTGCCTCTCCTGTTTAAAGCTTCAGCAACTCAAATCTTCTAATCACGGTGTGATCATGTTCAGACCTAAGATGCATCTGGGTTGTAAACATATTCTTCTAATCTTCCTCCTCTGTAGTCTATAGAGTGGGCACACTTAAATTGATTCTATTTGTGGGAATAATAAAGGTTTCAGAGATACCAACTATACATCAAATGAGGAATTATCACTAAAATTGTTATCTCTAGAACCAGAATGAACTTTTGAAGGCTATGATTCAGCAAAGCAGTGTATGTGCTTAAGCATATGCTTAAGTCATGTTGATTTAAATGAATTTTGAATCATGCCCTTTATGACTGTCAGTTTAATGACTATCCCTAATCAGCATCTGCTTCAGCAATGTGCTGAATAGGGATGGATTTAAAAACATATGCTTAAGTGCATTATGAAATTGGGCTTAAGTGCATGTACTGTATGTGTGTTTATTGTAACACTACACACACACAGTTATTGCCATTAGCTTTCTTGTGTTTGAACATCCTATACGCTAAGGTAGAACCTGCACTTATTTTGGTTTCTACAAACATAAAAAAGCGCCTGAAGAGAGCTATGGCAGCTTTCTGTCAGTCACTGTATTGGCATTGAAAGCTTTATTTTGAAAAACGATAAGCAGCAATACTGAATAAATAGAATGATTGTTTTGTCATTTCCATACCACCGATGGCCTTCATCCAAAACATGAAAATACTGTAGCAAATAGAACAAACATGCATGTTTCAATGTTCAAAAAAAAAAAAAGCATAATATAAAAGTAACACCGACACTTATTTTAATGCCATACAGGCCATTAAAGATTATTTTCTGGAAAAAACAAATAAAGTTTTGCTATTTACATAAATAATTAAGGCCCAATTTATTCTAAGTAATGCACATTGGGAAACTGTATACTTCAGTTCACTAAAAAAAAAAAAAGAAAAAAAATCACAGGATCAATTTTCCCCACACTCATTTAATCTCATTTCACCACAATACATTACACAGTGTGCTTTTTTTTTAAAAAAAGGCAGTCATAGCCCCAAGTAGAGCTTTTCCTTGCTCTAAAGGGTCTTTTTCTCTTAATCACAAAGAAAAGTTGTATTTGCAGATTCTGTATGCTAGGATAGAGA
Source organism: Dermatemys mawii (assembly GCA_007922305.1). Lineage (NCBI taxonomy): Eukaryota > Metazoa > Chordata > Testudines > Dermatemydidae > Dermatemys > Dermatemys mawii. The sequence goes on along the minus strand of ML677350.1, from coordinate 26,847,883 downwards.
TGGCATGTTCTCTGTCAAGTTTTCAAAACTGCTTGAGTGACACAGGAGTCATTATCTTTCAATGAAATTTAAGGTTTTTTATTTTTTTTTTTACCCTACATCTTACTCTGTTTTTCCATTTATCTTCCTTCTTACACTTATGAGGGATTCACAGTTAACTTCCATTAGCAAAAATAGGAGTCTTTCATATAAATGTCCTATTTACTTAGAGGAAAATAGATACTTGTCTACTGAACTATTTAATAAAAATAAAAGTCTGTATTTATTATGCTGGCCTGTATATAATGTGGCACCTATTACAGTACATGCTGTTTTTGTTCTACTCATGCCCCTTTGACCAGGTTTGAAAAAGCTTTTGAAAATGGAAGCATGATAAAAATCTACATTTAAAAAGGGTCACATGTTGATATGGAGTGAAACTCTTAATTCTTTATGGTGCTGCGGTTGAATTGAATAATAGAATAAAAATATACAACTCCAGGGCATGCCATTTTTAAAATTAATCTATAGACACGGCACAAACATATGACTGTGTAAAGTTCAAACAAGTCAAGGTGGAAAATAAAAGGATTTTCTCAAATTTTTAAAACACATGCCAGTGAATTTATTGCCTTACTAATAGCAGCCCTGGAGAACCAACTGTTCAATTTACCCTCCTGGTGGACACAAGCAGTGAAAGCTCCTCCGTTGCCCAGATGATGTTCTTCAGCTTTAACCTGGAGAGAGCAGAAGATGGGATGCTAGTCTCTTGACCTCTCTGCCAAACAGCAGGTACCACCAATCTATGCTTAAATTTTAAACCAGTAAATTAAGGGGAAAGGCTCCAAATTCCATTACTAGAACAATATCTTGAGCCATCCAAAACCCTGAGTTTTCTCACCCCACTGTCTTAAAACACAATAAGACACACAAGTCTTATGGTCTGAGAACTCATGGAAATCAATGGGAGCTGGCTCAGACCCTTACTGCATAACAATTTCAGGATAAATATATTTATCTGCTTTAACAATCCTCTATATCAGTAAGCAGCAAAGATTTGATTAAACTTTTGTTTGTTATTAAGTGACATAGGTTCTTGGCAATATCAGGCCCAATTGCCTTGCATAGCAAAGTGCCAGCTGCCTCAACTCCTTTCGACTTCAAAGGGAGTTGAGAATGCTGCCAGACTGGGCCATTTGTTTGGCAAAACTAGACCTGGAAAGTAAGGCATATATGACCCTTGGATACAGTATAATCTCCAAATTATGTGTGTTTTATATTAACAAAACTTTTTTTCTTATATAAAAATGTATATGGGCATAAACATACAGGAACGCAGAATCATCAGTAACTGATATGAAAAAACAGTGTGGCAAAGATTTTTTAGGCTAGAGCAGCACATTTACCAGTTTGTTCACAAGTGGAAAAAAAGACATGGATGCTGAATTTTTATTTTTGAACTGAGTCTGTTTCAAAAGGTCTTTTATATTTTCACAGCCTCATTTGAAGTTGCTGTTAGTCTAAATACAACAACATTTTGAGTATTTCTGATCTATTACTAAAAGAGAAATGAAAAAAATTCCATTTAACAGTAATTCCTTCATCTCGTGCTGGATTCTTCAAACTTTGATTTACCATTCTGATGTGGAAATTCCTGGTCTTTTTTTTGAATAAAAGAAAATGAATTCAGTATTTATCTGTGCACAAGTAAATCCAAGCAGGAGCATCTATTTTAAAAATAAAAACATTTCTAAAGTATTTTTCTTTAATAATTAAAGCTTACATTTAAACTCACCAGGGATGAAATCCTGATCCTAATAAAGTCACAAGAAGTTCTGCCATTGACTTCAATGGAATCAGGACTCTCCCTCTAGATTTTGATTTCTGGGGATCCAAGGGCTAAATTCTGCTCTGGATGCACAGGTTTGGCTCCCACTGAACTCAAAGGGATCTGCAGACATGTGATATCTGGTGCTGTTATAATGGACAGTCCAAATGCAATACATAAGTCCCAGATTCTGTATTCAGATCCATGCAGTTGGACCCCCTGGTCAGCATAAGGAATCCCACTGATGCTATGGTGTTCTGCATAGACTCAGGTGTCCACTGCATTGATCTGAGTGCAGAACCAGGCCCTAGTTAATAACCACACTTTATTTGGAAGGGGTGTACCTGTATGTGTTTACTTTTACATTCTTCTGGGGAGCCACTTCGTCTATACCTTGTTTTATTTTTGGTTGTACTAGGTGGCCTTAAAACATTGTAAAAATAAATGGAAGTCCACTAATGAATCTGTGAACATTTATTTTCTACCTCTCGCTTGTAAAATACATGCTCTATAAAACTCTGAATAGAAATAGTCTTGCATATTTAAAGAAATACATGTTCCATAAAATTTTGGGGAGCAGGAATGAAATCCTGGTTCCAGTGAACTCAACACTGATTTCAATGTGACCAGGATATCACCCCAGCTCTTTTAGATATCATTTTGCTAAATGGTGTGTGTGTGTGGGGGGGATTTTTGTTTTTTTAAGAATAGCAACATTTACAGGAAACTAAGAACACTGTCATGGCTGGTGAAACGAAAAGTAAAAAGCACACATAGTGAAAAGCCTCACACACACTTTTAGTAAGACATACAATGAAGACCCCTTATATTGTTTGTTTCTCAAAAGGCATACGCAATGTGGCACAATATCTCAAATATATATTCTATATAATAAAATACTGTCTAACTAGTGCATCCTCAATCATATGCTGGAAATATCCTTACCAAGCCAGCTGTAAATTTCATAGTCTTTTAATGATTCAGTCAAGGCAGAATGAATACAAAGCTAATCCCACAAAAACTCGCCTTTCAAGACGAAAAAGGTAGCAATGGATGTGATATGATGCATCATAATCCATAATATAACAACATAAATCAGTGGTTAGAGACTATTTTAAAGATACAGCACCCCCACAACACTCCTGTGGTTGTGAATTGTTAATGTGATGAAACACTGGACATTTACACACACAAAAAAGTCATCTGGTCAGACTGAGAAATACGATATTATAGAATTAGTCACAAGTTTAAAATCATAAAATAAACACCGTAAAGGTCAACATTCACACCTCCATGGATTACATGGAATAAATTAAACCTTAAACCAGTTGCAAACAGGTTCCTTCACTCTGCTCAGTCAGTGTTTTATTTATGCCTATACATGGAATAATACTTTTCTAAATGCTTCTGAAGTAGCAATAAAAAAAAAAGGCTTTTGCATCAATAGTTATTGGACAGCAACTTCAGCACTGCCAGCTGTGTAGCTACACAGTTCCTTTGTTCTTTTGCATCAGTGCAGGGGCTATGGCTCCATGTGGTATGTAGAATGAAAAAGCACAACATCTGGTGGCTTAAAGAGGAAAAGCGTCTTTCATTCATCATTGGTAGAATCAAAAAGGAAGGAACTTATACTGTCCATGGTACCTTCATAGGTCCTCTCCAGAAGAGGTATATATTGTTATACATAAATGCCCTCAGGGTTAAAACCAGACGACAGTGGATTCTGTAGAATTCGAAGATTACTGGGGAGCTGCCTTGATGAACCTGGGCGTTTCAGGGACCCAGACTGAAATGTTGTCTCTACACAAAAAAATATGATAATGAGTATGATTTACTTGATAATTACCAAATATTATTCGTAACATTTAGAGAACATACTTATTTCCTGGTGTACCAGTGTGCTTGGGTGCAGCACGAACATAACAATTTACATAGAATACACAGGTGACTGCATAATGGTTGACATTTAGACACACAACTGCCACTCATTTTAATGTAAGTTGTTCATTAGTTAGCTTTGAAAATGTACCCCCTTCCTCCCCACCCCCACCCAGACAGTGCACATATATAGTAGGACACATGTAGATATGCACCCAAGTTACCAACTCCCTGCCCTCTTAAAAACACACACCATGGCATCATTAGCACAAGGGCTATACACAGGGCTTGACAATAAAGGCCTTGGAAAAAGGAGTGTTTTCAGAAGATTTTTGAAAAGTAGGAGGGATGGGCTGAGATCAAGGTCCAGGGAGGACCTGCAGGGGCTGTCACAGCAGAAGCTCAGTTACCTGCTAGGTACAACAGTGGTTCCACCATTGCCACAACCATAATGTGTGAGTTTATTTATAATTATATTCCATAATACATGTGTGTGCGCTTGTATGCATGTAAGATTTTTTTAATGTATGAAAAGAGAACTTATATAACATACTCTTGCTACTTAGTTATCTTTATCTGCTAGTCTCTCAGAGTTCATGTGATGTTTAGTGTTAAAGGAAGAGAGAAGTTTTTTTTTCTTACAAAACTTCCAAATTTGTACCTCTTTCGAGCTGTGTGTGTGAAGCCTCCACTTCAATAGGGTCTGCTGGCAACACTGTGACTTTTGTTCCTGTTTGCTGGATAAATTGTTGGAGATTTACTTGTCTTAGCTCCTTTGTTAGCTGCTCCAGTTCTTGTTCTCTGTCCTAAAGAGAAAGGTGGAAAATGAATCTGTTTAGAGGTGGGTAAGTCTGGAACAGCTGTTCAAAATTCTATCCATCCATTTGTCTCTGGGGCAAGTACATTTTTTACTTTGATAGGTAAATAGAAAGTTATTAATTTTTAAGATATTGTTTTGTTGAAAGATGGTTTGCTGTATAACTTACAAAAGTAAAATGATACCGAGTCATGTGGACTTATCTACTTCTTAGCAGTTATCAGATCTTTATATTTGCTTCCTTGTCCTCTCTCTGACTCTACAAGTCACCTGAACAGAAACTTAGCACAACAGAAACAAGAGGTCCTGATAATCCATATCCTGAACGCTATAGAGGCGGTCCTTTTGTTTAGGGCAGCGTTCCTCAAAGTTTTTCCCCCATGGCCCCTTTCTGCAGTCCTTTGTCCACTTGCAGCCCGGGGGTATGTCCGCTGAAATGCCGCTGAATTGAAAGCTTCTGCTTTCAGCAGCATTTCGGTGGGACAAAAATAGAAATCTTCTGCTTTCGGCAGTCTCCCGAGACTGATCCTGCGGTGGCGCCAAGACACTGTGGCCCCCTGTGGGGGGTCTCACGCACCCCACTTTGAAGACCACTGGTTTAAGGCACTGGACTGAACCCTGAAAATCTGGCTCCAATTTGTGGCTCTGCCACAGACTTCTTGTATAATTTGGGCAAGTCACCTAATTCCTCTGTGCCTTAGTTTCCCATCTGTAAACTGGGGATGATACTTCCTTTCTCTATACCCTTTGTCTTGTATATTTTGACTGTATGCATTTCTGGGCAAGGACTGCTTATCGCTATGGGTGTGTATAATTTTTAGAACTTATTTAGCAAGTACATTTCAGAAATGGCTCTGGTTTTAAGAAAATAAATCCTCACAGATTTTTGCCAAAATTTTCAGAATCTATTTTAGCTCAGCTCACATTAATATATTACATTCCAAAATGATGCACTCAAATGTCAGGAAACTCCAAAAGTGGATACCCCCCGCATGTTAACTCTGTACTTGTTTACTCTGTCCTATAAAATACATACACAGTAATGCACGGAGGCATTCATTTAACAAAAGGAAGAGGATCAGAACACACTAAACATGCAAGTGGCAACACTAACATTGTGAATAACCTCAGCCTTTGGAATTTCCTGACTTCTGAGCACTGGAGGGTAAAATTTTCAAAAGTATCTAAGTCCCATCGAATTAAACTCCTAAATCACTTAAGAGCTTTTCAAATTTCCCCCTGAGGTCTCGCACCTAACATTGCGTCAGTGCTCAGTTTTTTGTTTTTTTTGCATTTAAAATCTTCTTCTCTTCTAAAAATGCCAGTGGCAGGGAAAGAAAGGAAAATGGCTAAATCAGAGCACATGCTTGACATGGTGTCCTTAAACGTACAGAGGGAGAAGAGCGATTAAGAAATTCTCACATAATCACATGAAAATGTTGACTTTACACGTTGATATCCTTAGAACGATTGAACCAATTTTTCTCCCATCCTTATTCTGCAAAGGCCATAACAAACAAGCCACATTTAAAATTTCTAATTTCAAATCAGTTATGCAAGCACTAACACTTCAGCCTGAGATTAAGGAGAAACATACATCCTTCTCTCCCTTGCATAACTCTATCACAGATGAACTGATTTTGCTCAAACTTTCTAGAAAAAAATAATCTTTAATGTGAGAAGAGGTATTGAAAATTTCACCTAATAGGAATTTGCTTGGGACAACCAGAGCATGTGAAAAAGAGATTGAGAAGGGGAGTCTGAACTCAGTGTTAGCCTCAGTGGATGTTACCAACACTGTTTTTTATATAAAATAAATAACTGAAAAGGGGATTCTCCACTCATCACAGTAGCTAAAAGAATAATTTGTAATGTCACTTAAAGCCTGGGATGAGTAGCTAGAAATATATGCTTAGAGTTTTCATGTGTTTTCTTTCCGATGCCCAAATTAATCATAATTTTATGTAGTAAAAACAGCTTAAATTGATACGGTACTGGAACCTGTGATTGTAAGGATCCCAAAGTCTGTTACACAGTGACAGCAGAATCACTTCACACTACTCAGCCACTGTGGAATGCAGCCGCAGTTTAATAAAGGATATTAAAATAAATAACAGTGCTATAACCAACTGAAACCAAGTGCCTTGATTCTAGGGTGCCTGGGATATTAGACATGCCAGGAATAGGGAAATCTGCTTCCCAGTGTCATTGTATCCCCCCTTGTCACTATTTGCTACAAACTGGATTTCCATTTATATTCATTATTTCATGCTCTACTTAAGTCCAAGCGACATCATTAACTTTTGCAGGAATTAAAAAGCAGTGACTTGATTCTCTGGTGATATAGGCGCTATAATTGCCTAAGGTAGACAGAAAACAGAATCTTGAACTCAAACAGACCAGGTAGGAAAAAGGAAGAACTACTGTCCAAACTATTGTTTTATAACCTATTAGTTACTTTAACACACCCATTCGGATACTACTTTGGGATCTGTATCTTTTTTCTAAATATTATGGGTGTAGAAGATTATGGAGAGCAGCACTAGAGAGACAGTTCAGCCTCAAAAAGGTGAAGGACAAATAGGTAGTGCAAGCTTCAACCTTCATTATCCCAATGTAACTCAAAACGTTGATTTTAGAAAGGGACTATTCTTATGGTAAGAGGAGGGTCCAGGCGTCTGCCAATAGTGTCAAACCATAATACCAAATACAGTGGTAATAGCAGCTATGTCAGATGTGGACACTCATCCATTAGGAACTCAGACCACTCTGTGGTTTCACACAGGTCACTGAACAGTCAACAGATGGTAATGATTGTGGTTCACTACCAGTTACGATTGGCAACTTTCTAATCGCACAAAACCGAATGCCCTTGCCCCACCCCTGCCCCCACCTCTTCCGAGATCCTGCCCATGCCCTGCTCCACCCTTTCTCCAAGGCCCCACCTGGCTCACTCCATCTCCTCTCCCTCTGTTGCTTGCTCTCTCTACCTCCACTCACTCATTTTCACCAGGCTACGGCAGGAGGGTAGGGGAGTGGCAGGGAGTGAGGGATCCAGCTGAGGGTGTGGGTTCCTGGGTGAGGCCAGGGCTGAGGGGTTTGGGTTCCAGGAGGAGGCTCTGGGCTGGAGCTGAGAAGTTCTTGGGAGTGTGGAAGGGGGTACAGGCTCTAGTCTGGGGGTGCAGGCTCTAAAGAGGGACTGGGGATGAGGGGTTTGGGATGTGGGAGGGGGTTCAGGGCTGGGGTAGGGGTTCTGGGTGTGGGCTCTGGGTGGTTCCTACCTCAGGTGGCTCCTGGGAAGCTGCTGGCATGTCCCTCGGCTCTTAGGCGGAGGCACAGCCAGATGGCTCCGCACGCTGCCTCTGCCCGCAGGTGCCACCCCCTAGTAGCTCTTATTGGTTGTGGCTCCGGGCCAGTGGGAGCTATGAAGTCAGGGCAGGGACAGCACATGGAGCCCCCCTGGCAGCACCTCTGCCTAGGGGCTGCAGTGACATGTTGCCACTCCTGGGAAGCCCCACAAAGCCACATAGGGAGCCTGCCAGCCCTGTGACAACAGGACTTTTAATGGTACAGTCAGCAGTGCTGACAGGGTTTCTTTTCGACTGGGTGTTCTGGCTGAAAACTGGACACCTGGCAACCCTACTACCTGGCACTGTATCTGCAACTAGAAGTGAAATGTGTTGCATTCAGCACTAATTCCTCAAGTAATTGATTCCCTCTGAATATTTAAAGAGCAAGCACATGAAAATCTTTATCACCTAATCTGAGAGCCTAAGGGGCAGTTAAAAAAAAAAAAAAAGAAGAGGAGCATGAAGGAGAATCATGGGATCCTACTTATGTCATAGGATTAGGACTGGCTGGTCCAAAAATTGCAAATTCTGAAAATTTCCAATGGAGAAAAGAGACAAATTTTTACAAAAATTGTCATGGAAGATTTTCCCTGTTGTTCTAACCAGCTCTGTCAGATCTTTGACTGATTAAAAACGTAAACCTGCTATCTTTTCCCAGGCAGAAAAGATGTTTTTACCTGTAATCTTTTGGTGGCTTGGCCCAATGATCTTTCTACAGCTTTAATGCCGTTTTCTAGCCTTAGACTCTGTTGGCCCTGAATATCAATTTCACCTTTCACCTTCTCAATCTTCTCTTTGACCTCTTCTTCATTCACCTGCGACTCCTGAACTTCCCGGTGCAACTTCTCTGCCTCAAGGCCACTCTCCATTCTGTGGATTTGAGCCATATAGTCTTTTAACTTGCTCTCGCACTCCAGGATCCTTTGCCTGATCTCCAGGAGTTGTTCCTTCAACTGCTTCTCGTTCTCTTGCTCAATCTGCAGTTCATTTTCCCAGAACTCTTCCTCTTCAATCTCTACTTCATTTCTTTTGATTTTCTGCTCAAGTTTGATAATTTCCTCTTCCAGGCTGGAACTGTACTTCTGTTCCCAGTAACGGATTTCAGCCTCATTTGAGTCCAGCTGCTTCTCAATGGATTGAAGCTTCTCAGTCTGGAGGTGGATCAGTTTTTTCAACTCTTCAGCTGTTGTTTTACAGTTGAGCACCTTTTGCTTTAACTCAGATTCTTTACTTTTCCCAAAAATGTCCATTAACCCTTTTGCACCCCCAGTGAAGGTCAAAGATTTCCGTTTTGGCTCTCTCCTTTTTATTAATTTATCATTCTGAGGCCTTAGCTTGGCTAATGGAGGTAAGCTTTGTCGGTACAAAGTTCTTTCAGGTATTCGAGCAACACTGTCTGAAGTCGGCCTCTCGCTGAGAGATGGCCCTGTGCGGCGTAATATTAACTGCACATCACTTGCATACTGTCCCCATTTGTTCAATGAAATTATAGGATTTTCATGAGGTGCCAAATGCCTCTCTGTATCTCTCCATTTTTCTATCAATGTGTATCTTCCAGTACGACCTAGGGGAGAAAGGATAATAAGAAAGGTGAAAATTGCATGTGTAATTCCTAAAACAGTCCAACAGAGGGAACTATTGGATAATGATATATACTGACAAATTATAAGAGTGCTGCATAGTCGAAATAATTCCATCATACATTCTAAGGCTAGAAGGGACCATTATGATAATCTAGTCTGATTTCCCAAATATAACACACAATAGAATCTCATCCAGTAGTTCCTGGATCAAACTCAATATCCCAAGTCCAATATCAGAGCACTAGTCTCTCACTGATCTTAGAGAGTACGTTTGAGAGGAGGTATATGGGAGGTAGATGGACAACTCTAATTTACAATAGGATTACATAGGTATTTTTTTGTATATACCTCCCAGATAATGCTTTGAAAACTGATAATCTATTATTATTTAGATTGCAATTGCGCCCATAAGGAGCAAGTAGCTTTCCAACACAGAGGAATAAAAAGTCATCTGCTATACTAGAACAGGTTTTAAGTGAGATCAAGAACATCTGTTTTGTATAATTTTGGGCAAAGTAATATGATGAGTGCCCAGACTATTTTATTTCTTTTTAGTCTTGAATTGCACTAAGACAAGTTCTCTTAGCATACAAGAATAAACAAATTAGTACTGGGTTTCCTTTGAATTTGTGATTTGAAACATAATACCTCATGGAAGCTACAGAACAATAAATCATATTTTCACTTTGCATTTCAATATATCAAGATACCTAGTCTACATTATAACAGTGACTCAATGAACTCAGAATTCTAGCAATGGAGAAGGTGAGTGCTAATTATTAGAAAGTGACAATTGAGAGACTAGAAAAGTTTCCAAGAGTATTTTCTATCTCCACCTACACAATTTGCAAAATTAAATTCTGTGTTCTCCTCTGGACAATAAGTCATCACCTAGGGGTCACTGCTAATGACCACTACTCTTAAGACTATAACCCCCAATTATATCCCCAGTTAATCAAGAGGATGCTGACACAGCATTATTCTAGTCTAGTATGACTGCTAAGCCATGATCAGCATTGTGTTAACTAACATCATTGCTGACAACCATATACAGACTTCACACAGTAGATGAGGCTAAAGAGATACCACCAGAGGATGCCAAATTTGGTGATTGATGATACCTGGCTCAGAAAATTTACATAGCAGTGACCAATCAGATGTTTTTGGGGGGCTTCAGAGAATTCAGAAAGATGCTTTGATATGCTGAATCCTTTTACGATTGCTGTGGCGATCTCTGACCTCTATCCACGCAGCTGGCTTTACAATGCCATATGCTTATATTTTCAATAGAGGAGAGAATAAATTATGTTTTTCTTGGCACCAAATTATCCCTTACATATTTAGTCAGGACCCAGCATCATCTCCTTCTTGCATTCCTCCATAATTAGACTCAACAGCATCAGATTTTTATTTTTTTTATAAATTCAATGGCTATTCATATTAATTTGTAATCATTTCCCCATTTTTATTGATTAAAATGTTCACAGTTGCATGAAATTATGGAAGGGACTAGAAAATAGGTAGGAGATCAGTCATTTAGATACTGAGATTCAGAAAGTTAACACTTTATAACCAAACAAATTGTCAGCAACACATGTCAAAACATATAAAGTAAATATCCTTAAATCAGACACAAATATTTTCTCGGGGAAAGTAAGAAAAATACTGCTTATCCTTAAATTTCAATTAGCTCTACAGAAACATTTCCCCTTGTCAGTTGGGGTGTGTGTATGGTGAAATGGATATTCACCAACAGTTACCAATAAAAATTTCATCCTTCCAAGCCTATCTATAATACTGAGTATGGAGCCAACATGTTAATTGGGGGAGAGGCAGAGGTAGCAGACTATTTTTTAAACAGTATTGTTATTTTAAAATAAATCAGTCTTCACAGGTAAGGAAAAATAAAACTGAATTCCTCTTACCTTGTGAAGACTGTTTTATTGAAAAAACAGTAGCATTATATTTTAAAAAAGAACTGGGAAAGAATCTGCTTTCAAAGCATGCTATGAGATAGTTACGGAGCTTGTTATAAACTATTAACTATCAGAAAAATGTAATCACATGTTCTTTAATACAACCTCTCAAAAAACACATTCTTTGGGGAAAAGAGAATGAGCCAGGCAGTGCTGGGTTTATTTCATCACTTAAGTGCCTGAAATGCAAGTCTTAAAAACGTCTCCTTTTCCAAAGCAATTGTAATTGCTCCTTATCTCAGGTAAATGTGAACAATGGATGTCTATGGGATAGAATTTTTTCCCTTTTTCAGCTTTGGACACACTACAAATATATCTACACAGCTCATGTGGGCGAGCCACCCAGACCAGGAGGCTTCAGAACCCGAGTTCCAGCCCAAGCTGCAACTTCAAAGCACTATCTACACAGATATTTTTAGAGAGCTAGTCCAAGCCTTTCTCCTTGATTTGGAGGCTCGCTGCTGGGGGGCTATATAAACATACCTTTATTTAAGAGATTGATGGGGAGTTAAGGTTTATATCATAAGAAGCCCATGAGAGAGCCATTTGGGGAGATCCAAAGCAAAGATAACCATCACCCATCCACTACCTCTTTCCAAAACATCAAAAGGTATTTTAATCTTGTGTAGATTTGCCTCTGGCTTGCAATTACATTTTCTCAAGACAGCACCCTCAGATAGAATTTTTAGGACACACACACACACGCACGCGCGCGCACACACTAGGTGCTCTTGTAGGTCAACTAGTTGGTATTATCTGATATAATCAGATCATTCTTGGAAATCATGCTTTACAGCAGAGATGGGCAAACTATGGCCAGCGGGACCATCCTGCCCAGCCCTTGAGCTCTCAGCTCCTCCCCTGAAGCCATGCTGCCCCGCGGGCAGAGTGGCTTGCACCCGCCCACATTTCAGGCTTTCCGATAAGCCAGTCCTGTCACTGAGTGACATGGTAAGGGAGTGAGGAGGTTAGATAAGGGGCAGAGGGTTCTGGGGAGCAGTCAGGGGACAAGGAGCAGGCGGGGTTGGATGGGGCAGAGAGTTTGGGGGGGCAGGGAACGGGGGGTGGATAAGTGTGGGAGTCTGGAGGGGCCTGTCAGGGGGTGCTGCTGTGGATAGGGGTCGGGGCAGTCAGGGGGCAGGGAGCAGTGGGGTTGGATGGGGGTAGGGTCCAGGTGGGGGGTGGGGCAGTTGGGGCAGGGGGTCCCGGGAGGCCAGGAGTCAAGGAGCAGGGGGTTTGGATGCACTGGTAATTCTGAGGGGGAAAGTCAGTGGGCAGGAAGTGGGAGGGGGCAGATAGGGGGTAGGCTGTTTGGGGTGGCACAGGCTTCCCTATCCAACCCTCCATATGTTTTGCACCCTGAAGCGGCCCTCAGGTCAAAAAGTTTAGATAGCGAATGTGTCCAAAATTATTACTTCTGTCTCACTTTGGGAGCTCCTACTTCATTATGCCCAGGAACTAAAAATGAGATTGAGGGGGATTGACTAGAAAAGAGGAAACTAGAGCTGACTAGTCATATTAACGAGACAAGGTGGATGCAAGATCTGTTATTGGACCACCGTCGGTTGGTGAGAGACACAAGCTTTCAAGCTTCCACAGAGCTCTTCTTCAGGTAGCCCAGACCTGAAGAAGAGCTTTCTGTAACCTCAGAAGCTGATCTCTTTCACCAAATGGTGGTCCAATAAAAGATATCACCTAATAAAATATTTCTCTCGAATACCCTGGGTTTGACCTGATTTACAACAACACTGCATATGTTCATATTAATCATATTTAGTCAGTTAGGAAGAGGGAAGGGAAGGGAAGGGAAGAATAGGTCTCAGTACATTTCCTCTTTGAGAGGAAAGTGTATGTATGTAAAGATTACCCACTGTTCCCACCCCTATGACAGAGAGAGGCAAAATGAGGTAAGTAAAAATGGAAAGAGCAGGCCACATTCAAAACTAAAAACCTGTTTATAGTGACTCACGATAAGCACTGGAGGAAATTCTATCAGTGTACCAATCTATTTGGCTGAAATTCTTGGAATCAGTTTTAATGTTTATCGGAATAAAGAAGTCGAAAAAGAGCCAATGTGCCAAGAGACACAGTTGTAGGTATTTGCCAACCCAAAATATTCTACATTTAAATGCAGTATCTTAGACTTTATACTAAGCACCCATGTTACTATCGGTAAATTAAGCCTAATGCTGTTCATCACAGCAAATTAAACACTACAAATCCAGGAGAGGAAAAACATGTTCCAGAATCTCAGACCGAAGGTTGTAGCTTTGCACTGTACTTTGTTAATCCTAAACACTCATAGCTCTTTTATCTTGCAGTCACAGCAACGCTACTAATGTTATTTTGTCTCAGAAAGAGCCAGGTTCAAATAAACCTTGTAAGTCCAAACAGCAGCCCACTGGGTGAGTGCTTAGTATGCAATTTCCCTTCAGTTTGCTACTAAATGCACTCATATTGCTTTACAGTAGAACAAGATAAAATAAGGGGATAAACATGGCAATCTCAAAAGAAAATGCATGAAGGGTATCTACTAAGGTGCTGGACAAAGGCATAGCTGTTCCTATCATGGATTATGGTTCAAGGTCAACATACAATCTTAAAACAGTAAACTTAATGGTCCCAACTCAGCACAAAAAACTGTGTCCCAGATTGCAGTTAGTGATTTTATATAGCAAAAAAACCATGCTTTGAATCCAATGCCGCCCTAAAACAAAATAACCTTTTATCCAAGCTAAATATTTTTTGGTTTGTTCTCCAGGCCACTTATGGTATAGATTAAGCCTCTTCTCTGTAAACTTCAAACTCTAGTTATAATGGAAATGCTAACTCACAAGTAAAAATGCAAGGTTCATTCAAAACAAATCTTAGAATGTTTCAGAATCAGAAATCTTTAAAGCTAAATCCTTGTTTGTAATCTGCCACTGTTACCAAAGAGAGACAAGCTGCTTTGATTCCTAATACAGAACAGTGGTTCTCAGGTTAAGGAAAAATTCACTGTGTTGTTTCTTGCAGCATATGTTCCATGCCAGCAACTCATGACTCAATAAGACATAGTGTATCTTTCTGAATGGTGCAGGTTAGCTATCTAATCACAAATCTCTACAAAAAAAGAAGTTAAGAGAACACTGAAGTTGTACAGTTAAGCACCAAAAGTCATAAAATGTCAAAAGCTAAGGTTGCATGCACAGTTTTAACTCTGACCCCTTGTGAATATATATTACGATACACTCTTTATTTACGATACCTGCTTACTACATCCCAAACAATACAATTACACATTTTTATCTACCCACGGAGGTACATATGTAGCACCTTAGAATATTCTTTTATTTTTGTATATGTCTGCTGGGTCAATGTGCCAGTGAAAATGGTCTACCGATGGACAAATTATATAGTAAGTTCATTATTGAGAGGAGTTGGAAATCCTGTACTACACAATTTCCCTTCAGAGAAGCAACAATTCAGGACACGAAGAAGCTAGTGACAAAATCGAGTCTCCTACATACGCCAACAATTTTTCCATTAGTAGCCTAATATTGTCACACTTCCATCCCAGGTACACAGTGTAATAAGGACTGCACTTTGCAGTTTTAATATAAAATTACTTCCATGGACTTTTGTAGTTCTGTGTATTGCCAGAAACTACACAAATTCATATGAGCTTGTATTATTTTTTTTTCAAAAATGGCAAAATCATGTATAGCGCTTTGGTTCCAGCTCTTTCAATAGCCCATAGATATTCCCTTTTCAGACAGCCAGAGTTAGCTCTAACAAGTGAGCTGTGCCAGCCACTGCTACACTGGAGAGTGAAACATCAGGCTCTGGACCTAAAACACCAGCACCTTGCATGGCAGTCCACTCTACTGCTAGTCTGGCATCCACCTAAGTTTTAGGGTATAAGAGAGACACACTTATATGGAACTATGATTAAACTAATGAAACACAGTGGAATGAAGGTCTTTTTAAAAATGAATCTGAAAAATGTGGATTTGTAAATTATACGTCATGACTATTGTTTAAAATTGAAAATGAGCAGGCTTCTGGTCCTATTTAACAGTGATCATTTTAAACATAAGAAAGGCTGTACTGGGTTAGACCAAAGGTCCCCCTCTGTCCAGTATCCTGTCTACCTACAGTAGCCAATGCCAAGTGCCCAGGAGTGAGTGAACCTAACAGGTAATGATCAAGTGATCTCTCACTTGCCATCCATCACCCCCCACTGATGAATAGAGGCTAGGGACACCATTCCTTACCCATTCTGGCTAATAGCCATTAATGGACTTAACCTCCATGAATTTATCCAGTTCTCTCTTTAACCCTGCTGTATTCCTAGCTCTCTCAGCCTCATCAGGCAAGGAGTTCCATAGGTTGACTCTGTGCTGTGTGAAGAACTTCATTTTATTTGTTTTAAACCTGCTGCCCATTAATTTCATTTGGTGGCCCCTAATTCTTATTCTATGGGAACAAGTAAATCACTTTTCCTTATTCACTTTCTCCACACCATTCATTATTTTATATACCTCTATCACATCCTCCCCCTTAGTCTCCTCTTTGCCAAGCTGAAGAGTTCTAGCCTTTTTAATCTCTCCTCACGGGACCTGTTCCAAACCACTAATCATTTTGGCTGCCCTTCTCTGAACCTTTACTAATGCTAGTATATCTTTTTTTGAGATGAGGAGACCACATCTGTATGCAATATTCAAGATGTGGGCGCACCATGGATTTGTATAAGGGCAATAAGATATTCTCCGTTTTATTCTCTATCCTTTTTTTGATTCCTAACATCCTCTTTGCTTTTTTGACTGCTGCTCACACTGCGTGGATGTCTTCAGAGAACTATCCACGATGACGCCAAGATCTTTTTCCTGATTAGTTGTAGCTAAGTTAGCCCCCATCATATTGTATGTATAGTTGGGGTTATTTTTTCCCATGTGCATTATTTTACATTTATCCACATTAAATTTCGTTTGTCATTTTGTTGCCCGATTATTTAGTTTTGTGAGATCTTTTTGAAGTTCTTCACAGTCTGCTTGGGTCTTAACTATTTTGAGCAGTTTAGTATCATCTGCAAACTTTGTCACCTCACTGTTTACCCCTTCCTCCAAATCACTGATGAATAAGTTGAATAGGATTGGTACTAGGACTGACCCCTGGAGAACACCACTAGTTACCCCTCTCCATTCTGAAAATTTACCGTTTATTCCTACCCTTTGTTCCCTGTCTTTTAACCAGTTCTCAATCCATGAAAGGCTCTTCCCTCTTATCCCATGGCAACTTAATTTACGTAAGAGCCTTTGGTGAGGGACCTTGTCAAAGGCTTTCTGGAAATCTAAGTACACTCAGAGGAGTATCCAGGTTTCAAGAGCAGGGGGAATGACAACGAAAAAAAGGCGCCACTTCCAAAAAAGAAGGCGCCACCAAAGAAAAAAGGCGCAACTTCCAGCTGGTGGAGCTGCTACCAAAACGTTGCCGGCGGACAAAGCGGTGAAGCGGGTCTGGCCACCAAAATAAGTAGAGCTCTTTTGGCGGCATTTTGGCGGACAGACATGCTTCGCTTTGTCCGCTGGCGGTGTTTCAGCAGCAGCTCCACTAGTGCCCCCTGCTCCAGCCACCTGGTCAGTAGGCACCACTTTTGGGAATCTGTCCTCAGGGGGAGTGACTGCTCCCCCGGATCCACCGCTAGCTACACTACTGAGTACACTATGTCCACTGGATCCCCCTTCTCCACATGTTTGTTGACCCCTTCAAAGAACTCTAATAGATTAGTAAGACATGATTTCCCTTTACAGAAACCATGTTGACTTTTGTCCAACAATTTATGTTCTTCTATGTGCCTGACAATTTTGTTCTTTACTATTGTTTCAACTAAATTGCCCGGTACGGATGTTAGACTTACCGGTCTGTAATTGCTGGGATCACCTTTAGAGCCCTTTATAAATATTGGCATTACATTAGCTATCTTCCAGTCATTGGGTACAGAAGCCGATTTAAAGGATAGGTTACAAACCTTAGTTAATAGTTCCGCAATTTCACATTTGAGTTCTTTCAGAACGCTTGGGTGAATGCCGTCTGGTCCCGGTGACTTGTTACAGTTAAGTTTATCAATTAATTCCACAACCTCCTCTAGTGACACTTCAATCTGCGACAATTCCTCAGATTTGTCACGTACAAAAGATGGCTCAGGTTTGGGAATCTCTAATGTCCTCAGCCGTAAAGACTGAAGCAAAGAATTCAAAACAAACAAAAAACAGAGAAGGACCTAAAGCAGGGGTCAGCAATCTTTCAGAATTTATTCACTTAATTTAAGGTTTCGTGTGCCAGTAATACATTTTAACACTTTTCAAGGTCTTTTTCTATGAGTATATAAAATATAACTAAGCTATTGTTGTATGTAAAGTAAATAGGTTTTAAAAATGTTTAAGAAGCTTCATATAAAATTAAATTAAAATGCAGAGCCCCCCAGACAGGTGGCCAGGGCCTAGGCAGTGTGAGTGCCACTGAAAATCAGCTCACATGCCACCTTTGGCACCCGTGCCATAGGTTGCCTACCCCTGACCTAAAGGATACAGGGTAAGAAAGATACACTAATGGATAGGAGAGAGAGAGATGGTGACATGGGGAAGAAGAACAAATGAAAATCCCAGAGTGTCCCAGTTTGAAATGAACAGATTCCTTGTGTGAGGCTCAAACAACGAACAGTATGGAGAAGGTGAGGCAGGTTTTTCCGTTTACCTTCTCTCATCATACAAAAGGACAAGGGGATATTCCCTGGAATAAAAAGGCAGCAAATTTTTAACTCACAATAGTAGTACTTCTCCCTTGCAATGTACAATCAGCTTTTGGAACTCACTGCCATAAGATAACACTTATTAGGATTCAGAAAGAGACTGGACATTTGTATGGATAACAACAATATCAGAGTTAAAACAGTCACGATTAACAGCCACCAAGAGTTTGGAAGGAATATAAACTTTCATACGTTAGGGCTCAAACCAAATTCTAACTGTTGGGGATTAGAGGAAGGTTTTCCCAGTTGTCAAGTTATTCCATAGATGTCTACCGCCAAGGTTCTTCCACTTCATTCTGACATGTGGCTCTGACCATAGTCAAAGACAAGACAGTGGACTAGATAGACCGTGGGTCTGGTCCAGCCTGGCAATTGCTAGTCAAGATGTGACCGCTATAAAAACAGCTAGAAAAAAAGAGAGCCATTTGTTTATCCAATGTAAGACACAAATAGGACTAATCTGGTCCCTTTATTATGTATTTGGATCTCTCACATGTGGTGTTCTAAGAGATGGAAGAGAGAAATTTACCTCTGTCTTATTTATCAGGACAATTTAAAAGGCTGTTTTCTAACATGGTTGTTTTTAGAGAGATTACATATAACTGAACTGTACTTTTAATTAAATGTGTGAAACATTTTAAGTCAGATTTTGTTTGATTTAGCAAAAGTAGCAACGCTAAAGCTCTAATGGAATTGATGGAAAAATAAATGCTAGTAATTTTAATAAAAATGTAAGGTTTGAACTCAATACCTTTGAACTATGAAACTGACATTTGATCCACTAAGTGACACAGGCTTAAGCAATTTAAATCCATAGCAATTTAAAGGCATTATTCTGGTTACCTGAGAACTCATTTTCCATTAAATGCCAAGAATGGATTAAAAGAATCAAAAAATGAAAAGTAAAGACTAGAGAGTTTATATTACTATGTGCTCCCATGATCTCCATCCATGAAGAAAGTAACAAAAATCAGATTTAGATCTTACTCTTACAGAAACATACACACATGCTCAACTATACTGATGTAAACAGTCCTATTAAATTCAATGGGACTGCACATGTGTGTAGTTATTCATGGCCATAAGTATTTACGTGACTAGGGCCTTGGGGCTTGTCTACATGGCAAGTTACAGTGTGGCAAGCCAAGGTGTGAATGTACAGCGCACCACTTTGTTGCACAGTAACGTCCCATGTGGACACTGCTACAGCACAGCAAAAGTCCTAGAATGCTATTGTATACCAAGCTTCACTCTGGGACTTTCAGTGGACTGTAGTAGTGTTCACACAGGAGAATATTGTATAACAAGGTGATGAGCTATAGATTCACACCCCAGGTTGCTACATAACTTGCCAGGAAGACAAGCCCTGAGCTTGTGATGTCCTCCTTCAATGAAAAAGTGTGAGTACTAGGTAATACCCCTATATTCTGGCAAGCTATTATTTTACTATAAAATACTTTGTACACTTCTGTTTCCTTCCATTTGAGTATCTCAAAGTGCCTGTGATAGAGGAGGGTCAGGGAGCTGCGGTAGAGTGCTTGAGGGGAGATATGTAAGCTCAGAGCTAATTGAGGCATGGCTCCCTGTGGACTAGGGAAGGTTGCAGGTTGATTGGAACACCTGCAATCAGTTAAGGCCCTACTAAGAACCTAATAAAACCCCCTGCTTCAGGCAGACAGGGGAGGATAGGAGAGGGAGCAGTGAGCAGTTTGGAGGAGTTGGAGCAGTTGGAGGAGAGTTTGGAACCAAGACCACCCAGACCCTCGGTAAAGAGACACTTGACCTGTGTAGAGAGAGGGCAGGAAGCCCCACAAACTGAAGGGTAGGAGAGGGAAGTAGCCTAGGGGAAGGAATAGCTACTTCAGGTAGTTTACCACTATCCTCAGGGCCCCTGGGCTGTGACCCGGAATAGAGGGTGGGCCCGGGTCCCTCCCTCTCCACTCCCCCTCCTCTAGGATACTAGTGGGGCAGTTAATACCCTATTCAGGAGCAAGAAATAGCTCCCTGAAACCTCCCCCCCCCCCGCAAGAAGAGAAAGCGCGGGACCCATCATAACAGTGCCACACAAACTTTAAGACCGATATAACAATTTTACAGATGGGTAAAGTCAGGGAGATGATGTTTGAGTAAGCAGCTTGCACAAGATCAGAGAGCAAGTCATGGCAGATTTGATGTTAAACTAGTTTGGCTCACAGTTGCATTCTCTACCACTAGAAAAGACACTTCACCTTATTAACAAGAGCAGCAAAAAAGCAAACACAATTTATTTGATGTGATGATGGTGTTATTAGGTCTGTGGAAAAAAGAGTCAGAAAACTTATTTGAGCAAGGCAATATCCCAGATACTAAAACACAAAGTTGTGGGGTCATCCCGTTTCACTGCTATCTTATACTCTTTCTAGTATTAACTCTGTCTTTAGAAACAGCAAAGATCGTCATAAGTTATCTATTTAATTTGCAGTGTTGTTGTAGCAGTGTTGGTCCTAGCAGATTCCTGAGACAAGGTGGGTAAGGTGATATCTTTTATTGGCCCAACTTTTTTTGGTGCAAGAGACAAGCTTTAGAGCTACACACACCTGAAGAGCTCTATGTAACCTGAAAGTTTGTCTTTCACCAACAAAAGTTTCTTCAATAAAAGATATCACTTCACCATCTCATCTCTCTAAAAGTAACATGCAAGTTTTAAGCTGTACTACTTTATACTACATGATTACTTCAGTGTTTCTGCAATAACACACCAGAGTTTGCACTTTGAATTTTTTTTAAACTCAAAACTCAAGCAGTTGTGTGCTCTTTTTTCCTAATCCACTGCAGATTTGGTGCAACTCAGTTTCATCTCGAAGCTTTTACAACAGGTGTGTTCCACAGCCACTTTTAGTGCCTTCTTCAACAAAAATTACTTGCCAAAAAGGTAGCATTTATGTGATTTTCCCAGATCTAATCCTAGCTAAGCCATAAAATGCTGTAATGCATGTTTGCAACAACTTGAACAAATCTTTGATCTTTCTTCATGAGTCCATCTAGTGTTCACAAAGAAACAAATACACTCCAGGAAACCAATAAAATATTGCTTTGATGGACTGTATTTTTTGAAGAGAGAGAGCTGTGTTTCTGGTTCAATGGACCCAAGTTTTGCTGATATTCTGCTACAGCTAAAAACATCCGTGTTTAAAGCAATTCTGTCATTTTAATTATGTTTCACAGGAAACTGGCTAGGACAATAAAAAAAAACATAAAAAGGGCTTTGGTTAGAAATTCAAACAACTTTCTGGAGACTGAAATATTCTGTTCTCATGAAACAAACATACATTGTTGTTTTGACTATTAAGGACCCATTTATTCCCTGGAGGGGAAGGAAATCCTAGCAAATGCAATGGGTGGTTATAGGGGGTAGGAGTCAGAGGAAATCACTACTGAAAAACAGGGC
The DNA here is from genome assembly GCA_007922305.1 of Dermatemys mawii. Lineage (NCBI taxonomy): Eukaryota > Metazoa > Chordata > Testudines > Dermatemydidae > Dermatemys > Dermatemys mawii. The sequence goes on along the minus strand of ML677350.1, from coordinate 26,826,255 downwards.
AAGTGTACTGATGACAGTAATATTCATTGTTCTTCCTCTGGAGGATAAGTCATATTTTAGCAGGGTAGGGAGAGGAGTTTAGAATGGAAAAAACACTAAGGAAAGATTATTAATACCCACCTAAGGCTTCCCATTCTAATCCGATAGGAAGGTCACACTATGTTCTTTAAGATAGGGATCATTTTTATGCTACTGCCCCAAACTTGCAACGCGATCTGCATGGGTGGACAGCTGTGCTCACTTGTACCACCATGAAGAAGGGGGGCCTGTGACTGTATAGTAATTAGTACAATGGGGTCCTGATCTGTCTGGGGAGTCTAAGCACTGCTGTAATATAAATATTACTGACATGTTTTCACTTCTAAGTTCCTTTTAAAAAAGCTTAGCTTGTAGTTTTCAACATTAAAAAAGGGGAATTAAAGAAGATTCTCTTTATCAGAAGTTGCACTGGTAAAATGTTCATAAGACCTCTCACAGAAAAACATTAGAAGTACTAATGCTGGTAAGAAGCAGAAAACTAGCAGGATTTGTTTTTATATTAATTTATTATTATTATTTAAAATAGACAATCATGAGTATAATGGAAAAAGCAGCTTGCGTCTCCTTGCAAAAGTTCCTTTTCATAGTGAGACTTCCTGCTTTTCCATTTAAGCTGTAAGCTACTTGTTTTTAAATTTTACTTTCTGGAGAAAAAAGACACTCTTTTTATGGAAATTGTGTTTCTCTGACTCATCCAGCATGGTTAAGTTTTCCTCACCTCATAACAATCATGTAGTACTAGATGAAACCTGTACAGTGTAACGTAATTGTTCCTCAGTATTCCAGTGGGAAGTTTTTTCAGTAGAGGCATACACACAACTTGGTAGTTCTACTTCTTCAACTAAAGAGTGTAGATCATCTCCTCCAGCTAAATCAGTGGTTCCCAAACTTTAACCACCTGTGAACCCCTTTCACTAAAATGCCATGTCTCATGAACCCCCTCCTAAAAATGAATATTTCTAGGGATTATCTCCTTTACTTGAGTATAAATTATAAAAGCAGTGATCTTGGAAATGCAACATCTGTTTTTATTATTATTATTTAACTGTATTTTATTACATTATGAAGATGGCAACACTCTTCCAAGATCTCACTTTCGTATCTTGTATCACTTGGAATAAGCCTGTTTAAGACAAGGCTCCAGTGTTTCATCAAGGAGTATCAGATGTGAAACAGCATGAAGGTATTTAAGAAGTTAGGAGGAACTCTGAGCTGAACAAGCATTCAGGTCTTGAGCAGTCCAGGCAAACAGCCCAAAGTAACTTGTTCTTCATAACAATTTAAAAAATAATACTAGCTGCCTATTTAATTTTAAAAACAGCCAAAAATATTCACCTCCCTTTTCATTTCTTATAAGGAGTCTTGAAGTTTAAATCTCCTCAGTGTGACAGATATGCTTGCTCTGATCTGCTTAGCTTGTGGAAGTCCAGGGGCTCCGAGATGCTGGCCCTGTTGCCCAGGATCCCTAGGGACAGCTCTCTCCGCCATTAGGGAATTCCCCCCTGCCCCACCCCGAGAACCCCCTGTAACATTTTGCAAAACCCCAGGGGTTCACAAACCCCAGTTTGGGAATCACTGAGCTAAATTATTTCCAGCTCCTTCCAAGATACAGCTATAAGAAAATGTATTATCTGAAAGTGGTATTCCTTCAGCCATAATGATCTCCCTGTTATTTTTTAAATCAGCTTTCTTGTTTAGTTCAAAATTTGTGCACTTTTCATGTTTCTTTAAAGGCCAAGGATAACTCCAGTTTTAAAAACAAAACAAAAAAACTTTGACTTCCAAGTGAGATGGAAACTGAAGTCTAATTTGAGTAAAAACTTTGAGCAGTATTATTTTCTGTTTATACAGTAGATGCTCGATTATCCAGGATTGGGTTAACCAGGCTGTAGATCATCAAGGATGTCAAAAAAAAAAAAAAAAAAAAAAAAAAAAAAAAAGGTGGGTAACTCGCAGGGCCGGCTCTGGCTTTGTTGCCACCCCAAGCACCAAAAAAGAAAAAAAAACCCACTAGGGCACAGGGCAGCCAGTGAGCCAACACCCCCTCCCCCTGACGTAGGGTGGCTGGTGAACCAACCCCCGCCCCCATATTTCCTATGATGGTGATTATCTGGGATTTTATTAACCAGGATTAATTTTTTCCCTGTCATCCCGGATAATCGAGAGTCTACTGTACCTATATATAAAGGGGGAACAAATGGGATTCTACATGAAAAGTTTGCTGTTTTCCACAACATGCCTGAGCAGTTGCATCCATCAGAAATGCAATCTCAATGGACACAAGGTAGAAATGTGCTTTCCATGGAAGGGCCAAAAGAAAGGGCCACAAACTTGTAAGGCACAGGTTAAAGGACTTATCCTGCATCAAAGTATTTGGTGGCAGATCTCTTACTAACAGGAACAGGTCACAAGTCCCCAGGTCCTCACCTGGTGTAAACTATCTTATCTCCATTGTTTGGAAAGGTGTATAAATAACATTCCTCCACCTCAGTCTTTATCTGACACTTTCCCATCAAAAGTCCTTACTGAGGGGTAAGCAACTTTTGTGGATTTCTCCATTCCTTCCTGAGATGAGGAGGTTTTCATCAATCTCTTACTGGTCGAGTGAAGTGAGGCCTAACACTCAGATTGAAGGCATTTCTTTGTCTGTAACATGATAACTTTTGAAGACCTGCAGCACCAACTGGCCACTGTTTAAGGGGAGAGGTGATGACGGCAGGCATCAGGGTTAGGGTTTAAGGTTAAGGTCCCTGGAGTAAGTGATGACTGCCTGAGTTAGTTCTGGTGTTAAAATATCACTGCTCAGGCTTCTCTGTCTGCAGCAACAAATGGGCATTATCAAGGGGAAGATGTTGATATGAAACTGATTAAAACAATGAAGACAAGAGGACCAGGTTAAACACCATTGAAATTCAGGTTTAGTGGTAGTATCTTCTAAAACTTCTCTGGGTTCAGGGAGAGATGGTGTTCCTGTCTGTCACTGTTTGTTTGGCCAATAAGGGACTGGCAGAAGCCCACTCACCACAGCAAGGAATGAAGAAATCAACAAATGGTGCTTAACACACAGTAAGAGTTTGGGACAGAGAGGAAGTCCAGGAACTACTTCTTGTAGTTGTTGGTGTACAAAGAAAGTGCAGTCACTTGACTTGAGCTGAAAGAGATACAGGTGGAAAAGTGCCAGACAGAGAATGAGCTGGAGGGATGCCACTTGTGTGAGAAGAAGAAAGCATGTCAGATCCTGCTAGATAGAGGTGAGACTGGCAGTTTCAGAGCAAGAGACAAAGAAAGAGGGAAAAGCTACAGTAAGTAAGTACAAAAGCACAAGCCAAAAAAGCAGGGGGTGAGAGAAAGGGAAGAATGAGTGACGTAGTGTAGAACAGAAACAAAGTGCAGAACTCAAAAGCAGAGTGGCCCCTTTCTGACCACCCCAAGTGCCCTTTTAAAAACTGGCTGTAAAATTATTTCTTCAGAACTATAAGGAAAGAGGCAGCTGCATTGTATTTGAGATGGTTCATTAGCTATGAATGACTTTAAGGGGTAATGGCAGTTACCATTGGCCAGTGCTTTCATCAGATGATCCTACTGTAAAAATCAGTCTGACGGTTGCAAGAGCTCCTGGTGGTGTTTTGGCATGAATGAGGTACCTGCTACATTCCAGGTTGGTTAATAAACAGGTTAATGGGTCTGTGCAGCTTTGGCATGGTTTTTAATCTAGGACAGTTACATAATCATGTACAGTTGGAAATGGAAAAACAAAGAGTATCTGCGAAGCTTTGGAAGCATGCCAATAGCAGTCTCTGAGACAGATGGTTATTGGCTTGGCATGGTCATTGTGACTTACCTAGGACACAGACTCTGCACCATTGAAAATTTAAGATCAGAACCAGACAAGGTGGAAACCAATAGCAATTGGCTCATATCCACTGCAAAATGCCAGATGAGGGCTTTCCTAAGGCTCAGTTGGCTTGAAAGTGGCTATAATTTAAGTCCCCCTGACAGATGCTACTGATGACTAAGCCACCTGACAAGCTGTCATGGATGGACAAATCAGTTCGTATGGATACACATAAGGCAGTACTTACCTTGCTGCTGGCAGGTTATTCCCCTTGTTGTTGTGAGTTTTTTAAAAAAAATAAAGATGTCATTTTGTCTAACAGAATGCACAATCTACCTCAAAATTCATGACAGGCTTTACAGAAGGCCAACACACTGTCTGTTCCCTTAACAGGTTAGTAGCCCTTTCCGTTTTGGTACCTAGTCTAAAATGCCCGGCTTGAATGCATAAGCCATTTGAGTTTTGTACATAAATGACTTCAAAGATGTACATGCAGAATGCAAACTGTGCTGTGTGTGGGTGACACATCAAACCACTGTTATCAAACAGGCTTGATGTCCTTCAATAGGCTCTAAGCATAGGGAAGATGTTGGATCATCAGAGACAGGATTGGCTGGTGGGGGAAATATAGCAAGATCTGAAAAAAGTTCTAGGAGATGGGTCTCTGGCCAACAGGACCAGATTAAGGGATAGGTGTTACAAGAATGTGCCTATGGCTCCAGCTCTTAGAGTCAAAATAATCTAAAATTCTAATATAAAGTATATTTCTAGCCTTCACTGTTACAAAGAAAACACAGCCTAAGTGTTATTGATGCACTTTGCAGAGAAGTCATAGCTTTGAGAGGTGTGAACTGCTCTATTCATCCCAAAGGGTTGTGAACTCAAAGCTGCTGGTTTTTGGGGGGTCTCTTGCCAAAACCCCCAATAGTGGTCTCTGTGTGGGGGACAGAGGACCTTTGCTACTCTCAGCCTATCACTGTTCTGCTGAGGTGGTGTCAGCCGAGGGGTCTCCATGGCATGGGTTTTCTCGTTTGAGTGGGCTCCAAGACTTTGTAATTATTTTTCCTAAAAACCCTACAAAATTTGAGAACAGTCTGGCAACACTAATGGTTGGCCACTGTGGGTCTGTCTGCATGGCAAATTAAACCTGGGTCTGTGGGACTCAGGCTTGTGGACTTGGTGTTTCCAAGTCCATGCTTGAGTGTCAGAGCACTGTAAACCAGGGCTTACAATAGCTGGAATCGGGTGTCACAGCCCAGCGAACACGTCCATGCTGCACTAGGCAGACATTCTGACTTGGGTCTGTGGCCACACAGCAAAATGACAGAGCTTGGACCGGAGTCACAATGGGACTCAGGCTCTGACCAGCCCGTCGGCCCTGGATCCCAAATACTTGCTGAGCTGAGTCAGACTGCTTTCTGTGTGGATGGAAGGGGGGGCTAAAACCTAAGTCTGAGCCTGGGCTTAGCGCCCAGGATAGATATACCCTGCAAGTACTCGAGGGAATGACGTCTACACAAACTGTTTTAGCAACTAGCATCCAGAACACTGAACACACTTCTGTGCAGATATTCAAGACACACCTACCACCACACAGTGCTAGTGAAAGGGTAACATTAAGGAGTGAATAACTGAAGAGACAACACTCTTGATGGGCAGCTAGGAATACTCGCAATGTATATAATTTCAATGAATAACACCAGCTTGTATAAAAGACAGCTAGTTATTTTATGCTAGCTCAGTTTTTTCTTGGTACTTAGCAACCAGCACTGACTGTTTAGTTCTGAAAGTCTATTAAAGAAAATAAGTGGGCTGTATTTACAAACTAAAGCAAAGAGCAGCATGTTATTAGCTGGAGAGTAACTTTATGCAGAACTAAAACATTTGCCAATACGTGCATACACTTTCTTTTTGCAAATTTCAAACTCCTCATCATAGCTATATATTTTAGCCAAACCCTGAGGGGCTTAGAACAGGGATACTCAAAGTTTAAGTCTAGAAAGGGACCACCATCTAGTTAAACTTTTTTTGGCCTCAGGGCCACATCAGGGTTCCAAAAGTGTATGGAGGCTGTGTCGGGGAGACTGTGACCTTGCCCCCTATCCGCCCCCTCCCACTTCTTGCCCCCTGACTGCCCCCCTCAGAACACCTGACCCATCCAACCCCCCCCCCCCGCTCTTTGTCCCCTGTCCTTCCCCTCCCGGGACCCCCTGGGACTCCACCCTCTATCCAACTCCCCCTGCTCCCTGTCCTTCGACTGTCCCCTGGAACCCCTGTCCCCTTATCATGGTGCTCAGAGCACCAGGGCTGGCAGCCGCGCCACCCAGATGGAGCCAACCATGCTACTGCGCTGCCCGGCAGGAGCTTGCGGCCCTTCCACCCAGACCGCTGGTGGCACGGGGAGCTGAGGCTGTGGGGGACGGGGGACAGCAGAGGAGGGGCCGGGGGCTAGCCTCCCCAGCTGGGAGCTCAATGGCCGGGCAGAACGGGCCCGTAGTTTGCCCACCTCTAATATAGTCTGATCTTCTGTATATCACAAGCCACCAACACAACCCCCACACTAAATCGAACAACCAAAATTAAACTAGAGTATTACAACTCTCAGGAGACTAGGCTATCCTCCATCTGGTTTAATAAAATACATTGCACCAATTCATTCCCACTAATCCAAGTAATCCTTTTACATACCTATAGCCTGAGCCAGGGCTATCACCACCTCCTGGCAAGTTGTGACTTCAGTGACCCCACAAACGATTCTCTGGACTCCATCCACCCACACTTTGAGCTCCATGGTGCACCAGATCATCCAAGAGCCATGAATGCAGTCATCAGGATGTCATGTCATGTTTACAGCTACACCAAAGACGATGAGGCTAGTAATCAGCTGGAAAAGAAAATAATGCAGCCTTTTAGTGTAAGGCATTGGCAAGTTATATTACAAACAATAATTTACTCAACACTGTTGGGGCTGGGAGAGGTCTACTTCAATGTCAAACATTTTAAACTGAGTTAGGTTTTGTAACATGGAAAGAGATGCAATTTTTATTTTAAGTGAACTCATTTTGAGGGCATTTCTGTGTTCTCTTAAGGTTGGAAACCCTAATACAGCAGCACTGTGGTAGGGTCTCAAGAACAAGAAAATGAAACTGAATTCCTATTCAAGAGGAGACTATTTCATACATATACAAAATAAAAATAAAAAAATCTAACAGAAATAAGGGAGAGTAAACCCCATTTTAAAAATTCATACGGTTTTAATAACCTGCAGATTTACTAACACAGTTTTCTTAAATGTGATTTTAATTGTACCAGCATCTCTTTACTTGCTCTCCTTTCCCCCCAGCTACATCAATTTACTCTAAAGTAATTAAGTTTAAGGTTTCATGCAAGTTTTTTGCCTACCATGTAGTACTTGGCAAGTATTTGCAAACAGAACACTCAACGTTTTGAGAAATGGGCAGAAAGTAATTCCTAAAATAAAATGAGAGATAAAATAAAAAGGCTCCAATACATTGATTGGATCTCTCAAGAGATTGGTAACTCATTGCAGAATCTTTTGGCACTAGTTCAGTACCTTAAATAGGCAGTGGTTTCCAACTGATTGCTGCTAGAGTGAGATCCCACCTCTTCCTTTTTGAAATTGAATGCAATGGGATGTGGGTGCTTAACTTTTAGGATACTTTGAAAATTCTAAAGCCCTACTCACTTCATGATGCAATTGAGTGATTACTGTCCAGGTCCTACTGCAGAAGCATCCACATCATAAAAACCACTGTTATCTTGCATCACTGATGGCAGGCTCAGCAAAGAGACCAAACAGACATGGAAACAGACACGGATAATCTCCATCCAAGAATGCTGAAGAAACTGGCACATGAAATTGCAAGTCCAGTAGCAAGAATTTTGAATGCATCTGTAAACTCAGGGGTCATACCCTATGACTGGAGAATTGGTAGTATCGTTCCTACTTTTAAGAAAAGGGAAAAAAGTGATCCAGGAAACCACAGGCCTGTTAAGTTTGACTTCATTTGTACGCAAAGTCCTGGAACAAATTTTGAAAGAGAAAGTAGTTAAGGACATAGAGGTGAATGGTAATGGAGATAAAATACAACATGGTTTTACAAAAGGTAGATTGTGCCAGACCAACCTGATCTCCTTAACTGAGAAGATAACTGCTTTATTAAACAAAGGAAATGCAGTAGATCTAATCTACCTAGATTGCAGTAAGGTGTTTGATACAGTACCACATGGGAAATTAATAGTTACATTGGAGAAGATGGGGATTACTAGGAAAATTGAAAGGTGGATAAGGATCTGGTTAAAGAGGTGACTATAACGGGTCATACTGAAAGGAGAACTGTTAGGCTGGAGGGAGGTTCTTAGTGGAGTTCCTCAGGGACTGGTCTTGGGACCAATCTTATTTAATATTTTTATTCCTGATCTTGGCACAAAAGCTGAGTGTTTGCTAATAAAATGTGCAGATGATACAGTTGGGAGGAACTGCCAATACGGAGGACCGAAATATTATACAAGAAGATCTGGATGACTTTCTAAACTGGAGTAATAGAAATGGGATGAAATTTAATAGTGCAAAGTGAAAGGTCATACATTCAGGGACTAAAGAATTTTTGCTATAAATTGGGGGCTTATTATTTGAAAGTGACAGAGGAGGAGAAAGACCTAGATGTATTGGTTGATCACAGGATGACTAAGCTGTTAAGTGATGCAGCCATGAAAAAGGCTAATGCAATCCTAGGATGCTTCAGGTGAGGTATTTCCAGTGGAGACAGGGAAGTATTAATACCATAATACTAGGCACTGGTAAGAACTCATGTGGAGTTCTGGTCTTCCATGTTTAAGATCAATTCCAACTGGAACAGAAAAGGGCTACTAGGATGATCTGGGGAATGGAAAACCAATCTTATGAGAGGAGACTCAAAGAGCTTGGCTTGTTTAGCCTAATCAAAAGAAGGCTGAGGGCAGGGGTGAAAGTGGGCTGGTACGGCGTACAAGTAAGAACCTGTACCAACCTGTATTCACCCCACATGAAACCATTGCTACAGCAGCGCTTTAAGGACAGTCTTTGCCGTGGCAGCACTTTAATATTGCTGCGTCCCCCCCACCCCATCCGTGGCCCTTCCGGTAGAGTGGGCACAGCAATGTTAAAGTGCTGCCACGGCAAAGTACTGTCCGAGGGATTCAGAGGGTGGGAGGGGGATCAGAGTTGGGGGAGAGGGTCGGGGCACAGGTTCAGGGAGCTCCCAGAACCAGAGGCATGTCCTCCCCTCTGGCTACTACGCAGAGTCGCCGCCAGGTGGCTCTACCCGCTGCCCCGTCTGCAGGCATTATCCCCCCGCAGCTCCCATTAGACATGGTTCCTGGACAATGGGAGCTGCAGAGCTGGCACTTGGAGTGGGGGCAGCGTGCAGAGTCCCCTGGTTGCCCGTATGCGTAGGAGCCAGGGGGAAATGCTGCTGCTTCCGGAAGCCACACGGTGCACAGAGCCACAGCAGGCAGGCAGCCTGCCTTAGCTCCTCTGCACCACCAACTAGACATTTAACGGCCCAGTCAGCACTGCTGACTGCATCTGCCAGGGTTCTGTTCTAATCGAGTGTTCCAGCTGAAAACCAGACACCTGGCAACGCTACCATCGGCGACTGCTAGTAGAAAAAATCCCCAATGACCGGAAACGGGACACTAGATGGGCCGGCTTTGAGTTACTACAGAGAATTCTTTCCCAGGTCCCTTCTTGGTGGGTCATGCTCACATGCTCAGGGTCTAACTGATTGCCATATTTGGGGTCAGGAAAGAATTTCCCCCTTGGTCTGATTGGCCTGCCCTGGGTTTTTTTTTTTATCTTCCTCTGCAGCATCAGGCACGGGTCACTTGGAGATTTAAATGAGTGTAAATGATGAATTCTCTGTCACTTGAAGTCTTTAAATCACGTTTTGAAGACTCCAGTAACTCATCCAGAGGTTATAGGTCTATTACAGGAGTGGGTGGTTGAGGTTCTATGGCCTGTGCTGTGCAGGAGGTCAGACTAAATGATTACAATGGTCCCTTCTGACCTTAAAGTCATTGAGTCAAAGGACACTGAACTACTTTCTCATCTCACTCACTCCCGATATGGAAGAAGGGACGTGAAACAATCACTGCAGTGTCTTCCCACATTACCACTGCTCTCATGCTACATGCTTTGCAGATAATGGCCTTTGTTTTCCAGTTGTGCTAACCGTCACTCCTGAACCTTTCACATATACTGCATTGAATAGATCACCAAAACAGAGACAAATTGCACCAATCTGCAGCTGGCATTATTCAGTGTATTTCCATTGCCTTCAGTGAAAATACGCTAGGTTACTCCAGCTGAAGAACTAGCCCATTGCATTCTATCACTACCACGTCCAGCACTAAAATCAAAGTTCCCGGGGTGGGGCAGGGGGAAGAGATAATCCTCATCAATTTTAAAATTTAATTTTGAGTGAACAGAAATGGAATATAAAATTTATTCCCAAATTCATCACTATGTTATCATTTGAAAGAATGGAACCGAAGTACAAGAACAGCAGACAAAGCTGGGAGAACGGATTTGTGAACACCTCATAAGAACAGTTTGTTCCTGGCCCATTCCTTGTGATCAGCTGCCGGTATAGACCTACTCCTCATTTACAACAGTCGAATTTTGCAAGGGTTGTCAGCTTTAGTTTCAAACTAACTATGGCTCTGAATAAATGTGGTTTTGCAACAGTTCAGCTTTCCAAGGTTGTGAGTGTGTGTATGTGTCTGTGTGTGTGAGAGAGAGAGAGCTGAAAGAAATCTGGCTGGATCATGGCCCACAAAAAGTTAATTTCTTGCCAGGACAGTGGAGATGTTGAATTTCAAAGACTTCAAAGTAAACTCCAGGGAAGCATTACCTAGATGGCTTAAGATAGGATACTAGTGATGTTGGTTTGCCTTTTAAATTGTAAATGACAGCTGAATTATTTAACAAATGGAGAAAATAAACCAAAGTTAATTCAGCAAAGGAAACTGAAATATTTGTGTAGTCCCACACGGATAAAAGGTGATCAAACAAGAGAAGATGTTTTTAAAGTATCAAGAAAGTGGACAACACAAGAACAAAGAAAAGAGATCTGAAAGTTACTTAGAGGAGATTAGCAAAAGTAAAAAAAGGCCTGATTGCACAAAACAGCTGGAATTTGATGATGCTGATGGATTTAGTACAATTGTGCTTGCAGGAAGAACTGGGGCAGAAAGAACACACATTAAATACTAAATAGTTCACCTTTTACAAATTGTAAACTGAATTGCATTCTGCTTAGGATGCAAACATTCATCAGCTTCTATATGTAACAAAATAGGAGTCTAGCCCAATAGTTATAATATAGAAGAGATTATTCAGTTTTAAAACCCAGCATCTTGTTGCTATAACTGGCAGTTATCTGAAGTGCTGTTCAGGAGGCATACTGATTCTCATTAGGGAGAGTGTGACTCTGAGCCAACAAAGCCTTCCCTGCCCCTCCACCCCCAAGATGCATATAGGGGCTGAATCAGTAACCACTCAAGTCTGTGATTCAGGCCCTTCTGAAGCAGCATTGAGGGACTCAGCTGTGAAGTCTGTCCAGCACACACAAACACAATTGCGTGAAATACATATTTCAAAAAACAAAACCAAGGACTAGAGAACATTTGATTCCAAATGTATAAATAAAAGCAGATCTCAAATATGTTCAATTCTTTAAACTCAAAGTAAGACTCTTAAGAATTCTACTTTACGCCCAGTAACGTTCTTTTCAGTAAGCATTGTGTAAAATCAATCAACAGGGGGATTTAACAGTTTAAACAAATATACTTCCCATATAAAACTGTATTTCAAACAATCTCATACTGAAGTATTACCAATACAAATACTGAAATTGCTCATCTGGTTAAGACTACTGCCATATACTAATCAACTAAGGAGGTCTTTTATTGGCCCATAATATAACGGAATGAGTCAAAAGCCTCATAAAAGGTCCCATCAGTCACCTTTAATTGTTTATTCTTGGAAAGGCTGCCTTCCAGATAAACAGACTTCACATTCCACGTGAAAATGTAAAGAACTTTGCTAATTAATTTAATATACTGCTGAGAGTTGGACAGTTCAGATTTACTTGCACAAAACAAGCCATCTCTCTATATGCAACAAGACACATGTCAAAGCATCAAACGGTCCTAATTGTTTTTCTGTCTGTCAACATCAAAAGTATTATTTTAATTTAGCAAGACAGCTAGTGCTCCCCCTTCCCGCAAGAATCAGCATAATGACCAGTCCTGCGCTCAGTGTAGCACACTGTTTTACATTTCCGTTTTCTGAATGCCTTTATTTGAAAAAATCCAAAATTATTATTTACTAGAATATTGCAGTCATTTCCTGCTTCAAAAAGGCAAATGTTCTGAACAATATAATCTCTTTCGCAGTAGTTTAAGTTAAAGAAAAATACTTGACATTTGAAATTTAAAAGGGCAAAATAACCTAACTGGAACAAACAGGAGGAGGAAAGCAAAACAACAAAAGCAGTTTGTTGTATGTGCTTCAGTCAGCACGGCATCAGTGCCCAGACCCAGGACCAAACCCAAGAACTGCATAAATCACCAAAGACATTAATGTGTCAGGCTTCCTAACATCTGCCAAATGGAACACACGCATGGACTTGGGACATTATGGCCTGATGTAGTGATTGCAGAATATACAGTACATGCTTCCAAACAAAGCTAAACTTATCAATCTAATGCAGGGGTTCTCAAACTGGGGGTCGGGACCCCTCAGGGGGCCATGAAGTTATTACATGGGGGGTGGGGGAGTCACAAGCTGTCAGCCTCTACCCTAAACTCTGCTTTGCCTCCAGCATTTATAATGGTGTTAAATATATTAAAAAGTGTTTTTAATTTATAAAGGGAGGGGGAATCGCACTCATAGGCTTACTATATAAAAGGGGTCACCAGTACAAAAGTTTGAGAACCACTGATCTAATGTAATGGGGACTGAATCTGGATTATAAGACTATACTATAAAAAGTTTACAGGAATGTTTGAGAAAGGAGAAAAATCTTTGGCCTTTATAACCATCTCTCTTCCCAAAAGATCCATTTATGAGGCAAGACTAACTTTTCTATTACAATTTGTTCCCCCCTACTTCTGCCTCACACTTATTTAAGTCATTGTTTGTTGCCAGCAAACTCTTAATATTGTCCAGTTATTGGTTCTTCTGCCTTCTCAGTGAGGTATGTGCTGGTAACCATATATATTTTACATTGGAGTTAGTGCTTAAAATGTTAGGCACTTTCCAAACACAGAACATAACTCTTGCCTCAGTTCTTGCCTTGAATAACATATAAATTAGTCACCTTAACTAGGGCTGGATAAAAATAAGAACTAGCTTGAACTCTTACACTAAATGGAAAATAAACTTTAACAACCTTGGAGGTTTAAATAGAATTCAACTAATAAAATAAAAATCTGTGTCATGTTACCCTAGTTCCTGGTTTTAGCAAGAATTGGAAAGAGTTGTCAGGGTGACTCATTGTTCTACAATATTTCTGTACCAAAGGAGGTTTGAAGCTTATCTGTACAGGAGATGGGCATGAGTCATAGTATGGCTCATCAAAAATGTCCTAAAGTTCTTGTATGTTTTATGTCCAGCATTTTGGTTCAGTTCCATCTTAACCTGAGCCAAACTTTTTCAAGTTTGACAATCACAAAGCTACACCTTCTTCATCTCTTTTCTGTGCCTTCTTCCAGCTGGGCTCATATATCTGGATCTCCTCAATTCTGATTAACCATGCTCAAACCCTTTCTCTTAAGTCCTCTTTTGTCCCATTCTGTCTTAGATCTTCATATGCTCTTATTTTCCAAAGGGGACTAAAAATGAAGTGCCACTATATGTGGGCATACTAACTATATTGCTATTATGCTCTACCCCACATCTTCTCTTCATTACTGGTTTGTCTCCTGCACAGTTACACTATAGACTGCATGATCATTGGAATAGGTATCTTATTTTGGTGCCTTCCACTCTTTCAGGCACTGTGGAAATGTATTCATAATAAATACCTATAAAACCTAGCTCTTCCGCAGAGGAGTTAATCATTTCAAATTAACATAGCAGTTTCATACCATTCCTCATCTCTACATTGTCCATTTAGATTGAAGGCAGTCTGGACTGGGATTGAGGTAAAGTCCTGGTTCTACTGAAATCAAGGGCAGAATTCATACTGAGTTCGATAACACACATCTGGTCTTTTTCTTGACCGCAAAGCGACTAGCATATCACTCAGGCTATATAAACAGCTTCATTAGTAGGTCAGAGTAGATTAGCACCACATTGGCCAAAAGTTTACCAAATCTTTCCTCTCCATTCCTCATCTTTCTAAAAACTTTATTTCTTGCCTCACTCTTGTCCCCAAGTGCAATTTGGCCTAAATGATTTGACCAGAACCAGCACACAACTCCTCCTCCCCCAACTCCCAGGTTCCACACCATCAATCAGCCGTGTCGTCTGCTACTCAGTGACATTCTACTGCATCAAAACATGAATCCCGAACACCTTGCCTTAATCTTCCCTATCTCTCTTCCACCAGTAAAATCCTTTTCATTACACATTTGACACAGACCACCACATTTGACACAGGAGACTATGAGGTCTCTTTTCTGTGATGTTTTACTTGGTTCTTTTACATAGTTTTATATACCACCTCATCTGCCTGAGCCAGCTTTCGAGACGAAAATGAAAATACTCACCTACAGAAGGTACATCAAGCCTCCACATTTTTGGTGGGTCACAAGAGATCTCAGCTTCTCTCTTTCAACAAACTTAAGAAGGTCTCTGAGACCATAAGCATTGCCTAAGGAATCCTTGAAGACAAGGATGGGGCGGGGTAGGGTGGGGTGGGATGATTAACCTTGCCTCACAGGCAGTGCGTAATTTGTGCCAGGTCTTAGCCCCGACACCTCTAGGCAGTTCATATCCCCGGCAGCTCTGGGCTGACCATGTTAGTTATGAAAGTAAAGAAGATGGTTGAGTCCTGACACCCCTTTCATTACAAATTAAGGACTGCTCACAGACCTAACTCATGTCCATGTCAAGATAAAATCAATTCCATTCAGAAGTCATGCAGGACCAGGACAAAGGAAATTTTGGCTGTAGCAATGCCAGAAAGTCCTGATATAAAAATCTATCTGAACTCTCCATTACTTGGAAGAGGTGTTCCCTAGCAACAAGCACCTTCAGGGAGTCTCAACTCCAGACAAGGAAAGAGGCCCATCCAAAACCCTGAAAGACTCCAAGGATTGTTGTTTCTCATACAACATATTTCGTTGATTTGCATGCGGGGCACAACACAAGTAGCAATCTAACAACAGTTGGCTGCATCACTGTACTCTTAACTTGTTCGGCATCCTCAATGGTCCTGCATGGAATTGAGGAAATGAAGCGTTGCCTCAGAAGAATAGAAACCACAGCAAACCTACACTAATAAAATTCTTCCTGATTATAGACAATTTTCTCTCTCTCAGTAGGTTTCAATTTTATTTTTCTGTTGCAGAGATGGGGAGAAGGCAGAATCTCCTCATTATACTCCTACCCAACTGTAAAGGAGATTTTTTTCTTTTTGGATGAAGGATGAGGGGGGCATGGATTGCCATAGTCAGCTGGCTTGGTAACTGAAACACTCAAACCCTCCTCCCACCCTAAAATTTACACAAATTTCTTTCAGTATTTTAAGTTTATGTCTCTTAAGTTCCCACCCTCACTCACAACTTGGGGGTGGGTGGGGGGGTGGTTGTCTTTTTCTTTATTCACATATCTGCTTTCCCCCACCATCTTACCACCTCCATCTCTTTCTATCCCACCTCTGGTCCCCATTTTTCATTCTTGGCCTTCTCCTAGAACATGATTTTTGCTTCCCTCTCCCTTGATGAAGAGAGCTTTGCTACTACATCCAATCCCCAACTGTCCACGTTGACTGAAGCCTGCTGGTCAGATGCCCTAGCTCAGCGTTGTCTCTTCCCCTTTTTTACTGCATCCCTGGTGTCACTGGGAAAGGTGGAGCTGGCAGTCATTTCCCTACCATGACCTCGTGATCTCTCCTGATTGAGCTGAAGACCCCATCAGCATGTCTAGCTCTTCCTACCCTGTGAAGATGCTGCTGGAACAGATCCAGCAGCACTACTGTGTAGGCCACATTTGTTGACCCCTCCTCTCACTCCTGCTGACTGGTGATTGGCTACAGTGTTGTGTAGGGCTCAGTTGCAACTCCACTCAGCACTGAATCAAGCTGACCATGAAGTGAGATGCTCTGCAGGATGGCTTTAAAGCCTCATGATTGCAGACAGAATTTAAAGTCCATCTATCTGCCTACATAGAACCAAGCCTTACCCATTGCCATTGTATTTGGTCAATACTTTGTAGTGTTAATAGTTTCAAAAGAAGCTCATTCAATTCTTGCTGCAGTTCTTCAAAAGTAGGAGTCAAGGTGCAATGAGGCTTGGCACACTTTGATGCATTTCAGAGTGCCCTGGAAGCATCACAAAACTGATGGCAAGGAAACAAAAACGGAAGGTATACTAATGGAACAGATGGCCTATTTAATTCCCTCATTTTATTTTGACACTATTAGGAATGGAACTTTAGCGTTTGTAACATTCCTTAAAAAACAAAAAACCCCACCCACAATCCTCCTTCCCCCCATATATACACTTAATCCAACAAGAACAAAACCAATCTGGAGCAAAGGTCCTTCTTCTGTCAAGTCTAAATATAAAAATGCTCTATTCTAAGATCACTCCTGACCTCAGGCACAAAGGGGAAAGGTTTTCAGGCTATAGGCTTAACTCAGACATACCACTGAGCTCCAGTGATTATCATTTCCATCGACTGCACCAGATCTTAGTGCAGCCCAGAGTCTTGAAGTAGACAATCTGAAGCACAAAGTACCAGCAAATTAAAAAAGTATTCCGTACATTGCTTGCAGCTCTCCAAAATGATCCCATTCAATTGATTTTTATACGTTTGGCTCAGACTCAGGTGAGGACTTCTAGAAAAACAGGATCTGAAACCTTTCACATCCTGAGTCGCCACTTTGAATCTGGCTCAGTTTGGTAGTAACCATCTGATGAGGGATTGTTGTTCTGTATGAAACAAAAACAGGCAGCATCAGCCACATTCCAGGTGCCCACATTCCAAAACCATCACCACAACTGGTTTTAACTGGTAATCTAAGTAGAGATCAAGGACTGAATGGGCATGGAAAGTACACATCTCATCTTTGTATGTCAGTCCTGCAGATCTGGGATGGGGTGTGTTGCTGTTGTAACACAAGGAAGCTTATATGATGTTATCAGGGTTTCACCTGTTTAGTGGACAGAAGATGTCACTCTCCAAAGGTATCAATCTGAACCTTTCTTCCAGTGCTAACTACACAACTACCCAACCACTCTCACACACACGCACAATATCAATTCCACTATGAGTCATTCCATGTCAAGTCAACAGATAAATTCACTACATTGTGGTGACCTTCTCGGCCCCTAAAATCTCAATTCCTTTGTTCCATAATTATGGAGAATTTACTGAACCTATGTAGTAAATACAATGCTGCTGAAAAATAGCAACTTTCAATGGAGGTAACTTCTAGAAGGGCTTATGCACATGGTCCACATTTGTACAATTTAATGTGATCTGGAGTAGAATGGTTTGGTATTAAAAATACCAAAGTCCCCAACTCAGAGAACCAATTCTATTGCAGCACAAAGATTTAGAAGACAACTGAACTACAATCTATGCAAACTGCTTCAAAATTCCCATCATGCCACAAGTACATCCTGAGTTTATCCCTCCAAATATCCTAAATTCATAATGGTGTTTCTTCCCATTGTTATATGGGAGCAGGTTATTTTCTTAATGGGCTTCACAAAACATTAGTCAAAGCAGACAATTCCTGTTTGTCACAGTTCACAATATCCCCTGTACATGTTGTCCGCAGTTGCTCAAGACCTTGTCAGGCATCTGAGTGAAGACATTTGTCCACAATAATTGCTTGCATTTAGACCAAAGCACTAATGAAATAACCAACTCAGTTTCAACAATAAGTAGTTTAACTCTTGTTTCCATGAAGTTAAGTCAATTCTTTACTGTTCATTCAGGAACACATGCAGTACCTGCCAAGTTTTCAGTCAAGATGAAAAGAGCATCTGAAAAAAATTAACAGGTGGAAAAAAATGTTTCCATCCTCTAACATGAAAGATTAATGCAAATTAATTACGCTTTAAAAAGCCACAGAATCCCTAATCACACTTCCCCTACTTCTGAGGGGAGATGTGATTAGGGATGTCACCCTCCAATTACTATATATTTTGAAAAACAAGGAGTCTGGTGGAACCTTAAAGGCTAATATTTATTAGAGCATAAGCTTTTGTGGGTAAAAAATGCACTTCTTCAGATCTGAAGAACTGGGCATCTGAAGAAGGTTTTTTTTTACCCACAAAAGCCTATGCCTTAATAAATCTGTTAGTCTTTAAGGTGCCACCGGCTCCTTGTTGTTTTTGTAGATATACACGAACACGGATACCCCCGATACTTGACACCATGCAAGGCACTATATTTTTTGAGAAAATTATAGGTGTGGAATGAACTGACATCTCAGCCTTAATACTTTCCCTGAAGATATCTTAAAAAAATAGGTCCTACAAATGAAGTGTTTATTGTTTTTAAAGGAATTGACTTAGAAGTTTTAAAAGTCAATTAAACGTATGGTTTACTGCACATGTGACTATTAAAAAAGGAGAAATTATCTCAATGCAAATAAATGAAGTTTATGAAACAGAAATAAAGCAAGGCATTTAAAGCTCAACCAGCATACCAGGGATTTTAAAATGGTGACAGACTCTTGACAATTTTCTTCCGCGTTAGAAGGTCACATCATTCCTTAAATAGATAATCCTCTAAGAAGTCCCAATTACCAACGCAGAAGCCCTTAAGGGAAAAGGCCTCTGGGTATGCCTGTATGACAGGGAAAACCAGGATATAATTTATTTCCATAGGGGAGTTTTTAAAAGCAAACTGATTGGAAACAACATCAGTGAAATAAAGTGAATAGGCAAGGAAGGAAAGAGGGGAAAAAGTTCCCTTTCTGAAGTTTGTTTTGTTGCCTGCACTTACTTTCACAATTCTCCCAGGACAAAAAGAACAAACTTCTCTGTGCTTTTCCATCCTCTGTTTATAAGGGTCACCTGCATCAATTATTTCACATCTCGAGGCAATTAAGATTTTTTTAATTGAATTTTTACATCAAGGCAAATTTCCATGCAGTAAAGTCATAATACAGGGCAATGGGTTAGGACCGTTAGATACTTCTAGGTACTCCAACTCCATGCTGGGAGATATGGAGTTAGTTCCACTAATCATGCTTTTAACTGCAATACAAAGAGATGGGAGCTCAAATACTAATTTGCAAAATTGCCAAGAACCGAGAAGCAAAGAGCCTGGCCCCTCCGCTCTCCACCTCCCCGAGCGAGGGGACAGATCAGGGTTGGGCCAACTACAGCCTGTGGATTTACCACCCCTGTGGTGCTGCAGACCCCGCTCCACTCCGGGACGCGGTCAGCACCACATCCCTGCTATCCCTGGAGGAGGGGGAGCAGACGGCTCCACGCACTGTTCTTGGCTGTGAATACATCCCCCGAAGCTCCCATTGGCCGGGAACGGGGAACCGTGGCCAACAGGAGCTTCAGGGGAGTTATCACAGGTGGGCAGAGCCCTCTGCTCCTCCACCCAGGGCTGGCAGTTACGTGGTGCTGGCTGCTTCCCGGAGCTGGAGCATGCCTTGGCCTTGCTGCCATCCCAGAGCCGCTTCAGGTAAGCGGTGCTGGGCCAGAGCCTGCACCCCAACCCCCTGCCCTGAGCCCCCTGCCACACTTTGCACCCCTCCTGCATTCCAACCCCCTGCCACTCCCTGCCCTGAGCCCCCTGCTTCACCACCTATGTGTTAATTTCAACTGGCGTCATTGCATTCTCTCATGCTGCCTCTTATACACGGGAGGAATGGCACATAAACATCAGCTAAGCCATCCTATTGTCCTCTGTCAAATCCCACAACATGTTCATCTGATGCAATGCCTACAAAAACCACAACATTGTTTGGGCAGCTGATGGGCGAGGACCACTGCTTTTCATGCTGACCTGTTTTGTCTCAATGTCTCCTTGTGCAACCCCTCTCTGTCTGTTGGATCCAACGGTTCTCTCTAATATTATACTTGGATTGTAAACTTAGGGCAGGGACAATCATTTTATTGTGTGTATAGAACCTAGCATAGTGGGGCACTGGCCCATGACTGGGACTCCAGGGGATACCAAAATACAGATAAAAATAAAATAATAATAATGATAATATGGAGCAAATATAATGATAAATGAGCAAAAATGATAATATGGAGCAAAATGATTTTGCCTAATAAGTAAATTGTGCACATATGGTATCCTATGTGCAAGTTCTTTGAGAAGGTTACTACCATTTAGAAATGGCCATTTTCAGAATAGATGCAATTGTATGGGTTTAATGATTTGATCAATCTGAAGCTATGGAACTGAAAGTTAGGATTCCAAGACTGCCTATCATTGGTTACGGGAAGAGCATGCACGCCCTTCTTGAAACCCATACAAGGCGCTCTCACTCTCGCTCCCTACAATGATTTAGTACGGAGCAGCCCTTCTAGCTGTTCATAGTGTTTTGTTAAAGGAGTTAAAAATTAAGCCAGTTCACCTACATTTTGGAAGGAAAGATTAAGTCCCAACCCTCAAAGGAGAATTCGGAATTGAAGTGAAACTCTTTTAGGCATGCTGGACTGCTTGAGCATCAACCTGAAACATGAATGACATTGCCCAGGGAATTGTTGAGCATTTTAAAAACCTCAACATAAGCAATGTAATGCATTTGACCATCCTTTTTTTTGTTTTTATTTTTCTTAAAGAAAAACATACAAATAATAAAAACAAGAATTCATGGCTGCACACAAATTGCAGGGAAGTATACGCAAAGCAGACTTAAAGCTCTTGTTTTCCCTCTCAGAGAATCTCTGTTGGAGGATACAGAAGTTCTGTGGCAAAGGAAGTTGTTTTTGGTGTGGGATTTACATCCCATGTAGGTGGTCAAGCTTGTTCCCTCCACACCCAATGGAAGGATGAGAAAGAAATTCCATGCATGGAAACAGCTGAGTTTCCACTCCCCTATACGGGAGTAACCCACAGAAGAAAAAGAACCTTAATTAAAAAAAAACAGTTGAGGTTGAAGTCTGATTTATCCATTTATTTACAGTTGTCTCACTTAGTGAAATTGCAACATGAAACAACAGGTAGGGTCAGCAGGTTTAAATTAGAAACATTTCAGAAGATTTTAAGTTGATAATGCATTTTATTTGTGGTATTGTTTTTACACTGCATATTCATAGAGACCTGAAAATGATATTGTCAAGTCATAACTGAAGTTTATGATTTCACAAAGTTAAAATTTTCAAACTGCAACATAAGGCCACATTCAAAAGCTTCAATACATAGTACTAGTGTTTAGACCTCTTCACAACAATATAAAAGCTAGAGAGAACACTATCACTTTATCTGAATTCCAATGCTGGCTGGGCCTGCGGTCATACTGTTTCCATGTGCAAACACCATGTGGTATATCCTGCACTTTGCTGACAACCGGCAGTCTAATACCACTCTTCTGAATCCTAAACAAACAATACCTTAATCCACTGTCAGCCACATAATAACTGCTGCACTCTGTCAAAACATGCATTAAAAGATAAACGCTCTAAGGAAACCTGTAGGAAAAAAGCCCAGATTCTAATCTAGCCTCTTTTCTATTGTGTCTCTCCATATGCTGTCACCCTTGAATTCTGATGTTACGGATGCAGACTCATACAGGAGTATGAGGTTCTAAACTTTGTACCAAAAGGTAAGAATTCCACCACACCCCCCAATCTTCTTTCTAGCCAAAAATAATTTAGATTAAACACAGTCCTTTAGTGATTAGTAAGTATCTAGGCCAGGGGTCCGCAACCTTACAGAAGTGGTGTGCCAAGTATTCATTTATTCACTCTAAGGTTTCACGTGCCAGTAATACAGTTTAAAGTTATTTTAGAAGATCTTTCTATAAATCTATAATATATAACTAAACTATTGTTGTATGTAAAGTAAATAAGGCTTTTAATTTTAAATGAAACTTCTTAAATATTTTAAATTAAAATGCAGAGCCCCGCAAACTGGTGCGAGTGCCACTGAAAATCAGCTCGTGTGCCGCCTTTGTGCTATACGTAGCTCGTGTGCCTTATGTGCTATAAGTTGCCTATCCCTGATCTAGGCCCTTGAATTGCTCAACCAAATTTCAGCACAGATAAAAATACTGCTGTAACTTCTTGTATTTACACTACAGTATTATAAAAATGATTAGTATTGGTTAAGGCACCTGATAATATAAAAACTGATAAATCATTCTGTAGAACTGTAGTTGGTGAAGAACTAAGTTTCCAAGTCAAGAACTTTCCTCTTACATCTTTCAGGAATAGAGGGCAATTATTCGTTTGAAACAAACTAAGCCATGAAAAGACTTAGGAAACCTGGGTTCATGTCCTTGCTCCACCACCGCGCCTTCCTGAGTGACCTAGGGCAAGTCACCAAGTCTCTTTGTACCTTAGTTTCCCATCTCCAAAATGGGGATAATAGTATTCTCCTATTTCCCAGGGGTGTTGCTAGAATACAAATGTTAAACACTGTGAGGCACTCTGATTACAATGTAATAGGGACCATATCAGTAGGCAGACAAATGAAAGCAGTTAAAATGGATACTAGGAGCATTAATTTTTACATATTTTTAAAACCATCCCAAAGAGAAAAGGAATTCAGCATTTAAATACCATATAAGTACAATAAGCAACTTTTAGGAATGCTAAAAAGGAACCAAATACATACCAGAAGTTGACGTTTAAAATCAAGCACTGAGCCTCATTTATTTTGAGAATCAATTTAGATTTTCAATATTTTTGCATATATATAAAAAAAAATCAACAGGAATTAGCAAATTTTGAAAAGCTCACACAAAATAACATGCTCATAAATTTCACTTTAATCAATTTAGAACACATTCTTGGGAAATTTAGTGTCACCTCTACATTCCTATCAACATAAAAACACAACAAAAGCACATTTTAACTAGGAAACTTGATGAACAGACAGTATATATTAACCAATTTTAATCCCTGGTTCAAAAAACATACTGAATTCCTCATTAAGAGTGCATTCCCTCTTGTGATAATACTCAACCAGAGGGATGTAATGAAAAGTGACCAAGAGGGTCCATCTACTTTATTAAATCTTGAGTTTAATAACCAAGGGGTAGCTAAAACAATTAAGCCTTCAGTTCTGTGATGCTAACAGACCTCTGGTATTGTTAGGATTTATTACTTTCACTGCCAGTTTTCCTTGTGATGTTGCAATACTGGAGGAAATGTAGCTCTTGGCACATATTCAGTACAATACAATTGGTAGTTTCTGTCCAGACACTATAATACATTGACTTTTTTTTTTTTAAAATGGCCTCCCAGAGGTCAAGCTGCCCTTCATGTGCTTTACTCAGCAACAGGACTCAGCCTGATTTAAGGTTAGTTTTAACTTCAAAGTGGTCATTGTCAAAGACAAGGGATGTCTTTTGCTGAAAGAGCAGTGGTAGAAAGTTTAAGAAGTGCTTGTCTTTTCACCAGACAACTACAAAAGTGCTCTATAAGCCTTTAGATAAATGAAGAAACCTACCCCTGAATGAAGTGCTGCACAGACTTACCAGAAATAAAACAGATTCACCTTAAAGCTCTACTCAAGCAGCACAGCATGAACAGATCAACATTAACATAGAGCTTATGAAGGGTACAATGGAGCTTTCTTAACCTAGTTATGTCCTATAGCATTAGTGTTAGATCACTGCCAAAACATACGGAGTAAAGCTAAAATTGTGCTATTAGCTGAGTTTAACTGAGCCTTATACTTCACTCAGTGAAATACTTAAAACTGGCCCAATGTAATACCTGAATATATATTCCAGGAATTTTTCTTGAACCAGAATTTCTCTCCACTATACAACTTACAAACTCAGTACTCAGTTATCATAAACTACACAGAACACGGCTTTCCTTGAAAAATGCCATTGAAGACAACAGATTGCAACTACTATACTGTGCAGAGGTGTCACCTGGCCACCACAAAGTGAAAACTAAAATGGACATAAGAAAAGATGGAAAAGTAATTAGAGGGGAAAACCTAATTCATTCTAAACCAAAGTTATCAATTTAGCATAAATCACCGCCAACATATATTTTTATCCCTTACACCCTATAAAATAAGCGCCAAATTCCCCTCATCTAACAGGGAAATTAATCAGCCTAGGCCAAATGTCACAATTCAACCCACACACATGTGGGATGAAGTATCTAAAGACTTACAAAGTCTTAATGAAATGATGAAATGAACATAATGAAAAGCAAACAGAGGAACTGAAGGTAAACACCACAGATTTCCCACACCCATCTCAGATCTTAACCTGTAAATTAAGCACCAGCACAATATAGCCAAGTTTACAAAGACTAATAAACCCATGGCTAAACTTTTAGTCTAAGTAGTCTATGTAACGTATAATTTGTCTAAAATTATACGTTACACGGCAATTTTAGGAAATGGCCTTTAAGACGGACTACCTACTACATCATATACAGTGATGTTTCAAAGATTCCAGAGCACTTTACAAAAATTAATCCGGTAATTGTGTAGATGGGTATTTTATACCGACTTTGAGACAAAGCGTTAAAGTGATTTGACTAAAGTCAAAGCGAGTGAGGGCTTCTTTACAGAGGGAAGTTATACTAATACAATGTAAAACATGTATTTAAAGTACTATTGCTTTACTGGTATAACCCCATTGCGGATACTCAGATTCCATTATGTTAGCGCCATTCCCCAGTTCAGCTTGTCGCTTTGGAAGTGGTTTAAGATAACCTGGAAAAGCTAATCTTATTGTGGAATGAGAGTGCTCACACATGGACTTATGCCGTGGTAACTACAATGGCCTAATTATACTTGTATAACTTGTGGAACTTTCCCATGTAGCCACATGTAGTGGCACATCCAGCAATGAGACAAATGCAACTCTGTCATCATTTCTTTGCCACTGCTTTCAGGGTTACTTTAAAACAAATATTATTTTACAATATCACTTTGAGGTCCCAACTAAGACCCAGACTCTGATTGTGCTGGACGGACATGTACAATAATTAACAGTCCCCGCCCCAGAATTCACAATTTAAATAGACTAGATAGAAAATGGGTGGGTGTGGAAAACAGAGACACAAAGAGGGGAAATGACTTACCTAAGGTCACAGAGCAGAACAAACGGCACAGCCAAGAACAGAACCCAGGTCTTACTAGTTCCTAGGCTAGTTCACTATCTGCTAGGCTATACAGTCTCTCAGGAAATTAATATCAAGAAGATATTTACACTGAAAAATTAAAAACAAACACACACTTCTTAGAAAAAGTCTGGGTGTTTTATACAATTTATAGCTTGTTTTATTTATGGGCCTATTGTCTAAGATTTCTAAATTTTCCAACTGTTCAAAATACAAATTCTGCCCCCATTCTTCATTAGCTAAAACTCCTAGTGCCATGCTTAAGCAGTCTATATATCCCCTATCATTAAGCAAAAAGGGACAAAAATTGGACTATTATTGAAAAATACATTACGCTGCAGATTGCACTAACACCTAGGAAATCTATACAAAATGTAAGGAAACATTCCCTTATGTCTTGTTCTCTGATCAAAACCACAGAATTCAAACCTGTTTGTCTCACTGACAAAAGCTTTCAGATTTCCCTAAATCTTCTATTCCTCTTATACATACAGTCTCTTTGAAAACCGTATTTTTTTTTTACTCTTCAGGGATTGCAGACAAAACTAACTGGAATCAGAACCATTTATCGATGCATTAATCAGAGATACTTCCTTCATATACTTTTCAGAAATATTTAGTTTGCTGTATAATAAAACATCCCACATTAGAATAGTGGCATTTTCTGAAGTATCCAGAGGAGGACAAAGTTCTTGATTTAAACAATTCTATAGAGACTTTTCACTTCTCTCTCTCGATAATAAAGGTATTCAGGATATCAAAATAAGTGTCAGTCATTTAAATATGCAAGGTCAAGTTTTCTCTAGTGTAATCATAGCTTGTACATCAACTGCAGATAGGGAAATATTTATGCAACAAGTATGGAAGAGAGAAAGTTTTATATAAAGATCATAACACTCATATATTTCTAAGGCCATAGGGTGAAAATTATTGCTACTTAGAATGCATTGATCAAGAATTGTTTGGTGTTGTGGGTTTTTTGCAAAGAAGTTCTGTGTACTGCAAAGCTCTACTATTAAAAAAAAAGACAACAGAAAATACTTTCTGTGATAATGATGACTGTAAAGAGCCTCTGATCGCTTCAGTATCAAAGCAGCACACTTGAAAATCACTAATTCAGTCACTTTCAAGACTTTGAACTGTTACAATTTTGAGGCCCTGTGTGTAACATACCTTTAAAAAACCCAGCCCTTTGTGCTGTTGATTTCAGTGTTGTTAGATCCTCAGGGGCTAAAGATAGAGCAATAATTAGCAAACTCGGTTTTCTTTGCTCCCCCTTCTGAGATATTTCTACTTTAAGATGTTAAGCGGCTTTAAATATCTTTGAGAAACTATTATGTATAATTATTGTGAGATTATTTACTTGTGCTGTTTGAGGCATTTTGTTTTGGATACTATTTATTGGAACAGCTTCTGAATTTAGAAATAAAAAGAGACAGCTAAATGATGGGCTATAAGCTGCTGCTGAAAATGGAGCCAGAACGCTGAGGAGAGCGGAAGAATTCACAGTCAGTCAGAAGAACTTCATAGAAGAGGGATAGCATGCATGTAGGTAAGACGAGGCCAGGGGAAAAACACCACAAAATACATATTCAGATTAGACAAAAGGATTATTAGTTTTTCCTATGTACTATACCAGGGATGGGCAAACTATGGCCCATGAGACCTTCCTGCCTGGCCCCTGAGCTCCTGGCCAGTGAGGCTCATCCCGGCCGCTTTCCCCTTGCTCCCACCGGAGCCTCAGCACACTGTGCGGGCAGTGTTCTGGAGGGGGGCAGGGCAGTGTGACTAGCTCCGTGAGGCTGCCAGACACACTGCTGAGCAGTGTGATAAGCACCCAGGGATGGGACGTTGGATAAGGGGCAGAGAGTTGGGTGGGAGGGGTGACAGTCAGGGGACAAGGAAGGGGGGGCATTGGATAGGGCATGGGAGTCCAGGGGGTCGGTCAGGAGGTGGGGGTGTGGATAGGGGTTGGGGCAGTCATAGGACAAGGAGCAAGGGGATTTAGATAGGGGTGGGGGTCTGGGAGGGTGGTTGGGGTGAGGGTGGTCAGGGAACAAGAAGCGGGGGGGGTTGGAGATTCTGAGGGGAGCAGTCAGGGGGTAGAAAGTGGGAGGGGGTTGGATAGGGGCAGGGCCAGGCTGTTTGGGGAGACACATACTTCCCTACCCAGCCCTTCATACAGTTTTACAACCCCGATGTGGCCTTCGGGCCAAAAAGTTTGCCCACTCCCCTGTACTATACTTTTAGCTTCCTACACTGAATTTTTTTTCAGGGCAAGTGGACATATTGCAAAAAAGTCTTCCAAATATCATTTACAAACATAAAATTAAAGAGCCATGTTTTGATAGCAACAGGCTATACCAAGGAGTCCTGTTCATCAATAAGTTATTGGCACATTTCTCAGGTGGTTGGTGGCACTTTACCAACACGTGCCAAAGGCATGCACAAACAACTGGCTAGTGACAAAGCATTAGGACAAATTGCTTTATTGGATTTGAAACGTACACATGCAGGGCCTGACTCACCTGATTTACACATATGTAAATCACTGAAGCCAATGGAATCATATGGGTTTAAAGCCACAGGATAAATGTACAGTAAATTAAGACGTGATAGTATAATTTTCTACTAGTTCTGGAATTCATAAGTATATGATGTCCTTTTTCCTTTTTTAAAAAGTAATGTTTTCAACTGACAACTGTGTTCTATACATTAGATTTCTGCAAAAACAAATTCTGAGAATTCAGAGTATAAACCCCTTCTCTAACAAACCCTGTATCTCATTTCTAGAAACATTACATGCCCTTCTGACAATCAGTCTTGCTAACCCCATGCACCCAAATATCAACTCAGGTCCCCAAAATATTGTGAGTTTAGCTTAAAAATGAGACTGAAAAACATGAAATCTGGGAGTTTTATTTTCCTAGTGGGTTTTGTGTGTGTGTGTGTGTGTGTGTGTGTGTGTGTGTGTGTGTCACATTTTCCAACTTTTCTCTGTAACCATGATGGATATAAAGGTACTTGTTTTTTTGTTGTTAAATGAAAGCTGAAATACTCCTGTGGCCACAAATCTCCAGGAGCTAGGCCTTTAAGAAGTATCACAAGACTTGCAAGAAAATCATGAAAGTTGGCAAGACTTCAGGCATTGTTTTGAATGCTCCTGCTCTGAGGTAGGATTTAAGTAAAAGCTACTTACTGGCTATTTTGTTCAAAACTGGGACAACAGAAAATAAGAACAAGGGCACAAAAAAGCAGGACTTGGTCCATGTGAAAGTGTCCAGAAATATAAAAGGGGACGTGTTCCTTAAACTGCCTTGTGAAGTGACCAGAGTGCATTTAGGAAAAAGGGACAACAAGGCCTTTTTCTGGGTCATATAAAAGGAGACGAACTGGGGCAAGGTAAAAAAACTAACCACCAGGTTTGCAGGTTAGAGTGGGTCATTAGCTTCCTACCTGGCTTGAGAAACAAGAGCCCCACTAAAGCTCTTTTCTAAAGGACCAGCATAGTGGTTCTGAGGAACCCAAAGCACTATATTGTTTGAAAAAAGTGTGGGTTTTTTGTTTTTAAAGTCCAGTGATTTTCTTCCAACCATTTTAGGAGCATTTCAGCTACACACAGGGAGCACTCAAAAATGGCTGCCATCATCAGTAGTATCAGCAGCGTCAGCAGGGATGGCTGATCCCAATATTTATACTTATGCCAAACCCATTAACTTTATATGCAGTGCCTTAAAGTACTACAAAACCATGTCAGGAAGATGAAATGTACTGCGTATCTACTCCTGACTATGTGATTCATGTATTTATGTAATAATGCCTAAATCAGAGTCAGAATTAGCAATATGGAAACTAGTTCCACTAGTTAAGTAAAAGTCCGTATCTTCCATGTCTTGTCACATTTACACTAGATCTGCAACCTTTCAGAAGTGGTGTGCCGAGTCTTCATTTATTCACTCTAATTTAAGGTTTTCGCATGCCAGTAATACATTAAGTTTTTAGAAGGTCTCTATCAGTCAAACAGATAGCTAAACTATTGTTGTATGTAAAGTAAATAAGGTTTTTAAAATGTTTAAGAAGCTTCATTTAAAATTAAATTAAAATGCAGAGGCCCCCAGACCAGTGACCAGGACCTGGGCAGTGTGAGTGCCACTGAAAATCGGCTTGTAAGCCACATTTAGCACATGTGCCATAGATTGCCTATCCCTGCACGAGCTCTGTTTATCCAAGACACTTCTCCAAAAATCTCCGGTATTTAAGTACAGTTATAGATACAGTAATATATATCATTTACCAAGAAAAAAATCCTCTTCCCATCACCATGGGCCAAACGCCTTTTTAACCAAATCTCCATTCTATTTGGATAGTCAGAGTTCTAATACACTACTACTAAAATTATATCCTGTTAGGAACATAAGACTTGTAGGGACTTGCTGGATCATTGAGTCCAGGCCCAAACTATTGCAGGCATTGCAGTAATAGAATCCTGTTCATAAACGAATCAAACTCCATATTAAAACTAGTTAGGTTTCTTATGCCCACTATTTCTGATGGGAGGCAGTACCAGAACCTCATTCCTTCTAATTTCCAGCTTGAACTTATTTATGGCCAGTTTATACCCATTTGTTCTAGTGCCAATATTGTCCTTTAGCTTAAACAGTTCTGTCTTCTCCCTGGTGTTTACCACCAGACATATTTTTAGAGAGCCATCATATCCCCTCTCAGACTTCATTTTGCTGGGCTAAACAAGACAAGCTCTTTTAGTGTCTTCTTGCAATATAGCCCTCTGTTCCTCTGATCATCTTAGTAACCCTTCCCTGCACCCCTTCTAGTTATTACTCTCGTTAAGAAGATTCCAATGGTCTCTCTACATACATACATATACACATATATATACACACACATATATATACACACACACACACACATATATATACACACACACACACACATATATATACACACACACACACACTACAAGATTCTGCCATCAGGACTAGCTATTCATCTTGTTGCTGCATCAGCCAGAATAAAATCCATAGCTCTGGACTGCTAACAGGATTAAACATTTGTTTTTATCAGTAACTTGAGCAGATTCCTTTACTATCTTATTCAATGTATGTATGTTATTTTCACACAAGGTTCCCTGCTACAATTATGAGGAAATTAAAATTCATATGTGAATACCATTTTTCCAGCCACTTTCCTAACTATACATACGCTTTAAATTGGATTAAAGATTTAGTATAAAACGGCCAATCTGTAGTGAGCTTTTTAGCAGACCAGGGTTGTAATCAAATAGTCTCAGGAAAGACCTCTTTGCATCTTCCCTTTGCCTCCCCTGATTGACCAAACTCAAAGACCTTATACATTACTGTTACTGCAATTCACTTATTTTCTCTTTTGACATGCACTTGGACAGAGCCCAGTCTTACTTGCTGTTGGAGCCAGCAGTGCCTGTCAGCTTGGGGCAGATTTAGTTTGCAATTACAATTCTATCAGCAATCCCTATTTCCTCCACTGGACTGATCTGGAGTCTAAACCACTGTAATAAAAATGTGACCCAGTTTTTCTACAACAAATTTGTCAAACAATCGGAGATCTAAAAAAAGTTATGGGAATGTACAACACCAATGTGTGAACAAATAATGGGGCTTCGTTATGTAGTAGGGCCTATTTGTCCTCTGCCACCCACATACATAACACACCAAGGCTGAAATACAGGGTTTCTTGTCAAGATATTTTTATTTCCATATTGTTTCCCAATCTTTCCAGCATAGTATGTGAAGATGATATTATAGGATGCCTAATCATATTTGCCACTCATTAGCACAAAGGTAACTCCAAAATTTATGCATGTGCCTAACTTTTTAACAGATCTACTCCTATGTGCAAAATCCTTTGCAGGAATAAGGGACAAGGTTTGTAAATTATACTTCTGTAGTAACAGTGAGGAGTCCTTATGGCATCTTAGAGATGAACACATTTATTTGGGCACAAGCTTTCATGGGCTAGACCCCACTTTATCAGATGCATGGAGTGGAAAATACAGTGGCAGATATATATACACATAGTTCATGAAAAGATTAGAGTTGCCTTACCAAGTTAGGGGTGTGTGAGAGTCTAATGAGACAGTTCAATTAACGGTAGAATACCAAGGGAGGAAAAATCACTTTTGTAATGGCAATGAGAGTGGCCCATTTCAAACAGCTGACAAGAAGGTGAAAGTAACAGTAGGGGGAAATTAGTTTTTGTAATGACCAGTCCACTCCCAGTCTTTATTCAGGCCTAATTTGATGGTGTCCAGTTTGCAAATTAATTCCAGTTCTGCAGTTTCTCATTGGAGTCTGTTTTTGCAGTTTTTGTCATTGAAGAAATGCCACTTTTACGTTTGTTACTGAGTGACCAGGGAGACTGAAAATGTTCTCCTACTGATTTTTGAATATTATTCCTGATGTGAGATTTGTGTCCATTTATTCTTTTGCGTAATATAAGCCTTTTCTCATTCTATGAGAGAGATTAAAAAAACCCAAAGCCTCCCTTATTATGTTCTGACTCATCCCTTCTTTACAACATTCTAAAAAATGAGACTACATTACATTATTCTTTTGTACGTTCACTTCCTCTCCCTCACTCACCCACCCCCCTCTTCAGTGCTAAAAAGAATTGGTACATAGTGACATGCTGTGTATTTTGTTTTTAATGGAGAAACAAAACACCATTTTAGAAACCAAAACAGATATTTGTTCCCAAATAGGATAATCTGGCTACAGATTACAGCTATCAGACCTTCTAACATCTGAAGATAAATTCTTCTGACAAGGCTTCCCTCTGTGAAGCTGTACAAAAACAACCCCCCAAAAGTGGATATAATTGTATGCTGTTGAAAAATAAGCAAACTTTTTGCTATGTATAAGGAGCAATTTGACACTTTTAAAAGTAGAAAGATAGGATTCCTTTCTGACTAGAGTTTTGAATGTATTGGTTGTAAAATTTTGTAATCTACAAAAGTCTTTCTAAACTTGAAGTCTGCAAAGTATTAGACTTTAAGCTTGTCTCATTCCAATTACCATCTTACTTTTTTCTTCCCACTTTTACTCATGTGTTGTTTTGGTGCTATCTTGAAAACAGCTACAGCTTAGAACCAGAGCTTTGTGCCCCTAGAGCCTAGAATTCCAGTTTTCAAACAGCAGAAACCTTTTCTTTTTAGTGATCTGAGAAATATGGAATGGTTAAATTGAAGAAGCAAAACACAAAATATTGTATTCAGATCAACACTCCTCTAAATGTCCAGTCTTCCTTCAAGCTAGGCTAAGAGTGACTAAGGTGCATTTCAATTAGTTTAAAATCAATACAAAGTGCAAGTGCAGGATGAAAGAGAGACTATAACTACATTTTCATATTGGTTTATGCAAACATTAAGAGGTCGAGCTTTGACCCTTTGCCAGAAGTGGTGTGTGTAATTCCATATATCTTTTGCTTTAAGCACTTTTAATAGCTGCATACAATGAAGCTGGCATCACACTTTACTGTATCTGGCTATTGCAATGATTAAGCATAATTTCCCAGCAGTCTATAGATCAGTGAAATAACTGAGGCTAAGCTAAACTATAAAAGATCAGCTAAACAAAACTATAAATAAAAGTATGATTTTATAGGAAGGATACTAGTTTCATTCTTTTCACTTGTCCATGACAGAAATGTATAATGTTAAAGGTTCCATTTCAAAATATAAGAGAATTGTTCAGATGTTCATGCCATACAACTCTCTGTATACATTCTGATCTTGCCTTCCTTTCTATATAGTACATTTTCTTAGAGTGATCTCTTCTTTCTGTGGTCTATTTCTGTGTCCACTTCCCCTTCACATGATACCAGATGCATTCTGTCTCCGTCTTCCCACCTCTGAATTTTCGCTTTGCCACTTAGCAGGAAAATAAGAATGACTGCAAACTCTGAATCACCATCTATAGACACTTTAATGATCACAGTTTTAGTATTCCCCGCCCCCGCATTACCCAGCAACATGTCCAAAACCTGTATTACCTGCAAAGGAAAGACCCAATCACACCGCTGCTTCCCCCTACCCCATTTCAAGAAAAGTGAGTGACAATTTGCATTACAACTTTACAGTAACTGCAGAAGTCAATCAAAAGCAATTAGTGTTTATGCTTTTTTCTGATAAAAATCTACCTCTGCCTTGTAAATCTGCCCATTTTAAGCCTTTTGCAGTACACTTGTTCAACATAATGAAACTACAAACAGGAACAACTTGAAGGGATTGGACGGGGTGGGGGCATCTGCCCCCAGGCTTGATCTACAGCTGACAGCTATAGATTACATTGTTTCCTGCTCCCCAAAAAATCAAAACAAGAAACAATGCAACAGACCTGTGGTGGTTATCTAAAGACAGGGAGACAACATCCTACAGCAACCTTGGGGAAGAATTAGTTGTCCCTCTGAAGACAAGTTTCAGGCCGGGATGAGAACAAGCCTGGTGGTTAAGCATAGAAACTATAGCCAGGAGATCTCAGTACTATTCCCAGCTCTGCCAGATTTCATGAGACACACTTCTGGCAAGACACGTTGGTCAAAATTCTCACTGGGACTAACTCACTACTTTGGGTGGCCAGCCAAAGACACTTTAAAAAGTCTAATTTTCAGAGGGTGGGTTTTCAGCACTTGCTGAAAACAAGGTCTCTTTTAGGGGGTCTCATGTTGGGCAACCAAAATTGAGGCACTCCAAAAAAAATCAACAGATGCTTCTGAAAAATTTAAACTTCTCTGTACCATCATCTGCATGCTGGAAGAGATACTTGCCCATTTCACTATGGTGTTCAGGATATGTTCATTAATATTTGTAAGTTGCTTTGAGAGACTTGAATGGAAGGTGCTATACAATTGCAAATTATTATATTTGCATGTGCAGACCTGCACTTCAGCAGTTTTGCATTAAAGATGAGAGGGAAAGCAAGCACTCAGTCATTGTGACAAGGGCTACAAGCAAGGAAATGGAGAAAAAGAGATGCTTTTATCGTGATATTCTACAGTTATGCTCTCTCACCAGTCTGAACAAGTGCAAGGTCATTAGAAAGCTACAACACAGACAGTGCAGGAACAAAAGGCACATTGTGTTTTGTTCAACTCTGAAGGGGGCAGGAAGGAGGGGAAAGATGACAAGTAATCTTGTACAGTATTCAGAAAAATGCAGTAAAATACAAGAGTTGGGTTCCAGAGATAACATTGTTACAGAAGAAATGCTGATTTTTTCTTTTCTATGCAGCTCAAACCCAAAAGAAGAGCCATGAGGCAGGTATGTATAGGAATGCTGAAATATTTGTTAGAAACACTGAAAAAGCTAGAGATAACATTTAAGTTTCTCTTCTGATTATCCCCTACATCAGCAGAAAGGAGGTGGGGGGGGGGGGGAATACTCCACTCTCCAGACACCTTTTTAGATTAGTTTGGAACTCACTTACCTCTTCATTCCTCTGTGTGGAAGTCAGCAGCAAAACGAAGATGAAAATCAGAAGCACTTATCGTAAGTCCCATAAACAGAAGCGTGACAAGACAGCCCTACATTCAGAGTGATGAAGAAGTCCTGCCACATTAAATGATCCAAGTGACGATTTTCAAATAGAGAATAAATTCAAGCCTGTTTACCAAAAAGGGCCTCATGTATAGTGAGCAAATATGTCAGCAGGGTTGAATGTTAACAAGGCTGTACAGAACATATTGAGTCAGTGAGCACTGTGCACAGTCAGATTCTCAGAGGAACAGGGCCATCCTTTGTAAAACAGGATGGCTCTTGATAATTTGCCCACTTTGAAGGATGCTGCTGAAGCTGAACAAGAGATCCAACAAACTGGCCCAACTATGAGCTATAAAGCTGTAATGGAAAGGAAGAGCTGAAGAGGCAAGGGAGTGGTCAGTTAACTAGTCAAAAATATCCGCCTGTGCAAAAACAGCTTTCCAAAATGCTGATGGAGAGGAGTCATGGAAAAATCAAGAGCACTGCCTGAGATTAAAGCAATAGTGTTTGCTGCCACAGCAAATAGGAATGAAATGTGCCTAACAACAACAACAAAAAGAAGCTCCCTATCTCCACCTGTTGATGCAGAAGGGTGGAATCTTAATGGTCATGCCAATATTGAGCACATGGAACATGTCACTGATCCCATAAATCTAATTCTTCATTCCTTCTCAAGCCTCTAAATAGTAATATCCTATTTCCGGTGCTGTGATCTTGTCAGTTTTCAGGAGCTAGGTAGAGAACTGGATAGTAGCTCTACCATTGAAATAGATGCAAAATCAGACTATTGCAGGAAGTGGTATCAGTGATTCAACAGCTCTCTTCCTGATGAGTCAACAATGAATCAGTATTCTACAATGTTAGTGGGCAGAGTGCTGCCGAAGATTCATGCTTTGAAATTAAATTTAAATTGAGGGTTATGATCACTTGTATTCATTAAACATCCCTTGGCAATTTTTTCAGTGCAGAGAAAGATGTTAGATTAATAGATTCTAAGACCATTGTTTTTATCTAGTCTGATCTCCTGCATAGGGCCTTAGAACTTCTCCAAAATAATTCCTAGAGGAGATCTCTTAGAAAAATATCCGATCTTGATTTTAAAATTGGTGGATTCTTCATCACTGACATGACCCTTGATAATTTTCCAATAGTTAATCACCCTCGTCATCAAAAATGTACACTTCATTTCCAGCTTGAGTTTGTCTATCTTCAACTTCCAGCCACTTTCTCTGATAGACTGAAGAGCCAATTATTAAATATCTATTTCCCATATTGATTCTTATAGACTTTAACCAAGTTACCCCTTAATCTTCTCTTTGTTAAGCTAAATAGACTGAGTTCTCTAAGTCCATGACTATAAGGCAGGTTTTCTAATCTTTTAATAATTTTTTTGGCTGTTCTCTGAACCCTCTCCAATTTATCAGCATCATTCTTGAATTATGGACACCAGAAGTGAATACAGTATTCCAGCATCCATTGCATCAGTTCCAAATATAGAGGTTAAAATCTCACTACTCTTACTTGGGATTCCCCTGTTTGTGCATCTAAGGATCATATTAGCTCTTTTAGCCACTGCATCACAGTGGTAGCTCATGTTCAGCTGATTATCCACCACAAACCCAAAATCTTTTTCAAAGTCATTGCTTCCCAAGATAGAGTTACTTCATTATACAAGTATGGCCTGCTTTCTTTGTTCCTAGATGTACACAATTTTCATGTAGCCATATTAAAAGGAACATTGTTGGCTTGTGCCCAGTTTACCAAGCAATCCAGTTTACTCTGAATCAGTGACCTGTCCTCTTCCCTATTTTTGTGTCATTTGAACTTCATCAGTGATGACTGTTTTCTCTTCCAGGTCCTTGATAAAAATGTAAAGTAGCATAGGGCCAAGAAATGATCCCTGCAGGACCCCACTAGGAATATACTTGCTTTCCCATTTACAGACTTATCAGTTAGCCAGTTTTTAGTCCATTTAATGTGTGCCATGTTGAACCGGATTTTAAAAAAGAAAGAAAAAAATGAAATAGTTCACAAGCAGAACTGATCAGTTTTTTCAAGTTTCCACTTTTCAAACTGAAGGAGGAAATAAGGGTGGGGATGAAATTTTTTAAAAAAAAAAAAAATTAAAAAAATCTCTTCCTCCAATCACTTTTTAGTTAACTATAATTAGGACATTTCAAAATTCACTACATTTCTATTTCAGAGTATAAAACAATAATCAGAGAAAAATGCAATTCCCTACCCCGTGATCAGCTCCATTCACAAAAAGAAGGGACTTGTTTGAACCCTTTGGCATTTATTTGCCTGCAATGCTTTGAAGGTGATCATGTACCTTTATATTTGAATAAAACTACAGTATTTGAACAGGTTCCTGAATTACATGTTGGAGGCCAGTCCTTCTGTAGCTTCCTCCCTCCTGGCATCAAACCAACATGCAACCACAGCAATAAACCAATGATACATGACATGCAAACTTGGATTACAGTAGTAATGTTGATCTGGGGGGCGGGGGGATAGTCTGTTCAAAATGAGACACAACAAGAGAAGCGAGTCTCCAGGTTCACCCATTCCCAGACATTATCAAAGTCTCAGTGAGTTCACTACAAACACATACTTTCTGATTGTGTAGGGCAGTTCATGCAAACCAGGTATCCTGCAAGGCCAATTTCAAGTCATAAATACTGAATGCGTGCCACCCTGGTCACTTGGCATATAATCAAAGATGCTCCATTGCTAACTTTGACTGTTCAGTAAATTCCTTCAAATACCTCAATAAATCCAGTAAAAAATGGCTGAAGTACCGTACCAGATGCTATTTGATTATGTTGGTACCCCAGGCAGTTCAAACACCAACAGGATACGTGGGGGAGAGAAGTAACTGGTAGCATCCCCTACTCCCCACCGCCAAGACACATGTGCAGGGTCCTGTATCACATGTAGCAAGCTATGATAAAACCAGAGGTAACATTCATGGATTCTGCAGTACTTTGGCAAAGCAGATGAAAAGTTCTGTGCAAACACCGTCTACGTCACAAAATGGAGAAATGTATATGAACCAAACATGAAAATCAATACAGCCCACACTGTATCCCTTGTGTTATTTATTTCAATATTCATCAATTTATTTTTAGTTGTCTCATGATGGTCTGCTTTCAACATGCCAAGCATTATTGTACTGACAAGGCACAACTGAATTGAAGCAGATGCCAGGGAAAGCTGAAGGTATAACAGTTGGAGCTTTTGACACCTAAGAAAGCATAGGAACATGAGGTTGTGGGAGTAGCACATTAGCTAGATGTTTCATTCTACTCAAATCGTCAGTAGTGAAACAATTGACATTGTCACCATTGTTATAATCAGATTTCAAAGCTAAACCCTAGTGAGAATGAGCAAGTTCACCCTTCTTAGTGTAACCCTTCTGCCCATCAGAGTTGGCAGCAACAAGGGCCGGGTTCAGTATCCAGGGGTTCCATTCCAATAGCACAATACAAAAATCGGCTCGAGACCCCACCCAGTGACCTGGGACAACCATATACCACCCCTCTGGGCGTCTGTAAGAGACAATACTTCCCCTCTTGCAAGCACAGAGTCTGAGTGTACCAAAGCCTTTTAATAACAGGGAGAAACAATGTGGCATTATATTGGGGAAACACCACAAACAAGGTTAATAAACCAGACCATGAACCAGAAGCCCCCCTCCCAGCAAATAGGCCGTGGCCTTCCCTTTGGCTCTTGAGTTCCACAACCCCAAAAAGTCACTCAATAGTCCCAAAAGTCCAACAGCCCAAGAGTCTCTGTCCTTGGTCCGTGCAGAGTTCAAAAGTCAATTGGCAGAGTCTTACCTCCAGCCTGGGTGGAGATGGAGGGTAGGGCACGGGGCACCTTACGTGGTCCGAGGCCGACTGCGCCACCTCTCCGTGAGGTTCCGCTGCAGCTCTCACCGCAATCGGCTCTGCTCCGCTCCACTGGCTGTCCTACGAACCGCTCTGCCTGTTGATCTGCTAGCTGCTCTGCTAGCCGACACACAGACAGCTCTGCCGCGCCGGTCACTCTGCCCGCAGCACCCACGCCTCTGCTAGGTGACAGACAGACAGCTCTGCCGCGCCGGTCACTCTGCCCGCAGCACCCACGCCTCTGCTAGGTGACAGACAGACAGCTCTGCCGCGCCGGTCACTCTGCCCGCAGCACCCACGCCTCTGCTAGGTGACAGACAGACAGCTCTGCCGCGCCGGTCACTCTGCCCGCAGCACCCACGCCTCTGCTAGGTGACTGACAGACAGACAGCTCTGCCGCGCCGGTCACTCTGCCCGCAGCACCAACGCCTCCGCTAGTCGACAGACAGCTCTGCTGCACCAGTCACTCCGCTAGCCGTCCTGCTAGCCGACACACAGACTGCTCTGCTGCACCAGCCACTCTGCACTTTTTCCAGGTCCCCCCTACTTAAGACAGTGCTCAGTGATTTCAGCTCTTAAGTGATTTCAGCTCACAGTAGGGGAGCCTTAGTGCAGGTGCACCAGTGAGCGCAAAGCAATTGTCAGCTCAGCAGCCTGGAACCAGGCTCCTAATGGAAGCAAAATTCAATTCTGACATTCCACAGTGGAGAGAGGCAGGGTGCAATAGACCTGGGAGGCCCTAAGACAGAGCCCTCACCAAAAGGTATAGGTGCTTGTCCACCACCTCTCTCGATCTCACAGTGTTCTGAAAACGCATGGCCCTTGCCCAGTGAGTGCTACCTAGATGATGGCGAGTCTCTCCATCATAACACAGGCCAAGTACATGTCCATAGTCCTTCATTCACATAATCACAGTAACATCACTTTATCATTCCTGCCCCAATAACATAGAAACTGGGGCTCCCTCATCAGCCGAAGTGGCCATGTGGGCTGCTGTGGGCTCAGGCTAGGCGCAGTGGGTGTGTCTATGCAAATTGATTAGCCCCAGACTTATTTTGCAAGGCTCACTGCAATTCCCACAGTTCGCCACCAGATGTCAGAATATATCTCATTCCTGACACTGCTTACATTAGAGTTATTGTTTCAGGCTGTTTGCAAACTCAGGCAATCAGCACTGTATCAGTTTGCACTCCGTTCGTGTGTGGAATATTTTCTTCATACGCATAAGGAATAGAACCAAATTTACAAAAATCCAGAAACAAACTTTAGATTTTGGAGCCCAGTTCTGCAACAAATTTTGAGAGCCCTAAAAACCATTAAGGAAACCAACTGACCAAAAAAATAGGCACGGGGGGTAAGGGAACCTGTGAAACTGATAAAGCACTGTTAGATGCACAAAGCAGACAAACTGGAAAAGAGTTCTCTAATCTTCCTAACTATTGTAATCTTATGTATAACTTATAACAATACTACGTAAAACTTTTTCCAAAAGAAGTCTGATTTTTCACCAGCCACTCATATATCTCGTTATTTATATTATATACACATATATCTATTAAAGACAAAGAAGTGTATATAAATAATATATAAATAAAAGAAGAAAGGAGGCATCCAAAACCTACCATTTTCCTAGTAAGGTGATCAGACAGCAAGTGTGAAAAATTAGGATGTGGGGTTACAGGGTAATAGGTGCCCATATAAGGAAAACTCCCAAATATAGGGACTGTCCCTATAAAATTAGGGCATCTGGTGACCTTATTCCTTGGGCTGCTGTATAGCATCTCTTATGCAAGACAGACTTTGCATCAAGCCCTGACAATCAAACTCTGGTAAACAACAAAGGGAAGAATCCATCCTCCACTAGAGAAACTCAGCCATCACCCTCTTATCTCAGTGCAGTTAGAAGCACCTTGTCAATCACCACTTTTTGAAAGATAGATACAGTAGATATAGCCACCACCCAGAACTACCTCAACAGAAAGACAGGTTACTTACCTGTAACTGTTGTTCTTCGAAATGTGTTGCTCATATCCATTCCAGTTAGTTGTGCACGCGCCATGTGCACGGCTGCTGGAAGATTTTTCCCTTAGCAACAGGCTGGGTCGGCTGGGTCGGCTAGGGAGCCCCCTGGAGTGGCACCATTATGGTGCCGTATATATACCCCTGCTGACCCTGTCCCCCCTCAGTTCCTTCTTGCCGGCAGATCCGACAATGGGGAAGGAGGGAGGATCTGGAATGGATATGAGCAACACATCTTGAAGAACAACAGTTACAGGTAAGTAACCCATCTTTCTTCTTCGAGTGCTTGCTCATATGCATTCCAGTTAGGTGACTGCTAGCTCTACCTAGGAGGAGGGGTCGGATCGACCAACCGCTGAGTGGAGGAGGACCGCCGAGCCGAACGCTGCATCATCCCTGGACTGCTGGACAATGGCGTAGTGCGCAGTGAAGGTGTGGATGGAGGACCAGGTGGCTGCCATGCAGATGTCCTGGATTGGAACCCGTTCTCGGAAGGCCGCTGAGGAGGCTTGCGCCCTGGTGGAATGCGCGGTGATCTGCTCTGTGGGTCTCCCCACTAGCTCATAGCAGGTCTGGATGCACGCGGTTATCCAGGAAGAGAGGCGCTGTGCTGAGATCGGCTGCCCCTTCATCCGATCTGCTACGGCAACTAAGAGTTGTGTTGACTTTCTAAAGGGCCTTGTCCGTTCTAAATAAAATGCAAGAGCTCTACGAACATCAAGCATGTGCAGTTGTTGCTCTCTGCGGGAGGTGTGGGGTTTCGGGTGAAAGACTGGGAGAAAAATGTCCTGGTTCATGTGGAAAGGGGACACCACCTTAGGGAGGAAGGTGCGATGAGGGCACAGCTGCACCTTATCCTTGTGGAACACCGTGTAAGGGGGTTCCGACGTGAGCGCTCGGATCTCTGAGACCCTACGGGCCGAGGTGATAGCTACTAGGAAGGTCACCTTCCAGGAAAGGTATAATAGGGAGCAAGTGGTGAGGGGCTTGAACGGGGGCAACATGAGCTGGGAGAGGACCAGATTGAGGTCCCAGGGTGGGACCGATTGTTTAACCTGCCGGTACAGGCGGTCCAGACCTTTGAGGAACCTGTAGACTATGGGGTTAGAAAAGACCGAGTGGCCAGAGGCTCCCGGGTGGAAGCCGAGATGGCTGCTAAATGGACCTGGATGGATGAAATGGAGAGGCCCTGCTGCTTGAGGGAGAAGAGATAGTCCAAGACAGCAGGTATACTGGCCTCTTCCGGGGTCGTGTTGTTCTGCTCGCACCACAGGGAGAAGCGGACCCACTTTGAGCAGTAAGTCGCTCGGGTAGACGGCTTCCTGCTACCCAAGAGCACGTTTTGCACTTCTGCAGAGCATAGGAGCTCCAGACCCCTTAGCCACGTAGGAGCCATGCCGATAGGTGCAGGGACAACAGGTCTGGGTGGAGCAGGCAGCCGTGGTCCTGAGATATGAAGTCTGGCCAGAGCGACCGGGGGATGGGCGGTACCACTGATAGCTGGAGAAGGGACATGTACCAGCACTGCCTGGACCAAGCTGGGGCTATGAAGATGATGTGCGACTTGTCCCGCTTCGCTTTGATGAGCGCCTTGTGAAGCAGCGGGAACGGGGGAAAGGCGTAGAGGAGTTGCCCTGTCCATGGGAGGAGAAAGGTGTCTGTCAGGGAGCCCGGGGAGCTGCTCCAGAAGGAGCAAAACTGCAGGCACTTCCTGTTCTGGCGGATGGCAAAGAGGTCAATCCAGGGAAACCCCCACCTTAGGAAGATCGCCCGAATGACAATGGGCGGATGGACCATTCGTGAGAGAGAAACGATCTGCTGAGGTGGTCCGCTAGTGTGTTGTGGACGCCCGGGAAGAACGAGACCACGGGGTGAATTGAGTGGGCTATACAGAATTCCCACAGTAGAATCGCTTCCTTGCAGAGCGGGGGTCGAGCGGGCTCCCCCTTGCTTGTTGATGTAAAAGAGTGCGGTCGTGTTGTCTGTTAGCACTGCAACGCAATGGCTTGCTAGCTTCTCCGTGAAGGTCTGGCATGCTAGGCGGACTGCTCGCAGCTCCCGGACGTTGATGTGCAGATGCAGGTCGGCCACTGACCACCGACCTTGGGTCCTGAGATGCCCAAGGTGGGCTCCCCACCCCAGATCTGATGCGTCCGGTCACCACAGACATTGTTGGCCGGGGCGGGAGAAAGGGAACGCCCTCTCAAACAAGGTCTTGATCTG
Source organism: Dermatemys mawii (assembly GCA_007922305.1). Taxonomy (NCBI): domain Eukaryota; kingdom Metazoa; phylum Chordata; order Testudines; family Dermatemydidae; genus Dermatemys; species Dermatemys mawii. The sequence continues at coordinate 26,783,234 of ML677350.1, read as the reverse complement.
TGCACCAGGCGAGGGCGCCGAGGGTCGGGCTCTGGATGGTGAGGAGGGTGGAGAAGCTGTCCACGTTTGGTCTGTAAACCGAAGTCAGCCATGCCTGGAGTGGGCGCAAACGTAACCTTGCATGCTTGGTGACGTACGTGCACGCCGCCATGTGCCCCAGCAGGCTGAGAAATGATTGGGCCGAGGAAGTCGGGAAGGCGCTTAGGTTGTGAATCGCTGACTGGATAGACTGGAAGCGAGCCAGTGGGAGGGAGGCCCTTGCCACTGTGGAGTCTATCAGAACTCCTATGAATTCCAGTCTCTGGGTAGGTTGCAAGGTCGATTTCTCCTTGTTGAGGAGAATTCCGAGACGGGAGAATGTGAGGAGAGTGAACTGAATGTGAGAGGACACCTGCTCCCGCGAGCTGCCCTTGACCAACCAGTCGTCGAGATAAGGGTAGACGTGCACCTGGTGTCGCCTGAGAAACGCTGCAACCACGGCCATGCATTTGGTGAACACCCTGGGGGCCATGGAGAGGCCAAAGGGCAGGACTGCAAACTGGTAATGTTGGCCTGCTACCATGAAGCGAAGAAAGCGTCTGTGAGCTGGACGTATGGCTATGTGAAAGTAAGCGTCCTTCATATCGAGGGCAGCGTACCAGTCCCCTGGATCCAATGAGGGAATGATGGTACCCAAGGAGACCATGCGGAACTTGGACTTGATCAGGTACTTGTTGAGTCCATGCAGGTCCAGGATGGGTCAAAGACCCCCTTTTGCCTTGGGTATGAGGAAATTTAGGGAATAGAACTCCCTGCCCCTGAACTGCTCCGGGACCGGCTCGACGGCCCCTAGAGACAAGAGCGATTGAATCTTCTGCAGCAGGAGTTGCTTGTGAGAGGGGTCCCTGAAGAGGGACGGAGAAGGTGGGGGGAGGAAAACTGCAGCGAGTATCCCACTGCCACCGTGCGTAGAATCCACTGGTCGGAGGTGATGGTGGACCAGGCACAGAGGAAGTGGGACAGACATTTTTTGAAGGGAGGATCCGGAAGAGTGATTGGTACTCTGCCCCCGGGTGCACCTTCAAAAGTTGGGCTTGGGGCCCTGGAGGGGCTTCTGCGTAGACGAGGACTGACCTGAGCGACGGATGGAGGAGCGTCTACGACCACCTCGCCCCCCGCACCTGAAAGCGTCCTGTGACGGGCGCGGTGGTGGACAGAAGTGCCTGGGTGGCGGACAGAACGGTCTCCTTTGGGTCACTGGGGTGTGCATCCCCAAAGTGCGTAGAATGACCCTGGAGTCCTTAAGGGACTGCAGACGCGAGTCTGTGGTCTCTGAAAAAAGGCTGGAGCCTTCAAAGGGGAGGTCCTGAATAGTATATCGTACCTCAGGGGGCAGATTAGAGGCCTGCAGCCAGGCAATACGCCTCATGGCAATACCAGAGGCCACAGTTCTGGCTGCCGAATCGGCCAAGTCGAGGGCCGCCTGCAGGGCGGTTTTGGCCACCTTCTTGCCCTCCGAGACAAAGGCCTCAAACTCCTGCTTGGCCTCTGGGGGCACGACACTCTGGAATTGCCGCATGGAGTCCCATGCGTTGTAAGTGTGCCTACTCAGGAGGGCCTGTTGGTTGGCCACCCTGAGCTATAGGCCCCCCGTCGAATAGACTTTCCTGCCGAATAGGTCCAAGCGTTTAGCCTCCTTTGACTCAGCAGGCCTCGTTACACTCCTTTTGGTTGATGGAGTCAACAACCAGTGAGCAGGGCTGGGGGTGGGTGAATAGGTACTCATAGTCCTTGGTCAAAACAAAGTAGTGCCTTTCTACCCCCTTGGCGGTCGGCGGGACTGAGGCTGGAGTCTGCCAGATGGTGGCCATGGATTTCTGAATGGTCTTAATGACCGATACTGCCACCCTGCTTGGGCCGTCTGTGGACAAGACGTCCACCACTGGGTCCTCGATTTCAATAACCTCCTCGACGGGGAGGTTTAAACCCTTGGCCACCCTCGTCAGGAGGGCCTGATGCGCCGACAAATCTATATCAGAGGGCTGGAGGCGGATGTGCCCGCCACTGCTTCGTCCAGGGATGACTATGAGGAGACTGCCTGCCCGCTGGCTTGCAGTGCCTCCTGCAGTGGGTGGATGCGGGGAAGCGGGGCGGGAGTCAGGGGCACACTGCCCACGGCTGGGAGGTCTGCCCCACTGTCTGGGGGGTGACTGATGGTGGCCTCGGGCACCCTGGACTCCGAGGTGCCTGAGACCCCGGATGGGGCCCCCTGGGATTGGTGGTACGCCCAGGGGGTCCAGAAAGGCCACTGCGTGGTGTCCTCCGCCTGCTGCTCAGACCACTGGCCTTGCAATGCCTATGGGAGCTCCGGACCCCTGATCCCTTCTGAGCGAGGCGAAGCGGTGGTAGACCGGGAGGGCCAAGAAGGGGCCGAGCTGACATAAGGGAGGCGTCCGGCGGGAGATGGGGAATGGTGCCGGGACCTGTAGCAGCTGTGGTGCCGAGGCGACTCTGGGTACCGGCGGGATGCAACGTAGGAGCCGCGGCAAGTCGACGATTGGTCCCCAGATCTGGAGTTGCGCCAGGGCGGTGACCGGTGCCGAGATGGAGAGTGGTACCTTGAAGGCGAGCGGTGCCGCGAGTACGACTGGCGCAGAGAAGGAGAGCGGCACTGGGATCTCGACCGGCGCCGGGATGGGGAGCTGTGCCGAGAAGATGAGCGGTGTCGGGGTGAAGAACAGTGCCATGATCTGGACCGACGTCGGGATGGCAAGCAGTGCCATGGCTCGGAGAGGGTAGAACTGGCAGGCACCGGTACCGAGGGCTGCAGAGGGGTCAGCTTTCCCCAAGACTGCGGAGGTTGAACTGGCGATGGCTCGGTAAGTGCAATAAGATCCCGCGCCGCAGCGAACATCTCCGGGGTTATGGGAAGACGCTGCTGGACTGGGGCCCTAGGCGGCGAGTCCAGGCGCACCGGACTCGAAGGAACCTGTCTAGGAACCGGAGTCAACGGTGCTGGAGCCGACAGGAGTTGAGTGGAGCGCTCCCCCACGGGATGCTGCTCCAGCGGTGCCAGGGTGGCCAGGACTGTAGGTGGCGCCATCGGCTTTTTCTTCTTGTGCACCGGGGAGTGCGACCGGTGCCGGGGTCCCATCTTCGGTGCCGCAGGAGCTTGCATACAAGGCGCCGATGAAGGGGCGCTCTTCTCGGAGCCGGACACGGACGGTGCCGGGGCCAGGGCGGCTTCCATAAGGAGCTGCTTTAATCAAAAGTCCCTCTCCTTTTTGGTGCGCGGACGAAAGCTCCTGCAGATTCTGCACCTAGCCGCTTCATGCGCTTCACCCAGACACTTCAGGCAGGATTCGTGTGGGTTGCCCACCGGCATAGGCTTCCCACACAAGGAGCAGGGCTTAAAGCCTGGAGCCTTGGGCATAAGTGCCCTGGCTCCCGCAGGAGGGAGAAACCCACCGACCAACTAGAACTACTGATAAACTACTAACAACTAATTACTATTAACTATGAACTATATACAGAAGAAAACGAAAAAGCACAGAGCTAAGGAATACGGAGGTCAGAAGACTGAGCTCCAAGTTCCAGCAACCGTCACGGGCGGTAAGAAGGAACTGAGGGGGGGGGGCAGGGTCGGCAGGGGTATATATACACGGCACCATAACAGCGCCACTCCAGGGGGCTCCATAGCTGACCCAGCCTGTTGCTAAGAGAAAAATCTTCTGGCAGCCGTGCACGTGGCACGTGCACAACTAACTGGAATGCATATGAGCAAGCACTCGAAGAATTCTAAATCCATGAGGAACTGCTGTTCCTTGGGAAGAGAAGTGATCACCACAAGGCTTAAAAAAGATACAGTTTAAAATAACTCTTTGCATATCTATACCATTGCGCTTTCAGGTGGGAAGAAAGTGTAGTGGAAGTTTGAGAATTCATTGCCATGACTTCATATTCCATGCCTCTAAGTGGAGACACACAGATTAATTCGGTTGTGAAGATTTTGACATGGGTTCTGTAGGCTTAATGCTATCCTTCTGCTTTGAATACATGCAATCAATTACATGTTTAGGGAAACCAATTGCTAGAAGCAAAACAATTTTGATTTTCTAATTTAAATAATTTTTCAAACAAAGTTTGTTCAGAGTAAAATTCATGTCTTTTTTTAAAAAAACAGAAAAAATATCTCTAGGATGAAATGAAATGTAATACAAGTGTGTTTAAATTTGTTAAGAGTCCCATCTTGTCAGATTTTACTGCTATAAATTAGTAAAAGTGGTACACAGTATTTCAACAGCTTTCTATAACAGTATGAAAATTAAACAGACACCATACAGGTAGTCACGAGAGTCTACTAGTGCTATATTCTAAGGGGGAGAAATTATTTTCTTAAGAAAAAGCTTGTGAAATAATCCAAAATCTGGAGAAGTTCCAGATGTAAAATTTCCAAGGGCACTAGGACGACACATCCACAATTCCCTGAGATATTGGCAAATTGGTTCATCCAGGCCAATGACATAATGCAAATAAGGAACAAAACACACACATAGTGCAACACAGATGTTAACTGTTTGTCTTAACTTTTAACCAATTAATATCAGTGTGAAAGGGATGTTTTTATAATAAACAGTGTTTACTATATTTCTACAATGGCATCGTGTCAGGCTTTCAAACACTGTTTTATAGCTAGTCACAGCCACCAAGTAGAGAATATTTATAGATGGTTATTTTTAAATCCTTGTCAGATACATGTTACAGTAATTTTGAGAAGGTATTACTCAATGCTAAACAGGAGTTTTTACAGATTGATGCAGACATAAAGGGAAATATTTCCTTGCCTTTGAGCCCCCCCCCATTTTCTGTAGTAAGTTATTTTATTGTGACAAGACAAGCTGCCTTCCCCCAAGTTACTCATGAGCCAGAGCTAGCCATACAGATTAAATAAGTGGATGACCCATGCCAATATGGCATAAACAGGTTGGAATGTGGCATGTCCTATTAAAATACAAAGCTAAACAAGAAGAATGCATCAATCAGATACCAAATTATAGATCACAAGGACTACACATTAAACCCTTAAGAGGATAGTTAATTTCATTCTAAAAAGAGTACAAATTAAGATGTCCAATAAATGCTGAAGTTCTAGGCCATCTATGAACCTATTTTCAGTCAGTGCCTCAGCCTGTATGCTTGTTTTTCATTCACAAGGCAGCATTCATTACATGTAAAAACCTCTAGGTTTTCATGCTGGTTTTTCCTTACCAGTTACACTGATTGCCTTTCCTATTTGGGCACAAGAGATAAAACACCTTTCACAGCCCGTAGAGGCATTTAAAGACATCAAAACAAAACGTATCTCTTACAAATTACTTAGATCCAAACAGCAGATAACAAACCATGTACCAGTAGGAGAAGTTAAACAGCCTGTCAGTTTGCCTGAGTGATATGAGATGAGATGCTGACTGGATCTGGGAGGGTCAGATTTCTCCAGGAAAGCACAACTATATGACAGTTTAAAAAAAAATGTTTAAAATCAGGGATGTGGCTAGAGTGTGGGAGATGGAAGTGGAAGCAGATGCTGGGCATAAGCAGACTTGGGGGCAGGCAGGGGGGAATAGGCAGGATTGTTATGCATAAAAGAGAAGACTCATTACAAAGTGCTTCTTTTCCTTTGTAATATGCACTGACTTATGTTGGGGCTTTAATATGCAGTCAGGAAGACTTCTAAGGCCTGAAAGGTTGGTACACAGTATCAGTAAATGTGGCACAGGACAGACAAAAAAAGTACAACTAAAGGAAATCTTAATGTTAAGTCCAAAGAGATAGCTGGTGGGAAAGTTTCCCTAAGGAAGAGAGATGGTAGTTGATTCTAAAGAACAAGACTGGCTAGGAAAAGCACTGGAATCCCATTCAAAGGGCCATGAAGGGTTTTTGCCAAGATTTTACAAAGAGAAAGAAAGGTCAAAGGGAATCCATCAAAATTACTGAGTAGTGAAAGGGATATTTGTTTAGGTTAGCCTAGATTATGTGAAAGGGTAGGGGTTTGGGAGAGGCTCTCAGAGCAGGGAATGAGAGAGTTGTATTATGAAAGCATGGGGGAGCTATCACTATTAAGGAAGTTGAGAGAATCTATGCTGCAAAAAGGTGAGTTGCTACAGATTTCGTGGGGCAGAGGGAGGTATAAAGTGCAATAGGATAGGAAAACCACAGAGCCATTAGAGGCAACAGAATGACTTAGATGGGAGTACTAGACACCTAATAGACCTACTAGCCTTGTTTAAGCATGTACTAAGTTATGAACCTTAAACCTGGGGGTATTATATGTTGAATTATATACCAGTTACGATAGTACTTTTAATATACCACTTCTACCAACAAATGACTTATTGGAAAAGTAGAAAGCTTACCTCAAAGAGTGAGCTCTTTTCATAAGCTGGTATGCACATATTTCAGAATGGTTGCCTTCATCCCCATTTCTAATTATATATTTGAACAACTGCTTTCTCATCTGTTCATGCAAATGAAACAGAAAAAACAGAAAAGAGAAGAAAAAGAAAAAACAAGCCTTGGAAAAGTTAGCTAGTTAGCCCCTTTCACTGTTAAAAATAAGGACAATACTTAATGAAATTACAGCATCTCATAAGGAAAGAATGTGTGGTATAAACATTTCATACAGATTAGACGTGGTGGTAGTGTTCGGTTTTGTTATGAAAGTTTCTGTGTGGAGGACTGTGCAAATAGCAGGAAACAAATTTTTGAGTCAGAGTGGCTTCCTAGGAGCCAGGCTGACATTCTTCAAAGAAGGGATTGCCTTCATGCTGTTTGACCGAGTCTGTTCCAAGGCTTGTGTAAATATAAAGATACAGTTATAGGCCTGAGCCCTATGTTACATTAATTAATACTTATATTTCACCTTTATATCCTAAATATACCTGACACCTTTTATCCTTGGCTATAGGAGTCCTGAGATGTGATCTGGACTCCTATAGCAAAGGATAAAAGGTGTCACGTATATTTAGGACAGGGGTGGGCAAACTGTTTGGCGCAAGGGCCATATTGGGGTTGTGAAATGGTATGGAAGGCCAGGTAGGGAAGGCTGTGCTGCTCTAAACAGCCTGCCCCCATCCACTCCCTACCACTTCCCGGCCCCAACTGTTCTCCTCAGAACTCCTGACCTACTCAACCCCCCTGCTCCTTGTCCCCTAACTGCCACCTCTTGGGATCCCCTGCCCCTAACCCCCACTCCTTGTTCCTTGACTACATTGACCTATCCACACACACACCCTGGCAGCCTCCCCGCCACCCCAACCCGAGACTCCCACGCCTATCCAACCCCCCGTTCCCCGTCCCCTGACTGCCTCGCTCAGAACCTTCTGCCCCATGCAACCGCCCACTGGCTCCCTGTCCCTTGGCTGCCCCTTGTAATCCCCTGCTCCTTATCCAACCTTCCCGTCCTCTTACCATGCCACTGAGAGCAGCAGGACTGGAAGCCTGTGCTGCCCATGTGGCAGTGTGGCTGTGGGGGCAAAGAACAGCCAGGGAGGGGCCTCCCTGCCTAGGAGCTCAAGGGCCAGGCAGGATGGTCCCACGGGCCGCAGGTTGCCCACCTCTGACTTAGGACATAAAGCAGAAATATAAGAATTAATATAACAGAGCCTATAGGCCTCAGGCCTATAAAATATTGAGTTTAGCCAAAGTAGGCCTTAGGACTTCAAGGAAGTTAGCATAAGCAAGTAAATAATAAACCTGCTGAGCTTGTGTCTATGCTTGTGATATATTGATGTTCTGAAAAGAACTATTGAGTCTGAATAATAGTGTCTATGAGAGATCAGTAGAACACCACAAGATGACCATTGATAGCCAGGACAACATGCTACAGACTTCCTCAAAGTAATCGCTTGTTACTATGGTGACAAAGTGACAAATGTTAATGGAGTACAAGGGGAACTAATGAGTTAGCTTATGAATAGGGTGACTAGATGTCCCAATTTTATAGGGACAGTCCCGATTTTTTGGATCTTTTATATATAGGCACCTATTACTGCCCCAACCGCTGTCCCAGTTTTTCACATTTGTTGCCTGATCACCCTACTTATGAAAAATGGGGCACCCAAACATAGTGGGGTGTGGAAGTTCAGATAAAGAAAGGGACTTAAAACCTTCCTAAATATGTATGAACCCCAGTGGGTGTCAGTGTAACACAGTATAAAAACTGTATCCTGGCCTGCCTGCCTTGAAGGGAAGGAGAGGAAGATGCCAGGATGATAACCGCTGGTGGTGGGGATGATGGGGAGGATGGACACTAGGATGGTGTGTAATGGAAGTGTTACATATTCTGCATTGGTGTCTCTCGCTCTCTCCTTTACCTGATTGCAGTTTGTGTACTGTTTGGTTGGTTAATAACAGTAATTATTATACAAAGGGCACTATGCAGTCTTTGTTGTGCACTATGTGGTCCACCCTCTATTCATCACCTCTTGACTGCAGAGATTTTGGGAACTGAACCTTCATCTTGGGGTGGGTAACTGGTTAAAATAACCCACAACTATATTTAAGATCCATCACTTATTTGTCATCCACTAGCAACCAGCCTGCAAGGCCTCAAACAGCTACAGCTTGGCAGAGGGGTGACACTGGCATCAAAATGGGACACTGGTACCAGAAGGAGTAGAAACAAAGTCATCAAATAGAAAAAACTGATAATGTTGCGACAAATTGGTTTATTCTAGGTATTTGCTGTCAAGATATGAATTAGTTGGTGAAATATATACTGGTTTTGTATTTTCCCCAACAGCTCATGCAGGGTTGTTTTTTTCTCCTAACAATCAGTTCAGTTACTGTTTAAATATCAGTTTGGTCATCTGTTAATTTTTGGTCTAGTGTAAATATGACCATACAGCCTCCCATGGCCAAAATTCCATATTCTCCCATCTCCTGAAAAGGCTAAGTGCAGGAGGTAACCAATTTTCATTCTACATCTGAAATGTATTTATGGCACAATAAATCTGCATCCTGAGTTGCATACCAATTTTTAATGCTTTTATACACTGAAACTTCAAGCACAAAACTTTTTTATTTATGCAAATTTATACAAAGAATGAAAAGGGGCTTCCTCTCCAAGGCTGCAGATGCCCCAAATAAACTGCCTACAGAACACCAACTCCCCTCCTACTTACTAACAAATGTAGTCTATCACAATAACTCGGATCCATGCTAACAATAGAAAAACACGACTTTATAGACTCATGCTGAATTTTCAGAATAATTCTTGTGAAGCAATGCCTTGAATTTTGTACACAATGGGAACCCATTATAGTAATAAAAAATTTAGTTATTCTGTCCTGCTTCTATTTTGTATGTAAAATTACAGCTATTGAGTCAAGCACCAACCTTACCTATCGGTGTGAATCATCAAAACTAGGGCACCAATACCTCTTATCAAAACCCATCTGCACTGATGCTAAGGCTTATTAATAGGGATATAAATAAAATGACAATGTACCACAGTGACTCAGTTTATCTGAAAATGTACACCTGCTCTGGAAAAAGCTGTCAGAAGTCAGCTTCAAGACAATCAATCAATTTACTGTAAATGCAGACAATGGTAGAGACTGCCAGGGAAGGTCAAAACAAGTATTAATTGAAAGTCTCCCTGTTAACTGTGCCATCAGTCTTGTTTAACACTCAAAAGGAAGAAAAACGGCCAATTTTTACCTAAAAATGTAGTGGCTGTGATACTGATCCATCACTTCGGACTGATGCTAACCTGCAGCCAGAGCCAGAATGATATTTATTTTACCTCCACTGGAGCACCAACCCCTCAAAATGACTCATTCAGAATATCACAAAAAAGGTTTTGAGTGGGGAGGGGGAGGGGAAAACATTGAGTCAATCAATCACCACATTCTGTCCTTAGAGAACCACTTCTTTTGTAAATCCAGTTTTCCAGCAACAACCACCAACAGCTTTGTGTCCTCGAATCAAATCACTTCCTGACAGGATCTTTATAACAATAAATGCACCAATCAAGCTATAGTTGGGAAAGAAAGATCACTTGCTATACCAATTTCCAGAGAGCTAGACACTTTGGGACAAAAAGGATTCTGGGAAGAAAAAGGAAGTCCATGCAAAAAGTCTGAAATTTTATCTGCTCTCACACAAACCTTCTTTCACACAAACCTTCCCATCTAATCTTACAAATAGATCCTATTGGCTTAATCTTACAATGCAGAAGATGTAAAAGACAGATAGGCAAAGGGGTCTGCTGCATCATTACCACCTCTATTTGGATGAACCCAAGAACAATCAAAATTCTTATTTGGAGCTTCCTGGTATGGTGCCAGGCACAGACAGGCATTATCACACAATTCACATCATATGTATGTACTACCAAAGTAGGAAGGCCAGAGGAAAAACAGATATTAAGATCAACTTATTACTCTGTAATACTATACAACCTCTCATAAAACTTACATAAGTGAGGCTCTTATGACAGAATCCAGCACTCAATTGACACAAGTGTAATTTTACAAAGGACACACCTGAGCGAGCTAGAGACTACAAAAAAGGACATATCTCCCAAATGTCCAGAACAAGTGGACTGATTCTGTAGACCGAGATATCTAATTAATTAGATCTCTAGACTAATAACAAGAATGGGAAGAGTAATCATTCTATCCATAAAGGAGGAAGAAATAAAAACCCATTGTTTTATATTATATACACACACAACACACACACACACCCCACATCTAACAGAAAGAGCCGCCTACTAGCCTGAGAGGGAAAACAAACAATCTGCTAAGAGTCTGGCTGCCCCTTGGCTGTGAGGTTCAGCATGTAAACCTATCAGTCACGTTTGGAAGATACGCAGTCAGAGGTGCCACATTTCTTCAAAGCAGCATCAGTTGTGGTCTGTGTTAGGCGCTCCACTATAAGAAATGCAATAAGGAACACATATATCACTTCCAAGAGTGAAAATATTTTTGGTGTTGTGCAGCTATCTAGCAGAAATCTGTGCATTTCAAAAACAAAGCATTTCCCAATCCTCCCTGCTATTTGCTCAAAGGATTTTAGCAGAGCAATACATGTTCAGTAAAACTTAGCACTCATTATGACCAAACTTCCAAGTATAATCACTTTACACTGCATATAAATAGTTGAGCTACAATGTAATCTTATCAAATGAGATAAACAAGAATTGAAAAAAGCTCTCATCAGTGGAGATCAGGAAGTTTGGGTAAGCCAATAATTCTTTAAATGTTTAAAGACTAATATCTTATTTCAAAAAATTCAGTTTCTAGCATTCATAGTTGTCACTTTCTGAACATAAAGAGAAGGAAACAAGTCCAGTGCCAATAATACTGCCCTTTGTTTTGCCAATGAAGAGCAGGATGAAATTAACAGGACACTGATCAGTTTCAATTGTGCAATTCAGAATCCATAGCAGCAAAACCTTCAAGAATCAGGTCAGTTTAATGCTGATACTGGGAAAAAGCTTCCAGTGGCATTATATTTATTCAAGGAGGAGACACTTTTTGGGTGGGTGTGGGGGATATGGAAATATAGTAGCACATTTCTCATGCCACCCCCCTGACCCCCCAACGAAGAGGCTTGGGGCAGTGAAGCAAGAAAGAAGAGTGGAGATAAAACGAGTCTCTCTCTTGTAGCATCCTCTCAGTCTGAATCCTTCCTGTACTGTCAAACTTTGCTTAGGGTACGAACAAGGTTCCACCACTTCTGTATATTCCATGCTGCTCTTCGCATGTCCTCTATGTTTCTAAGTCCCATAAGTTCTCTCTTGCAAAGTACTGTTCAACTGAGTGATTAAGAACATAAGAATGGCTGTACTAGCTCAGACCAAAAGTCCATCCAGCCCAGTATCTTGTCTACTAGTGGCCAATGCCAGGTGCCGCAGAGGGAGTGAACCTAACAGGTAATGATCAAGTGATCTCTCTCCTGCCATCCATCACCCCTCTCTAACAAACAGAGGCTAGGGACACCACTCCTTACCTGTCCTGGCTAATAGCCATTAATGGACTTAACCTCCATAAATTTATCCAGTTCTCTTTTAAACCCTGTTGTATTCCTTGCCTTCACAACCTCCTCAGGCAAGGAGTTCCGTAGGTTGACTGTGTGCTGTATGAAGAAGAACTTCCTTTTATTTGTTTTAAACCCGCTGCCCATTAATTTCATTTCGTGGCCCCTAGTTCTTATATTATGGGAACAAGTAAATAACTCTTCCTTAGTCACTTTCTCCACACCACTCATGATTTTATATACTTCTATCATATTCCCCCCTTAGTCTCCTCTTTTCCAAACTGAAAAGTCCTGGCCTCTTTAACCTCCCTCATATGGGACTAATTAAAAACTCAATCATTTTGATTGCCCTTCTCTGAACCTTTTCTAATGCCAGAATCTCTTTTTTGAGATGAGTAGACCACAACTGTATACAATATTCAAGATGTGGGCATGTGATGGATTTGTATAAGGGCAATAAGATATTCTCCATCTTATTTTCTATCCCTTTTTTAATGATTCCTAACATCCTGGTTGCTTTTTTGACTGTCGCTGAACACTGCGTGGATGTCTTCAGAGAACTATCCATGATGATTCCAAGATCTCTTTCCTGATTTGTTGTAGCTAACTTAGCCCCCATCATATTGTATGTATAGTTGGGATTATTTTTTTCCCCATGTGCGTTACTTTACATTCTTTGGCCCTTTTCACGTGTTCCTTCAGCTGCCAAATAGGCATGCTTGACAAGGTGGAGGAGGGGTTATCTTTTATTGGACCAACTTCTGTTGGTGAATGAGACAAGCTTTTGAGATACACAGAGTTGTTCTTTAGCTCAAAATCTTGTCTCTCTCACCAATAGAGGTTGGATCCAATAAAAGATATCACCTCACCCACCTTGTCTCAGTAATGTTCTGGGACCAACATGGCTACAACAACACTACAAACAAATGGCATGGATGTCATGGTAGATACTTTGGCTTCATTCCTCACACATGTCCCAGATATTTTCATCTTCTTTGTTGGGTAACTTTGGAGATAAGGAGTTGTTGAACTTTCTGATGAGACTTGGCATTTGTTATAAATTCATTCCTGTTAATATCTAGTATTTTCCTTAGATATTAGCTTCCAAAGGCATTTAGACATCTGTCTACACCTCTTGTGGATTTTTAGCTTTCACATCCATATGCGTAGAAACCAAACTCTCTAAATCTAGAAGACTTTTGATAACCAAATCTTAAGTTAGCGAATGTAGCTGCTGCCTTGCTAACCTGTGACATTTCCTCCTCCTGGATATCTCTACTGGCTTGCACATCACTGCAAATGCATCAGAATTAATCAGACACCTATCTATAAATTAATGTTAGGTAATGTGTGGCAAGAACACACTTTTTTCCCTTTGCTGAAGACAAGATGCAAAATAGAGGCCCCCCAAACAAGGTTCATGGACAACATCCTAAAATCACAGCAACATCCCCTTTCCCAGAATGGGTAGGACACTGGACTTCTCAGTGGGATGCCATCTTTGGGCAAAGCGTGTGCCTCCTCCTGTCCACTTTCATCATTCACATCCACGAGAACACAGCAAGAGAAAATAGGATGGAGAAAAGATGCATACACATATACTAAAGTGATACTTCCAAATGATTCCATGACAGGAAGTAGGAATTTGGACCATATGAGATGTTATTCTTCATATGTGTGCTCATCTTTTCTCCTCTTCTGTTCTTGTTATTTGCTACTAAATGGTAGCCTGACAGCTATATCATGCTTCCATTAAAAAGTCAAGGGCTAAAATTTCATTGATTCAAATGAAAACAGGACTGAGTTTATAGTAACTCTTTCTGACCTAAAAAAAAATAATAAAAAAAATCACCCTTTATTCACTCTGTAGTTGTTCTATAATTTACAGGATAATGGCCAAAATCATGTCCCCGATTTTTAAACTGAATTAATCCCTTGTTAAGAGAAGTTCAAATAGAACAAGAAGCAGTTTTTGACACTGAAAGAGACCTTTTGGAAAACGGAGATTTGAAAGAAATTTCAGAAACAGATTTGGCTTTTGAAAAGCTTTTTTTGTATAAATACAGGAAAGCAGGATTCTTGATGACAAGTAGGAACTTTTAAGTGAAAGCCCTTTCTGTCTTTGTTGAAGTTAAGCAGAAATTAACCATAGAGGAAAAATATAGGAGCAGCAATTGCAGAAGACCAAGTCATCATCTCTAAGGAGACAAGATCTATAGTTTAACAGGGACAGAATTTTAGTCAGTTGTACAGGATAATGGAAGTTACATGATGTTAGGCTGAACGTCTGTCAAGCTAATGACAATTCTGGAGACCACACTAACGAGCAACCTTAGATGTCGCTTGATTATTAGACTCTAGGTCATCCAAGAGAAGAAAAATCATCACATTTTTGTACAGCCATAAGTCTGCAAGTGTTGTGGGTTGATGGTACTGGAAGGGTATGTTTGGTTTTGGGAAAGACAGCAAGGGAAAGATTGGGTGGGACAGGTTGGGGAGACTTTCATATCCAGCTCATTTGGTGCTAATCACCCCCACATAATTGGTAGTGATCAAAAGTTATCATATAAGCTTACCATGAGAACAGTGTTATCTCTGCCTAGTTTCCATTGAGTGGGGAGAAAAGGTAGTAGGGGCAAGCTTCTATATCACAAAACCATATCAACGAAAGGGTAGGGATCTGAATTGCTACAGAGAAGGAACTATATCCTCTTACTGATGTGGAGATAGTTGTTCCAGATTAGGAACAAGGTACATTGTTAGAACAACACAGGGAATTGCCTTTGCCAGATTTTGACTGTGGATGTATTCATATTCCAAGATAGCCAATCTAGCACTTAACAAGATTACAAAATTAACTTAAGATCTCTAAATAGGTTTTGTTATACTTGCCACACACCGATGATTGAAGGATCATCAACATTACATGGATAGCCTAACTATATGTTTCAATTCCATTTTTATCTGCCTAGCAATTTCTAATGTGCCTATTACCATGATATTTGAAATCTTAAATGCAAAGTATCTAAAAATTCCTGTTTATGTTGTTATTCTTTCTAGTTCATCATTTTGGCTGTAACAGCTTAATGTACCTATACAGGGAATGAATATTTAATAATGGACTCTTCAGTCTATCAGAGAAAGATATAATATATTGCAATGGCTCAAAGCTGAAACTAGAGAAATTCAGATAGAAATAAGTCAGACATTTTAACAATGAGCGTAATTAACATTGGAACAATTTAAAAAGGGCTGTGGCGGAGTCTCCATCACAGACCATTTGAAAATCAAGATTGAATGTTTTTTCTAAAAGATATGGTGTTAGAATTTTTTAGGGAAGTTCTATGGCTTGTGTTATACAGGAGGTAAGGTTATATGATCATAGTGGTCCCCTTTGGCCATGGAATGTATGAATATCCAGAGGCTTCCAAATCAGGAACTTTAACATTTACTGGAATGAGCGGAGTGACAGGTTTTTAATTCAGAACTCTGCATTAGGCCGGGGAGAAGTGACATCTTACTTTCTAATCACTACTATTATTTTGATGCAACTATCTTAAGGAGGAAAGAAACTGGACTGCAATTGGCATTTCCAAGTCCAGTACTCCTTAAAAGTTAGTCTTTCACAAAGGATGTTTGTACAGGCTTCTCCATCCTCTATTTCATCATACTTAAAACACGCTGATCACTGGAAAGACCATGTCAGATGTACTGAAAGAACGAGTTAGAGCAAGCAAAGCCACAGCACTAAAAACTACTTGATGTAAAAGACCACCACTGCCATTACAATTTTATACATTGTTTTGGGGGGGGGGTATGTATGAAAGGCACTTGCTTCCATTGGATCAAATAGAAATGGACTTATATTAAGGTAATACAGCTCTAATTATTGCTGGGACCAGAGAGGAAACTCCTTGGTAAATATGGATTAGAAGATAAACTTTAAATTTTAAATGGAATGAACTCTAAACAAAGACTAATCAGTTAAATATGGGATTTTTATGTATTTGCTTGCTTGCTTAAACAATCTTTCTAAAAGAACCACACAAATAAACCAAGACTGTAGTATAATTAGAGAGCTCAGCATAAATAGAAACTTCATTTTCCTATATTTGTATTCTTGTTCCTGAAAACGAAGAGGAGATTTTCTCTGTGTTTCTAAAGGTGTAGTAGTCAAACTCCGAATATCTAAAACCCACCAAGGTAAGTTTGTCAGAGATAAAGAGACACATGTGCGCTGAAAACACACTGTTACAGTGTATCCATAAACTGCCTGAGTTCAGCCCTAGGTACTGATCCCCTCACATTTTCCATCAACAGATTGATTTGGAATAACTTGGACATGGGTTGCATAGCAACCCAGATGCATATTCATGCCCCACACCCTGAGATAATCCTCAAATGACACCAGTTGCAGAACATGCAAAGAGGTCTCCTCATGACATTCTAGGCAGACATGGGATAGCAGGTTGCTGGTGTTCATATCACTATGTGCATCTGTGGCAGAATAAGATAAAACAATGCATAGCTTGTATTGCAATAGCACTGAAGAAATGTACATAAACCATCATAACTGGTTTTTGTAGGAACTACATTTCATTAACTCCACTTTTCAGCTAGAGAAATTGAGGTACAGTAAGGTTACGTGACTTACACAAGGTTATGAAGTAAATCAGTGGCAGAGGTTAGGATAGCCTTTAGGCCTCATTATTCCAACATCCCCTGGTCTAATGATTAAATATTTGTGTCTTATCAAAAGGAATACCTAAATTGTTTTAATTTTATTTAACTGCAGTAAGACATCTTTAAAAAGCCAGTGACAAACTAAAATATGTTCATTTAACTATATAAATGAGAAAATATTATCTACACAGTTACAGATCTGCAAATATATAACTTCATCCAAAAAGATCTCAAAGCACTTTTTGTGAACACTCATATCACCCATATGATGACGACCTCTTTAAAAACACCCACTAACCCACTGAAGAGTAAATGAATACAGTACCCTAGAATGGATTATCCTTTTACTTACACTAGTATAAGTAAAGAGCTACGTCATTGTAAAAACTGATATATGGGAACAAAACCATGCCTTTTCCTCTGACACTACACGAATATGCTAGTCAGCATGTGAGCAGCTGTAATGTGAGAACAGCAGTAGTGTAAATGCATAGATTTTGTTTACAATACTCAGACTCCAATAATCCCGTGATTTCCCTCAAATGTAATTGACGCTTAATTCTTAAAGACATGATACCTCACTTTTGAGATTGCCAGGCCACTTTCACCTAATGACAATTTGTAGTCACTCCAAGAAATCTATTGTATTAAAAAAAAAAAAATTCAGTCTTAAAAGACTGCCATCTTGGGAAATGGAGGACATTCATTTCTGTTCCACAGATTTTATCTATCTTGGGCCACTTCTCACAAAAAAACAAAAAACAAATACAGGTGTGAAATGGCACAGTTATTCCCTTGCAGGTCTGGATGTCCTGAAAGGCTAAACTGGTGGTAAATTTTTCTTCATTACAGCCACTAAATTGTAAAGTTTATATACTCAAGTGACAGGGCAATGGCTAAACTGCCAACATTTTTAAAATTAATACATTCGTTTAAAAAAAAAAAAAGTCTACCTATTTCATTTTATTAAATCATGCATTATTTTATGATGCAGTCAGCTGCCCATTTACTAGGTGTTTGCATGAACACGGTGGCCAAGCACTTCCATAGGAGACCATAGCAAGACTAACCAAAAAAACAAACCCAAAATGTATAGTCTTTGCAGAATCTACAGATCTGTTGCATAAAATTGAAAATGGTTATTTTAGTTCACAGATAACCAAGAAACAGAAAAGCTGAATACACAATAAATTACTCATGAAACTGGAATTTTTAAGTTATGTGAAAGTCCAGATCTCAACATACATTTCTCTCTGACCCAGTCAATTCAAAACACGAGGGGGTTCTCATCTATACAAAGCAAAATGATTTCCAGAGACAGGGCCATCCCTATAGGGGCAGAAGTGACTATTCGTCTCTTCCGGGACTGACTGAATGATCCATGGCGCCCAGAGTGGTTGTCATTAAGATCCTCTTTATGATGCTTAGTTGCCAGCCTCTCTTCTTGTAATATAGACAGATACGTAGTTCATAATAAAAAGCACATATTAAATACAATTCAAAGCATTAACAGGCAGAGGCAAGACAGACATGGATTCACTTCTTTTTTCTTTCCCATTATGATAGCTCTCTCACACGGAGTTCAGGACTTTGCCTTTGTAGTTATGTACTAGATTATAAAAAGTTTTAACTTATGTGAACAATTAAGAAAAAGTTTGATTGTGGAGAACTAAATCAAGACACTTTTGCTGCCAGTATTAACAATAAAATGCATCCTTTGAAAGACTGTAGCTCCTGTACATACAATCTACACGCTGCTGGAGGCAACAAAGGGGAGATAAGAAGGAGGGTATAGAAAAAAGTATGCTGTTTGGGTTTATTACACAAATATCATTGCTTAGATATTAAACATGGTTTAGTGCAAGATCATATAAAGGTTAACAAAGAAAATGACTACAATGAAAGAGCACATGCAGTGACACATGAACAGAACATGAGCAAGATATGACACACTCAGCCTGGGATAGCTTCTAATTACCATCACTTTCGCTTCTTTGACGTATACTGGATGGAGGGGGAACCAGACAGGGCTCTACCAAATTCATGAACCATGAAATCTGGTCTTGTGTACTTTTAACCCTATACTATAATATAGAACTATACAAAAGTATACAGCATTTCTCAAACTGGGGGTCCTCCTGAGCCAAGAAGAGGTCGCAAACCTATAGAAGGGTCATGGTATTGCCACACTTACTTCGGTTCTACTCAAATCGTGGAGAAATCAGATTTTTTTGTGGGTTGGTCACACCTGGACAACAGATTTCACAGATGTGTTCATACCATGCCGCCCCTGCCTCTGCACTGCCTTCAGAGCTGGAGGCCCAGTCAGCAGCTGCTGCTCTCTGGCTGTCCACCATGTCTAGGTATGAGGATAGTTCAAGTCTCCATTCTATTCCAGGATTTAACTTCTGTTCAGGGGCTAAACGAAACCAATTAGCGTTTCTTCTGATGCAGACACATGACTCTAGGAGCTGACCCATCTAAGACCAAAAACTTATTTCATCCATCACCAAAGGATACATAACACAACAACATATTTTACCGCATGGACTAAGGTTGAACTGTTCAAGGTCAAAGGGTTCTACATTCCATTACCAATACTCTAGGCTCTTCTTTCGTTATTTCTGATCAAGTTTTCCAAAAGACCCAGGTATAGTCAGAGGTGGCTCTAAGGTTTTTGCTGCCCAAGTGCAGGTGGTCTGCGGCTGCCGTGGATTTGACGGCATTTCTGTGGGAGGTCCACAGGTCCCATGGCCTCATCGTTCCCGCTGCCGAATTGCCACCAAATCTGCGGCAGCCATGGACCTCCCGCCGAAATGCCGCTGAAGACAGCTTGACTGTTGCCCTTATGGCGAAAGTCAGGCAGCCCCCTATGACTTGCCGCCCCAGGCACGCACTTGGAGCGCTAGTACCTCAAGCTGGCCTTGGGTATAGTATGTTGACTGCATCAATAAATACAGCTTTTTCTTAAAAAGTCAGAAAAATAATTTTATGAGCTATTTTTTAAAATCAGGTTATTACATCATTTCTTCTGGTGTTTAATTTTTCTTTTTTCCCCTTTATTCAGCTAAAGTTTAAATAATTGTATAGATAACGGGCAAAACCGACAGCTGATATACTACTACTTCCACCAGCTGAGGACCTGGCCTAATGTTCCCATATATTAGTCCCCGCTCTTTCCTAGAGCACATCGATACACAAAGCATTTAAAGTCTAAAAATCAATATGGTTGATAGAAACATTACTTGCACCTATAAGCAAAAATGTAAAACAAGAGAACAAAAGCAATGGAAAGTGTTCTCTGGTACAACGACAAATCACAAAACCATACTTCTTTTAAAGCTGTCTACTCATTGAAAAGTGAAACTTTAATACCATTAAAGATATTTACTGAGTCATTAAATAAGATCTATTTTACACATAAGAAAAAAACTCCTTCTTCAGAGAAATATCTAACCTGGTATATTAGGACACATCTTCCAAATTAGAGAGACAAGGTGGATGAGGTAATATCTTTTACTGGGCCAACTTCTGCTGGTGAGAGAAATAGGCTTTCAAGATTACAGAGTTCTTCTTCAGGTCTGTGTAAGATCAAAAGCTTGGCTCTCACCAGCAGAAGTTGGTCCAACAAAAAAAGATATATCTCCTCCACCTTGTCTCTGTCATATCCTGGGACCAATGTGGCTAAAAAACTCCACTCAACTTCCAAATGGCAGTCTCTCTTTGTGCAATTTGTGCTGCCAAATACTAAGCTCCTGTAAAATGAATTGCAAATGCCTCTAATTGCAAGCACACATCAGGTAATATGCAGCTGCTATTTATATTGTGGCTACAAAAACAGGGTCCCAAATTGCACTTGCAGAGAGGGAGGCTGGGCCTCAAATCTTTTGAAAATGTGCAACTTAATTTTCTTCCTCAACAAGGTTAGTCCTTGTTAGAGATGGTGTCTTTCCCAATCCTTCACCAGCCCCATGCCAATTACCTTCCAACCCCCATGCCCTTTTTTGAAACATGACAGATTTTAAGGGGTTTGCTATAAAGATTTACCATTTCCTAAGTCTGTTTCTATACAAGTGAATGGGCATTTCCTAAGAGCATAATTTGCTTTTAAGGCAATTTTCATTAATTTCTGTTTGGAGGTTTAATTTTCTATTTCATTCATTACAAAGCCAACTGCCATCAAAAGAAACATACTTGGATTAGCAACAAGTCCCAAAGAGATAAATGAAAGCTAGCTGTAAAGTTAATCAAAGAAAAATGTTCAAGTTGCATAGCCTTAAGAAACTTCAAGTCAAAGATCCAATGGTTGAAACAGCTGAGGTCAGCAAAGGCTGCCAAAATATGCATGCTCTGCATATTATAGCTATTCTGGTTCAAGATTCTCTCTCTACTGTCCCCCAAATTTTTAACTTTAACTAGAAGCATTTGTTATCATAAATCAAATTCATCCTGAAGATGACAAAATGGATTTTCCTGCTATATGAAGTTGCAGAAGAATCATTCGCGATTTCATTAGGAACACAGAACATAGGAATGGATGTGACTTCTTGGGTCATTGACTCCAGTCACCTGATCTCACAGGAAGCCCCACCACATAATCCTTTATTGATAAACTCCTCAATATCAATCTTTAAACTAGTTAGGGTGTTTGTCCCGACTACCCCTATTGCGAGGCTGTTCCAGAACTTCACTCCTCCAGCGAGACCTACCTTCTACTAATTTCCATCCTAAACTTATTCATGTTCAGTTTATTCTTGTGCCAACATTCCTCTTTAGATCCCCCCCCTTTAAAAAAAAAAAACCTCACACTTAGTGTAAACCAGAGGTAGGCAACCTATGGCACACGTGCCGATTTTCAGTGGCACTCACACTGCCCGGATCGTGGCCACTGGTCGGGGGGGGGGGGGGGCGGCTTCTGCATTTTAATTTTAAAAACCTTATTTACTTTACATACAACAATGGTTTAGTTATATATTATAGGCTTATAGAAAGAGACCTTCTAAAAACATTAAAATGTATTACTAGCACGCAAAACCTTCAATTAGAGTGAATACATGAAGACTTAGCACACCACTTCTAAAAGGTTGCCAATCCATGGGCTGTCAACAATTACACAATCATGTCCAAATTTCAAGGTCAAACTATTGTACTATTACATTTTTAAAAACAATTTCTCAGATTAAATATAAATACATCACTGTATTCTGAAGGAAAATGAAATTCAAGTTTAAGTTTCTAAAAGGATTTGTTCACTGGTGGACTAACTTCTCAACTCCCCTCTTCCCCCATGAAGCATTTGATGTAGGCAGGAAAAAAAACAAACAAAAAACCACCTCTAAAGCATTGTCTACATGTGAAACTTTTTTTTAACCAGCTACAGAGTCATAGAAATGTAGAGGTGGAAGGGACTTCAAGAGGCCATCTAGTCCATTCTGCTGCACTGAGGCAGGACCAAGTATGCTTACACCATCTCTGACTGGTGTTCATCTAATCTGTTCTTTAAAACCTCCAATGATAGCATAGCTTAGTACTAGGCTTACAGTTAGAAGTACAGTAGACACCTACTGAAATGTTGCCTTTTTCCCCTGTCTTTTATCTTCACCTGCAGACTTTCTACTGGGCTACCTCCCATCCCCTTCTAGACCTCGGAAGGAGTGAATGAATACTCTACTGCATTTTTGCACTAACATATAAGATGCTGAGCAGCTTCCCCCAATATATTCCCTCTTGCCGCTCCTATGACCTTATTGCAATTGTACTGGGCTAACCCCCTGTGTGAACACACTTAATCCAATAGAAGAGTGGCTTTTTTGGTTCTGGTTAAACCCCTTCCCAAACAAGAGACACTGGCTTTTGTGGGGAGGTGGGGGGTTAGCTTATGTAACATGAGAAAGGGGTTAACTGAAACCAAAAGAAGCCATTCATATTTGGAATAAGAGTATCCATGCACAGGGTTAGACTGGTATAACTATCAATCAGTTTAAAAAAAAAAAAATTAAAAAAAGGCATAGAAAAAGGTCATAGAAAAAGGCATCTGGGACAAAATATCCCAGGTATTATCTGTGTCTGTGTAAACTTGATATACAAAGCTAAAATTGATCTTAAATATTCTGTTTTTCTACTGACCCTCCCCCCATCAGCGCTAAACATATAATTTTACCCTGCTGAATATTTACATTAAAAACAAGTCTTTTAGAAAGTAGCTCGGACTCCTACCACACTTTTGGGAGTAAATAGTTAAGTAATAATGACTTCTGGTTAGACATTTCCTGGTAGTTAATGGACTTCTGGAGGAGCTGAACCCCAATTGGCGGGTGACCAGCTGCCAGGAAATGCTCAACCTGGAAGCAATTACTGCTATTATAAATTTTGACATTTATTTAGAGGTGTAAAGTAAAAGCTATTTACCTTTTTATGGTGCTACAAAACTTGAAATATGTTGCCATGGACACAGGATTCTGTTTACAGTACTGGTCTTTTCCTAGCACTTAAAAGCCAGCTGTCACCAATAGGAACGCAGCACTTCACTCTCAGCATTCTCTTAGGTTTACAATTAAGCAGTAATACCCAGCAGGGTGAGTATTATAGTCTAATAATGGCACACCTTACTGGATGGCAGTAGGCCATTCAACTATGTCTATCACATAGGTGGTATTACATCAAAATTCACAACTTGTATCATCTCAAATTACATATTAGAGCTTAATCCTAGGTGCTGTAAAACACTTGTCGCCAATTCCCTTTGATTTTGGAATTGGACATTTGGTATCTACCAGAATCAGGCTTAAATCTCTAGGACAATAATTTTATCCAAGAAAAAAAATCCTAAAAATAAAAGATGTTAAGTTAAACACAAGGTTAAATTTGAAGAAAAGTCAGAAATAGCAAAAGTTTCCATGATAAGCATTTGACAATAAATCTTTGACATTTTTCTCAATGTGCCAATTTTACTTTTTTTGAAACATTACCAGCTGATAAAATACCCTGAAACAGGAAGTATCCCTTACCTCTTACTGGAAGAGAAGAAAAGATTTATTAGATCATGCCTATCTCAAACTCCTGGTCCTAAAAAGTGACGGATACTTAAATTCAGCTAGAACAGGAATTTTAAAATTACTTAAACTGTGTCTAATGATAAAAAAATTCAGATGCTTTTATCTCACAATGCGATGTTATGCTTTTCAGATAAATGAAAGTTGTGGAGGTGGGGGTGGGGTGGGGGATAAGAGAGAGGGATCATGTTTTCATAACCTAAACACTATTTACTAGGGCAGAACACAATAGACGGAAAATGAAAACAACATGGATTGTATACAAACTGCATTACTGCAGAATGTGTAATAGTTTGGCAATGCCAGCAGAAATTTTATTATACAGTAAAGTAACAATACACAAATATACAGCACAGCTTATTCTGAGCTCTTACTAAGTCTGAATATCAAGAGGTCCTTCCTTGAGTTCTTTAGTAGTGCCCCAACCAAAATTAGGAGATCCTGTCTGGCTTTACGCAGCTAGTTAATTTTAAAAAGTTACCTCATCTTAAAATCAATTCAGTGCCAGGGACAAAAGTAGATGATGTTGGATTATACGCTTGTTCCTGCTGAGTATTAGATTTTGAATCCTTTGAAGACAATTATTCAGACTTCTCTTGTTACTTCATTTTAAATGCCCCATCCCAGCTCTCTCACACAGACTGACAAACTGTCCTTTTGCCTCCCAGGTTCAAATTCAGGTTTCAAAAACTCAAAGTTAACAGCATACAAAAACTCAAGAGTACAGAAAGCAACAGCACAGCCCGTCACACTTCTATTACACTGATTCCAGACTTCATTAGCAACTTCTTCATGAATTAGAACTGACTAACACATCCAAGGAACTCCCAAAAATAGCACTGTAAATGAAGTGGGAAGTGCTCACTCACTACAGCTGTTAGTCATGCTTCTGTAGCTAGAAGTTAAAAAGCTTTATGTGCACACCAATGAGGTGAGCATACTGTAAATAGCACTAAAAATCACTGTATGGAAAAAAAAATTCCCCTAACCCCCACAATGCCATTCAGTCTCAACATTTAGCTTGCCACTTTTGAGCTACTACAGATGCAATATCGCCAACACTACCTCAGGACAAAAAGGGTATAAAAGGTGTAAGAGATGGGAAGGATGGTCCTGTGGTTACATCACCAGATTAGATCTCGGGAGACCGGAGTTCAAGCCCCTGCTTGTCCACAGACTTCCAGTGTGACCGTGGGCAAGTTACTTAATCCCCCTGTTCCTCAGTTTTTCATCTGTACAACGGGGGAAAATAGCATTTCCCTACCTCATGGGGTGTTGTGAGGATATGAACATTAAAAACTGTGAGGCATTCAGATATTATGATCATAGGAGTCCCACAAGTACTGAACGTGGATATAATGTAACCAGAGTAAGGACCAAATCATGTGGTCCTACTCAGTACTTACTCATGAAGGTTCCCATTGATTTCAATGGAAAAATGAGTAGTGACTAATTGTAAAGTTCTCAGAATGGCAAAAGCACCTATAAACAAAACATTATGCCCCCATCACTGGTTATTTCAAAGCAAGTATTACCAAAACACACTCAAGAACAGAGTGGCTACTACAATTCCAAATAGCAAAGGCAGAGCTCAAGGATGAATGGGAGGTTGGAATCTTCCTCCCTATCTGTTACAAGATCTACAGGAAGAGGGAAATGGGTTGAGTGGTGGTACGTGGAGTTACAGTACAATTCTAGAAAATAAAAATCAGATCACAATCCCAGAGCCCCCTTGTTTAAACAGGACTCTATCGAATTCGAGTCCACACAGAGCCAGTGTAATGTTGTGCTACTGGTACAGAACATTTTTTGTCAAACACATCATAAGCAAAACAATATGTAATATAGTTCTAGAATGGCAGCGTAACAGCCAGGTCAGCATAACCCTTTACTAAAGCACATAGTTCACACACTGAACCCCTGGCAGACACACATTTTGTGCTCATGTCCTTCATTTTGTGCTCTGTGTACAATTCAAGGTTAAAAAAAAAAAAAAAAAAAAGTACTCTTCAGTGCTCTCTCAGTTCCTCAAACCTGCAGCATAGCAAATAGCTGCCAATCAGTTTTTCTAATGCAGGATGGCTAAAGAGGACTGCATCCAGCCAATACTCTGCAACAAGGGCCAGCTGGGCTGGAGACAGGCTGTTCTCCTAAAAGGACTGCACTAATAAAGACTGATTTTTCAAAGGTTTCAAGTGCCTCTTGAGAATTTTGATTCAATAGGATTCTATTGTGATTGTTAGTGTACATAATCTATTTCAATTTGAGATCTATGCACATATGCACACACAAAACAGACAAACTGGTTTAGCAGATCAGCATTCACGTCACACTCCCCGTCAGTTTCTGGCCCAGGCCAGGGAAACTAAATGATCCAACTAGCAGACCAAATTCTTTGATGAATCCTCGACATGTGCTAGATGAGGCATGTTGCTTATATGCTAAGAAGAAGTTAAAATAATAAACTTGTTTTAACATCTAAGGTTTGAATTCTCTCCCTCTCCAAACTTTTCTGCACCTCCCAATTCCAACAACCAGAAGCCAAATTATCTTGACTTCTGATGACCCAAAAGTGTGCTAGGTGCTGCACAGAAACAAGGAAAGAGCCTACAATCTAAATTCAAACATAACACAGTAAGTGAGGGTCCTGTACAAATGAGATGAGGAAGGATAAAGGGAGCAGGTTATTGAAATAGCACATGAATGGCTCAATTTTGCCTATTAAGGTTCGCATAAGCAACTGACCCTGTGAACCCCTGGATGTTTGCCCATAATTGGCACAGGTACAGAGCATGTGAAGTTATAGTACGCTTTTTTTTTTTTAAACTAAATGATCAGAGCTATATTTTTAGTTATGTTATCTATTTTAGAAAGCATTGTGGGCTTGGCCTCAAAATATTTTGGCAATCACATTTTCAAGATGTTTGCTAATGATCATATTCACTTTTGGGACACACTTGATATCAAGCACAACAGTTTAAATATGTTCTTGAAGATGGATGGACAACTCCTGGCTCCTAGACAAAAAGCAAGGCTCCTCTCTCTCTACAAGACATTTTTCAGATCGCTAGCTATCATTTTACTATCACTATTGAATAAACCTATTTTAAAATTTACTAAACTGACAAAACTCTGACAATAAATAAGTGAAGACAGGTCTACCAATTGGGAAGCCATCTGGAGAAGTTTGGCTGGCACCGATATTTGAATTAAATTATAATTATACCTTGCTCCAATATGCATCAAGCAATTTTAGTCATTATTGCTAACGTTAATGGTCTCATTCACTATTCCTTTGCTCAGTGCCCATCTGTTACACAAACACCTCAAGAACTTAGACCTGCCTCATTACATTTGGTTTCTCCTTCTCTGTTCTGAAAAGTCTATCACCCAGACAACTTTCCCATACAGAGGCTCAATCCTGCTCCCACAGCAGATAAGGGGAATTTATGAGAAGGAAGACTGTGACTGAAGTCAAAGCTAGCAGCAATTTGGTAACATTGATAGCCCCAAAACTCAGCCAACTAAGCTTAGCTCACCTGCACTTGCTTCTTGTCAAGGGCTTAGTTTGGACTGCAGATCTTCTTGATCATCCTGGCTCAAAGCTTTTGAACTAGAACTGTGAAGTGAGGTAACATTCTTACCTTAAAAACTCCCATGTTCTACTTTTTCTTGGATTGAAAACAGCACTTGAATTACATGGGCACTTGACAGGACCACACGTAACTCTCTGTGTTAACAGAGCATATGGAATGATCCCAGGGAAGTCTCAGCTCTTAGGACCTGAGCCAAAAGTCCTGAGCCATCAGTGGAAGCCTTTCCTTGATTTTAATGTGCTAGAGCCCCTTCAATGCTCCATTCCAAGAGGAAAAGCCTCTCCGGGTGTAAGGTACCCAGCCCGGTCTACTTTGTCATAAATCAAATCCTACTCCTTTTCTCTCCATTACTGGGGTTTTCCTTCTTTCAAGGAGGAAGGACATCATTATCCCCTAACTCAACCAAGAAG
This sequence comes from Dermatemys mawii, assembly GCA_007922305.1. Taxonomy (NCBI): domain Eukaryota; kingdom Metazoa; phylum Chordata; order Testudines; family Dermatemydidae; genus Dermatemys; species Dermatemys mawii. The sequence continues at coordinate 26,755,469 of ML677350.1, read as the reverse complement.
GATGCTGGGGCATTTTCATCAAGAAATTTTCATTTTATCATCCTGCGTCATTCACGTATTAAACACATGCAGTGTTTAATACATGAATGATGAAGGATGTGAAAGTTTTATTTCCATCCTACATTGTATTAAACAAACCCAGGAGTTATGCAGATCATTGTCATGGTATTTTGCTGTACCATGAGGTTCCCCCCCATTACTAGTTAAAACTTGAAGTTTTATGATTTGAAAAATTTTTGTAGGGTTCATAGAATTGGTTTGTCATTAACCCCTTTTCCTTATGATAACCCTATGTTTGTGTTTACCGTATCTATGGATCGAATTAAAAACATTTCCATCCAAGAAGAGGGCTGGTCAGAACAGTGCCCCTGTGCCCCATACTTGTAAGTTACTTTAGTCCCAGATTGGGCAATGAGCTCAAGCAGATACTTGTGCCCAAGAAGAGCCTCACTGACCTGCCTGTGCAGATCTCATTGCATGATTGGGATCTTGAGAAGTGCCATATATACACTATTTTTCCATTAGAAAATCTCTGTTAATTTTCCTGGAGTCTCTGTATTCATTTCTCACGGTCCTTTCACTCTATGCCATTTCCTTTTCAGATGGTCTCCCTGTAACAACCACATTTGAATTGCAGTCAAACTTTTAAACCCACCCATATTAGGGATGAGCAAACTCATTTTGCCCAATTTCAAACCCAAACCAATTATAATAATTATATCACTTTCAAATCCATGTTAAAATTCCTAGTACAAACTCAAAACTAAGCAAAAATTTGATTTTATGGCTGGGAGATGTGAGAAAGTTTTCAACAAATTAAATTAATGATGCACTAATTGTTTAAATTAAAACCAACAGTTCTGAAAATGTTTACCAGGTATGGGTTGTCTTAATCTTGGGAAGATGTCATATTTCAGCTATAATCTTTTTATTAAGTGAAGAGACTGAAAATACATCAATAGCAATGAAAATTTTATTCAACCCCAAAGAGTAATAAAAGTGCCTACCTATAGATTTTTTGGTATCTTAGCTGCAAGACAAATGAAATATGAAATTTAGCTGCAGTGCTTACTTGTTCTCCTTGCACAGGATAGGATAACAAATAAAAACCAAAGACTTAATTTTTCCATCCTGTGCTCTGTTCTTTTGTAATTATCACTACACTGAGGAATGACCAATGTATAAGAGAGCGTTGAATAAGTTCTAGCATCAGATGTGTTATGTTAAGGCTTCTCTATATTTTAAATTGTCAGGTGAAGTGTCTATCTCACACCATGTCTAGTGTGTCAGTTTTTGATACAAAAAACTACTGACCACCGAAGAGAGCAATGATGCTCTTTGATATGATCCTGGTTCTGTCAAGTGAATGCTCTGCATGGTAGACCAGCCTCTATGCCAATGAAAACAAGCATACTGTGGGGAGAAATGCCAAAGAGAACCATGTACCATTTGATCCTTGAAGACTCAGTTTCTGTCATCCTTATTCACATCAAACACTGCTTGTGCACATAATCAAGTACCCTTATCTCAGTGGGACCCCTCAGATAAGCATATTTTGCATGAGTAGGGACAACAGAAATGGGGCCCAAGTGAATTCTGTCTGCAAAATGCTGAGCAGCTAGTTCTTGCCTGTATGGGCTTTGGCTTGAAATGTGGTAGTGGACAAGGCTGCCCCTTATGTCCTTCATTGTTTGCCACTTCCTGTGAATCTCTGGCTCAGATAATTTACACTAACAACTGTGTGAAAGTCAGGGATATTGATAAAAAGATTACTAGCAGCACCTCCCTTTTTCCAGGTAACCTTCCTCTTGCCAAGATACGGAAGCACTGTTTTATTTTAATGGAGAATTTTCTGGATTAAAAAATTATTTTATTTTCACACTGTAGGTGTGGTCAAAATAGGATTAACAGGATTTCCATCGTTGCTGAAAACTACAAGACTGAAACAGTCTTGTAATTTAACAGTACTGGGAATTCTTATGCAACAAACTACAGAAAGATTGATGGTCTCTAGGGGTAGGACTTCACTACCCGCCGACTCTGTAACTCCCGCCTGCCGCGAGGCACAAACTGGAGTCGACGAAGGAGCGCACTGCCAACTGCCGCCGCCATGAGGATGGCAGGTAAGTCGGCTGAAGATACGTAACTACCCGTCGACTCTGTAACTCCCGCCTGCCGCGAGGCACAAACTGGAGTCGACGAAGGAGCGCACTGCCAACTGCCGCCGCCATGAGGATGGCAGGTAAGTCGGCTGAAGATACGCCAACTTCAGCTATGTTATTCACATAGCTGAAGTTGCGTATCTTCAGTTGATCTCCCCACCCCAGTGAAGACCAGCCCTTAACTAAAGCACAAACTACTGATAAGGCAGACTGCTTGAAGACTTATCTGAAAAGATTGTAAAGAAAAACTACCATAAATAACAGAAAGCTACATATTATAAAAAGTCAACTAATACAGGCATGTCGCATCTTGCGCGAGGGTTCCGTTCCACGGTTACCGCGTAAAGCGGAAACCGCGTATAGCTGAAATCCATTGAGTTCAATGACGGGTGAACTTGCTCGCCCTACAGAAAGTATTTAAATTTTTATTTTTCTCTCTCTTTTTTTTTTGGTGACTGCATAAAGCGGAAATCGCGCATGTTAAATTTTTAGTTACAGGCATGACGCAACATGTAACTAAAAATAGGCTTGAAGAGGTTAGACAAGAAGGTAATACCAACAATTTTTTAAATAAATTTCTATACACAGCTATGGTGCTGCATAATCTTTTACCTAGAAAATGAAAACAGCCCCTTCCATGAAAGGCTTATAATCAAGGTTACATATCCAAAATATGATGCAGAGAGAAATTACAACATCAAACAAAGAAGAAAAAGAGGGAGATTGAGGTACACTGTAGGTAGTTTTCCCAGGATTCAATGTGTGTGGGGGGGTATATATTAAAAAGACCCTGAGGGTTGGCATCAGAATGTGCGTCAAAAGGACTGAAATTTTGTGTTCAATATTTTCTTTAAATACCGAGGAGAGACAGCTCAGTGGTTTGAACATTGGCCTACTAAACCTAGAATTATGAATTCAGTCCTTGAGGGGGAGTCATTTAGGGATCTGGAGCAAAAATATGTTGGATGATTTAGTTGAGGATTGGTCCTGCTTTGAGCAGGGGGTTGGACTAGATGACCTCCTGAGGTTCCTTCCAACCCTGATATTCTATGAATGGAATGGAGAGTATGCTTATAAAAGTTGTGGATAACATCAAGCTGGGAAGGGTTGAAAGCACTTTGGAGAAAAGGATTATCATTCAAACTGAATTTGATAAATTAGAGATTCTGTCTGAAATCAACAAGAGAATATTCAATAAAAGACAAGTGCAAAATGCTTCATTTAGGAAAGAAAAAACAAATGCACAACTACAAACGGGGGAAAACTGGCTAGGCAGTAGTACTACTGCAAAGGATCTGTAGGTTAGCATGGATCACAAATTGAACATGAATCAACAAAGTGATGCAGTGAAGGATTATATCATGCTGGGGTGTTTTAACAAGAGTTTTGTATGGAAGATCTAGGAAGTAACTATCCTGGCTCTACTCGGCACTTGTGATGTCTCAGCTGGAGTTGTGTCTCAATTTAGGAAAGATGTAGATAAAGTCCAGAGGAAGGTAACAAAAATGACAAAAGGTTTAGAAAACCTGACCTAAGGAGGAAAGGTTAAGCATGCCCATTTTTTTTAACCTAAGAAAAGATGACCGAGGAGGGACCAGATAATCTTCAAATATATTAAGGGCTGTTATAAAGACAATGACAATCAATTGTTCTTCATGTTCACTGAAGGTAGGACAAGAAGTAATGGAATTAATCTGCAGCATGGGAGATTCAAGTCAGATATTAGGAAAAACATTCTCTAACCCTGAGGGTAGTTAAGTTCTGGAATAGCCTTCCAAAGGAGACTGTGGAATCCACATCACTGGAAGCTTTTAAGAGCAGATTGGACAGACATCCCTGGGGAATGGTCCAGCTTTACTTTGTCTTGCCTCAGCACATAGGGCTGGATTTGAAGATCTTTCAAGGTCCCTTCTAAGCCTACATTTTAGGATTCTATGAGAGAAGTGAATTTGCAGAAAGAGTTTGACAGTGATTTTATGAATGTACATAACAGGCATTCAGAACTCCCTGAGGGAAAAGAGCAGTACTAGAAGGGTAAACTATCTGACCACAGTTCTGTGACAGAGAAGAGTCAAATGTGATCACATGCAAGGGGAGGCAGTGGGGGAGAAGTGTCTTCTCCTTGGATTAGTGTCTGGTGACTGATGAAATGCAAAACTCCTTACCCGCATTAAACAAAAAAACAAAAACAAACAAATAAAAAAACCACTGACAATGGTTGGGTGAAGGTTGCATATTCTTCCTGTCTCTACCAGAGTTTGCGTACATGGAGAGGAAAAAGTTACATACTGTAACATCACTCCCAAATAAATGAGGCGAGAGTATATTTTCAAAAATTCAATAAAGTTACTGTAGCCAGATCCTTAACACAACAGTGTATGTTCACCCCCTGTGTCTCACTCTCCTAGAGACAGCAAAAGCCTCTCCCCAAAAGGAGACTTTTGTTTCACTTTTCATTCTCAAACCACACCCATCAGCAACCTAACTAGTGAGGGAGGGGAAGTCCATTACACTATAAATTGAAACTTTTTCAGAAGATGAATGAAAAGTTCACCAGACCAGAGTCTTGGAAGAAAAAGCTGAGACTAAGGTTACTTGAAAAATAATGCAAATTAAGAAGCCTGCAGTGAGCATTTGTAACTACGGCTTACATTTGATGCCTAATTAATTTAGGAAAATAGCTATTCCTTCTGCGGAGAAAAAAAAAAAAATCTTACCAGCACAATCACTTAATATTGCTTCTAGTTGTGTGTGACCAGGGATACTTAATTACTTAATAATAGTTACTCTCATTCTTGTAGATAACGAGGATCTGGATTTTTTTAAAATAAATTATTTAACACAATTCCAGTCACATCTGTTTCACTAACTTTTAGTCTTTCTTGAAAGAGTTCCTTGTGACATGACTTTGTGTGTGTCATAAATATAATGTGGATAGCACATTCTATTCTGCAGATTACAAGCAAATAATTTTTGTATAAAAGTAATCAGCAGAGTTCTACAACATATTTTATGGAATTACTGTTAATCAATAAAATAATGTGTTTTTAAGATATGGGCAAAGAAACTGGACCAAAATATTCTTTTAAAAAACAACAGAACTTTACACCACAAATATCACAATAGGAATGGAAAGGACATAACACAGACTAACAAATGATAAATAATCAAGGTCCAGGATGAACAGAAAATGCTAATGTTTAAATCCCTGACAGACCATTTAATTTACATCTGTAAGAACTCAAAACTCAAGATAAAATAAAAAAAAAAACTTTTGAATCATCGGCGCTATGGAGTTAATTATTCATTCAGTTTTAAACTCTTGGAGCTGTATAGGCTAAATTTAACACCATAGTTTTCCTTGATTTGTCCTATTCAGAATATAATGGAATGCTTCATTTTTTAATAGTACTCTGAGTCATGGTCAAGTTGGTTAACAACCCCACCTGGCGATGATTTTAGTTCCCAGGGTCTAAGCCTTACACAACATATTAGATGGTTAAATTATTATTAAGAGATTGCCCATGATCCCTTTTGGAGGTAATAATTGGAGAACAACTTTCCAATCCCATTCATCTTTGCTGTAGGAAATTGCTTGTCCAGACTGTTTGCTATCCAACATTAGTCGCACCACAAATTGGTGTGTGTTTCTTTGCTTTATTATTTCCGAACATAATAGTGATTCTGCACAGAAGAACCTAATGTGCAGTGGATCATTGTACTCCTAAATGTACATTATTGCATTGCTGAAATACAGACATGACGTGTATGTCTGCACATAATTCCAGAAAATTTGGTATCAATGGAAGTTTCACTCAAAAAAAGGGCAGTGGACAATATTAGCAGGCTTGGTACAGGTCAGGTTTGTGGTGCGTTGGCAGAAGTATATGAGGAATTTATACCGCAACATCTGTACACAGAGTCTCTCTCTAATCACAGCCATTAGTTCTTCAGTTTAATCCAGTACAAAATTTATTCACAAAAAAGGGACGTAATTAAGTTTCCCCATTAACAGAACAATTTGAGAAGGAAGCAACGAATCTAACCCAGAATTCTGCCTTTCAACATTTTATCCAGCTGTTAATAACACTGTTAAAACAAGTAGTTAAAAATGAAGGATGGGAAAACATAATTACATTTTAAACCATACGTATAAATCAATGCCAAACTCTAAAGTGACTCTGGTTAGCACACACTGGCAAATGATAATACAAAGAACACACTAAGAATCCTGCAATATTTCTGTGCAAATTTAAACAATTTTTTTCACCATTGTGAAATGCTAGTGTTAGGTTATGGGGGGGGGGGTCCTCTCTTCTGAGCAATCGAGGAAGAGGAAAGCAACTGGAATGTTTACGGTCAAAGAAATTCTTCAGCCCTAGTATCCCAGGAAGTGCTTTAATGCAGGTTTCCATGACTACTAACACTGTAGAAAACATGCATTCCTATCTCACCAAGTTGCCTTTCTTGGAAGACATCAGGACCTACTCAAGGTTGTACAAATGAATTGCCTTTGACAACATACACCTTGGGACTCCCATTAAACCTTAAAATGGAACACAAAATAAGTGGCATTAAACCTAAATCAGCAACAAATAGCTATGCTGCCTGGAGAAGCACAAAATACCCTTCTTGAAAATGAATCTGGGAATCAATGTGAAAATCACTAAGAGGCAGCCAGTGGTAGAGTGCATCCAGATAGCTCATTGGATAAACTGCAGACTAAGGTTACAGATGGTGACATTGTTTTCAAGGCTGATTATGGAGCTAAAACCTGATCATCATCATCCATTCATGATTAAAGCTTTGTTGTAGCTGTTGGGGGTAATGGGAATAGATGAATTACTGTACTTTCAATTAAAGCAGAAGGAAAGAAAGGAAGGAAATGAAGGAAGGAAGGAACCTGCACATCATACAATCTTGTGCTTCTGCCAGACAAGCATTGACTTCAGTCTTCTCTAACAAGTATGGAATCAGTGTTTACTGGCCCACAGCTTGCTGCCTTCAAACCAACTTTAGGATTATTTTCCTAAATGGTTAGTGGAAGGTGAAAGGTTATAGAAGAAAGCAGAATCACAGACCAATGTACCTTAAAGAGAGGGGATGAACAGCTCAAACAATAGAGGCCATCATTTTGGGGAGGGAGAGAGAGAGAGAGAGAGAGAGAGATTGATTGATTATATTGTGAAGATTAAGGACATAAGAATGGCCATACTGGGTCAGACCAAAGGGCCAATGTGAAGAATTTTTTTAGCTTCTCCACAATGGCTCTTTCTTGAATGCTCCTTTAGTAGCCTCCATTGTCCAGTGACCACAGTGATTTGGTATGCCTCCTACTTCTGATGTACTTAAAAAAAAATTGCTGTTTGTATGTCTTTTGCTAGTTGCTCTAAAAATTCTTTTTTGTCCTCCCTAATTATACTTTTACACTTCACCTGCCAGAGCTTATGCTCCTATTTTAGTTTCCTCGGTAGCATTTTTCTTTCAATTCTTAAAGGATGTCTTTACCTCTCACTGCCTCTTTTACTCAGTTGCTTAGCTATAGTGGCATTTTTATGCTACTCTTACTAGCTTTTTTAATTTGGGTTACACATTTAGTTTGAGCCTCTATTGTGGTATTTTAAAATAGTTACCATGCAGCTTTCAGGCATTTCACTCGTGCCTAGTCCTTTTAATTTCCATTTAAACTAGCTTCCTCATTTTTATGTAGTTCTCCTCTCGGACGCTAAATGTGACTGCGATGGGTTTCTTCAGTATTTCCCTTCTACGAGGATGTTAAATTTAATTACATTATGGTTGCTGTTCCTGAGCAGTTCAGCTACATTCACCTCTTGGACCAGTTCCTGTGCTCCACTGAGGACAAGAATTGCCTCTTCCCTTGTGGATTCTAGGATTAGCTTCTCCAAGAAGCAGTAACCAATGCAATCTAGAAATGTTATCTCTGCATCCCGCCCTGAGATGACGTACCCAGTAAATAGGAGGATAGTTGAGTTTTCTATTTTTGTAGCCTCTCCAGTGTCCCTTATCAGGTGGTTGGTAGTGCATTCCTACTGCCATACCCTAGAGAAGCATGGAATTTCTACCCAGAGAGATTCTATGGTACAGTTTGAGTCATTTAAAATTTTTACTATATTTATCTCTAGGCTCTCTTTCACATAGTGTTCACTTTAAATTCTAATAGGACAGTATATCATAGAACAGCCATTGGGAAGTTCTGGAAAGGAGTCATTTGGCACACTTGTTGATTCTGTTAGCCATTATCACACAATCTCAGAAATGCACATTTGCCCCAAGACCATATGCAATTACATTTTGAAAACTGTTTGCATAATCTCAGTGGAAAAAAAGTTTGATTTAAAAACACAACTTCATTTATTGTGAAATACAAAAATAATAATTAAATGGGACTCGCTCTGTTGAGCAGCTGACTAAAGGTTATTTTAATAATGTGATTTATAGATCTGTGTAAATCCCATGAGTTAAAGTTATGGGAGCTAATGAGTCAGAGAGCCAACACACACCAGTCTTTCATCCTAGGTGTGAATAGACTACTCTAATGCTCACTGACAGAAGAGCTGTAACTAGGAAGGGGGCAAAATAAGAACACAGTTTTTGCTGCTTGGAAAGAAAAGTGAAAGACTTGCAGTTATATGTAATGTAGCATGTATTTGTATGTATTCAAAACAGCTGCTAGAGAGAGCCAGCAAGAGCTTCCCATTTTTATATATGCTCTCAAGTATAGCAAAATGTGAGAAGCCAAGAGTAGTCAAATATAAATTCAAAAATATTAAAAATAAACAAGATCAACAAATATTTAAGTCCCACTAAATAGTGGGAAACAGCATCTTTACATAGCCCCAAATTCGCTAGTACTGTATATCAATCTTCAAGATGACAAACTGGCTTGAGATTTTGTTTCTAATGTCAGCACCATGATGACATAAGTAGTATACAAGGCTCTATATTTGTCAGTTCATGTGTGCTGCTGGTTCCTGGCATACACATTTCTTGGAATAGTTCAGGGGCAGGAAAATATAAATTCCTAGTACTGAAAAGTTTAGGGTTAAATATTTTCATAAGTAAGTTTTGGAGGGTACCAAAGATACTAGTGAGTTATCTCACTTTCAACTGTAAGTAAGTATTAGAGATTGAAGTGTTACTTAATGTGTAATATAACCCTTCAATGCTGCTAAAAGCAATCAGGACATGGGCTAGGTCAGACAGTTACTGGTACAGAAATCAGAGCTAGTTAATAATTACATGGATGAATAATTTACCCCCAACTGTAGGTCTTAGAGCCAACTACTTTCAGTAGTCAAGAAGTTTACCAGTGACACCTGTAACGGAGTCAGACCAGAAGGGTATAGGAGAGTGCTGGAAGGCAGGTATATCAGCCTCAGAATGTGTAGGTCCCTGTTCCCTGAATAGCCAAACAAATAAAGGCCATTCCAGGCCAATCAAGACACCTGGGACCAATTAAGAACCTTCTAGAAAGGAGTAGAAACAGCTAGCCTGATTGGGACACCTGAAGCCAATCAGGGACTGGCTGAAACCAGATAAAAACCTCCCAGTTATCAGGTGGGCTGTGGGTGTCAGGAGCTGTGGAAGGAAGTTATGCTGTTGGTGAGACTGAGTGGTGGACAACATATCGTACAGAAGGAAGGAGGCCCTGAGGTAAGGGTGAAGTGGAGTTTGAAGAAGCGGAGACTGCTGTGGGGAAGTAGCCCAGGGAATTGTATTGTGTTTTGTGCCTAAAAGGTCAGCCATCTTAGCTGATACTATTAGGGTCCCTGGGCTGGAGTCCGGAGTAGAGGGCGGGCCCGGGCTCCCCACCTTTTCCATCTTCCATACTGGCCTGTGATGAAGGTAACTCACTAGGCGGTGACTCTTGCCAATTATACTGAGAAAGGGAGGTCACTCTGGGGCCTAGATGAGTTTCTGAGGCCCCTAAATCTGCCAGGAAGCACAGGACCCACAAGTACAAACTTGGAGCTTTGTCACACACCGGAAACCTAATACAAGCGTACAATTAATAGGTTTTTGTATCCATTATGTGGCAAAATTGACAATAAAATGTCATTTCAGACTTTCTATTCAATGATGCTGCTGCAATGATATTTTACTTTGCTAGGTCTAAACCTAGCACATAAACCAGGATATTAATGTACAGCTACTTAAACTGTGTAGAATCCCATGTTTCAGGTAGTCAGGAGCAACTCCTCCAACCACAGTACCAGTTAATTTTATCCTAATTATTTCCTTTTGAGTGGATGAATTTAGTGTTTATTGAAGTGAAAGACCAATAACAAGGCCTGGAGATATTTTGGGCTGACGCTGTATAAGCATATCTGTACAGTTCTATACATGCAACTCAATTCTAATGTGCAACATACATACTACAAACAGAATTCTTGACTGGAGATGCCAATTGTGCTAAACTACCTGGTCACTCTTTTTAATTAGGAAAAAATGCATATGAGTGACTAAAAAGAGGGATAAATTCATTTACACCTTTGCAACAGGTCATGAAAAGTGAACAGAAAAATGTATTCTCACTGCACCATACAAAGCTATCATGACAGTAGCCACAGACATCAGGGTCCTGGCCCTTAAAAGCATCTGGTCATGCAGGAAAGACATTTCACGCATTGTGCGAGCTGTATTCAGGACTTCAGTGTTATTCAACTGAATTCATCTGCAAGGCAGAAAACCTCACAAGAGAAGTGGAACATTAGAAGGGCCAGGACTATACTGCCTGTAGAAGTGGGACTTCCAGGAATGACTTAAGTAGAAGCCTCACAGCAGTTAGGAATGATTACAAGTATGCCAGTTACTTTAGGAGTAGTACTTGAGGTACCCAAAATATACTGAGTGTGCACACAATGACTAATCTGCCTTTTTAGAAGCTTACTTTCCACTACATTTCAGACTTAATGACTGCTGGAATGAGAATAAAAATAATTGCCAGATAATTAATATGTAAATATATTTTAAACCTACAATGCAGTTTCTTCATAATAAAAACCATGATTTCTTAGCTAAAGCGAGTCTTTACAGGTAGTAACACACTTATTCAGTTACATTTTTTTTCTGCTCTTCCTACCTCAATCCCCTACCCAAAATCCTATGAAAAATGCACCTAGCAAAACAATGGGAGTTTTGACATCATCTCATGCTAACAATTTTCATTTTTATGCCTGAGTATTTTGGAATTCTAATAAGTTTGTGTGCATGGCCATTGAGTCCTTAGTGTTCCGGAACTGACCTTGAGTTTCCTTCCCCAGCTGGTGAGGGCTGACAGCATCATAGAAGCAACACGCCATATTCTGAGGGCAGCACAGCTTTACAGTATTTGGAGCCCTTTCTAAAGGCTGCAGAAAATGTGCTGCACCGCAGCACAACCAATAGGTGAAATGAAATTTGGATTAATGGGAGGGGCGCAAAAGTATGAAATAAATGAGAACGCTGTAACTCGCATGGAAAAGGAAGAGAACAGTCTCAGATACAAAGAGTTCATTGAATAAATAATTTGAGCCCCATGATAGCAAAAAGGAAATTTTAAGCCCAGGCAGACATCTGTGTCCATTCGGCACCCCAACGACTTCACCGGTGCTCCACGTGGGCACCATGATCTGTCTCAGAAGGATTCCCTTTGTTGGATCAGGGCTGTCATCTGACACTACAGCATATATTTTCCACTGCCTCCGAGATTTTCCATTCAACCTACCGGACTACAAATTTCAATATAGATACATTTCCTATGACTAAACTAATATTTGAATAAAATTAAATCTTAATCACAAATGGCATTTGCTTGCCTAAATCGTGGAAGACACCTTCCTGCTAAAATACCCATAATATACTGTCCTAGAGTTATCATAAAATTTGTTTTTAAAAAGCAAAATGGCACCTTCTTATAAGCTAATTGGCAATCACAATTAAATAAGCAATGGCATTTATTTGAAAATGTAAGTGGTTTCTCACCTTTCAAATGGTCATAAAACATTGAGCCAATAAAAGTAAGGGGAGCACTCTTTGAAATCTGGTTGGTATTTATAAATTGCTCACATTTATAAAAAACACTCACAACCTACCCTCATTTACACAGGATAGTCCCGACGCTGAAGAATGAAGAATTTAACACCTCAGTCCTGCAATGAACTCCATGTAGAAAGATCACCGTGTCTGCATCGGTTTCACTGGGATTCTATGTGGATAGCACCCACTATAATATCAAGGTCTAAGGATATAAATGAAACTGTCCAGTGAGAAGTCCCATACCACTATCCCACCCAAACATGGATGTACTTGCTACAGAGAAGTAGACCAGTACTATCTGTACAATGATCACCACTAAAACCTTTCTCCTTATACCTTTTGCATCGACCTCGCTGTAATGTTCCCCATATATTTTACATATTATACCCTTCCTCCCTATCCCACATGTAACAGTTAATTACTTTCAAACAGTAACTATAATGACTTTCATGGGCACAAATGCATCTCAAAGTGACAGCAGAGGTCACAGATAAAGCATTCTAAGGTAACTGGAAAAAAATGTGAGCAGAGGCAATTGGTCATGTGACAATACTGAACTTGAAGAGATTAGAATAGCTACCTTACCACAGAACAGAGTCACTCATCCATAAACGAGAGCCTGCCAAGTTTCTCTAGTCAACACTTGCCTTGCACAGTAGAGATTTATCATTAACAGAATACAACAATATTCTCTATGGCTATCCCAGAGAACATATCAACCATTCCATTGTAGGAGCCATCTAAAGTGATAATTTCCTATGCTGCTTCTTCTGGAAGATAGATTTCTGTCACCTGCTTTTGGTGTTACCCACCTGGGTGCAGACAAAACCATTTCTGCCACTGTATACTGGCATGCAGTATTGCTGTAGCCATGTGGGTCCCAAGATATTAGAAAAACAAGGTGAGTGAGGATAGTACCTTTTATTGGACCAAATTCTGTTGGCAAGAGAGAAGCTTTTGAGCTTACACAGAGCTCTTCTTCAGTATCAGTGCATTTTACATCAGTACTTAGTGGTGTCAAATATGTTTGGTCAGGGAAGGCAATCAGAATTCAGTGAGGTATCAAAGAGTCATATGGTTAAACTGAATCAAAGGCTTTAAGAAAAAGACAAGAGTAGTAGAAACAGTCATATATGTACTCATATGCACGCACACACTTCTGTGTTATGTAAGGATCAAGCAGAACTTACCAGAAAAATAGAAATAGGTGATTACTTGGCAACAAACTGAATATTTAGATACCAGATTTGAAATCCACGAAAACAGAGGAATAAAATAGCAAAAAACAAAAAACAAAAAACCCACAAACACACATTCCAGGCACCCTTCCAGGCCTCCACTAAAACATGTAACACTGCTGTACCAACACAATTATTCTGTGATGCTGAAAGCCTATAGGTACAGTGTAGAAAAATACTTTAAACTTTTTACAGGCAGGCAGCCAGTTGCTGCCACTACCAACTGAGAGACTAAACTTTCCATTTCCATGGAAATGGACTTTGGATCTTTAAACAGAAAAATTTCAAAGCCTAAAACAAAACCCTACAGTCCTTGTGTTTTTTGATCTCACATCCATTTCCCTGGGAATTAGAAGTAAAATGATAAGTAGCAGCTAAATTAATAAGAGCTCTGATGCACCAATTCATTATTTGTTACCATTTTCACGCACAGAGATGGGCATCCTCTCACAAGTCATAAAGCAATAGCATCAAACTGGCCATAATGACATTAGCCAGCCAGTGATATTCTAGAAACACTACAGTGTTTTAATTGGCTGATTCTAGAGCACTGAGAGGGCAATACTTACATGTGTTATTGGCAGCTAGAACTCCATTCCCATTACACTGTACATTTGAACAGTAGTAAACTGAAAGTCACCTTGTTACTAGTCACACTAGACATAAAAAGGCACTAACACACATTATGACCCAATTGTTTTTGTTGCCAAGGTAGCCCACGAGTAACCAGAGTTGCATAGAAAACAGCAAAACCCTGGAAATTTTTTTCATCATGAAGATATATCCACGAAAAATTCTTAAACAAAAACTGAAGATGCATATTCTGGTTTCACCAATCTACTGTTTCCTCAGAAATGTAAACAGAAGCCCATAGCTGCAAGTTGAAGAATCCTGGCTTGTCAATTTCATCTGCAAGTTGCTCATTGACAAATAAAATACCACTTTGCAAACCCTGTGTCTGGCTTCAAGTTCATGTACCATGGGCTAGGTAATAACAAGACTCCATGGTTCTAAAACTAAATGGCTGTTTATTAAGAGAACTATTCAGAGTTATTACAATTGTAGCTTGCACTCCAGCCATTTGCAGACAGACTTACTTCCCAAGGCCGCACACAAACTGTTCTTGCCAAGTGCAATGCAGATTGCTACAGCTCCTGCAGTCTATAACACTAGTGGTGTTAAGGGATGGTGGGAAGTAGGAAGAAAGCTTTTTTGAGGGTGTCATTTCACTCTATCTTCAGAACAGTCAGGGTTTTGTAGACAGGTTTATTTAATATATTCATAAATGATCCAGAAAAAGGAGTAAACAGTGAGGTGGCAAACTTTGCAGAGGGTACAAAACTTCTCAAGATAGTTAAGTCCCAGGAAGACTGTGAAGAGCTACAAAAGGGATCTCTCAAAACTGGGTGACTGCACAACAAATAGCAAGATGAAATTCAGTGTTGATAAATGTAAAGTAAAGCACATTGGAAAACATAATCCCAACTATACATATAAAATGATGGGGTCTAAACTGGCTGTTATCACTCAACAAAGATCTTGGAGTCTCTATGGACAGTTCTGTGAAAAACATTCATTCAATGTGCAGCAGCAGCTAAAAAAAGTGAACAGAATGTTGGGAATCAGTAAGAGAGGGATAGATAACATATATTGCCTCTATATAAATCCATGGTATGGCCACATCTTGACTGCTTTGTGCAGATTCAGTTGCCCCATTTAAAAATAAAAAATATATTGGAATCAGAAAAAGGCAACAAAAATGACTGGGGCATGGAACAGCTGCCATATGAGGAGTTATTAATAAGACTGACTTTTCAGCTTAGAAAAGAGATGACTAAGTGGGGGGAGGGGGAAATCAGGAAAGAGGTCTATAAAATCATGACTAGTGTGGAGAAAGTAAATAAGTTTTATTTACGTCTCATAATACAAGAGCTAGAGGACACCAAATGAAATGAACAGGCAGCAAGTTTAAAAACAAATAAAAGTATTTCTTCACACAACACACAGTCAACCTGTGAAACTCCTTGCCAGAGGACATTGTGAAGGCCACGACCATAACAGAGTTCAAAAAAAGGACTAGATGAATTCATGGAGGATAGGTCCATCATCGGCTATTAGCCAGGATGATCAGGGATGACGTCCCTAGCTTCTGTTTTCTAGAAGCTGGGAATGGGCGACGGGATGGATCAGTTGATGAATACCTGCTCTGTTTGTTCCCTCTGGGGCATGTGGCACTGGCCACTGCCAGAAGACAGGATACTGGGCTACATGGACCTTTGGTCTGACCCAGTATGACCATTCTTATGTTTTAATGGATAGAATGCTTCAGTTTTCAGTCTGTCATCTTTTGTAAGTACCAATTCCACATTTATATTTAAACTACTCATGAACAGATCAACTTCTGAACAATTAAATATACAATTTAAAGAACTTAATATATATCCCACATTTTTCCAGGTATGAACTTTTACCACTATCTGCACTTCTCAGATGGCTGCAGGTATTTGCCGTCAGGTTCATCAAGGTTTAAAATTACACAACACACATGCAGACATTTAGTATCATTACTCCACTAAGAATACTATTGTTTGATTTGTATTCTACAAGTGAAAACAACAAGGTACAGAAGTGTTGTTTAAGAACACATGGAATAACCACGTTTGCAATAGAGCTGTAGAATAAGCCTGATACTGAAAGCCACTGACATCTGCAGTTGCTCAGCACTTCTCAGGATTAGGCCCACTGTTAGCACAGAACAGGAAAAGACCATCTGCCTTTATGCACCAGCTTAGTATAACAGAGCACTGCATTTGGTTGTCGATTGTATTACCTGGGATGCAGGACAGGTGCTTTAACATTTGTATTGCTGTGCAAGGGAAATATAGATCTTTAAGTTATTGGGCTCAGTGTAGGGATAACTCAGTGAAATTTTATGTTTTCTGCTGTGTTACACAGCAGATCAGACTAAGTGATCCTAATGGTCAGTTCAGGTCTTAAAAATCTATCACTAGTATGTAAAATAACTAGTATTACAATACATATGCCTGTGAATCCAAGGAGGTCTCTTCCCAGAGTTTGCAGTTTGTTTATTTCTACCTTTCATTTAGCTGACAACTAGGGTGACCAGACAGCAAATGTGAAAAATCTGGACGGTGGAGGTAAATAGGAACCTATATAAGAGAAAGACCCAAAAATCGGGACTGTCCCTATAAAATCACGTCATCTGGTCACCCTACTGACAACCTGAATAGGTTACTCGCGGGGCAGGGGGAGGGAGGAGGAGAGAATAGGACATAGCATTGCAAGTTGAAGAGATCCTTTAGGTACCTCAAAGCAAATTGTGGGTCAACAATCTTTTCCCCAATTTATTAATTTTTAAATCCCTGGACCACATGAGCAAGTCTAGACAAGCGAGGGATTTTGACTAATCCTTTCTCCTCCCCCACACCAAACTCTTAAAGATAAAGTTTATGTAACCAGGTTAGTGTTACAGGGCATAGCCTATGAGAACAGTGAAAATGTGAAGGACTCTGATCAAATAAATTTGCATTTACATATAGCATTGAATTTTACTTTAATATTAAATAAAAAGTGACCCCAGCAGCTTTTCTGACCACAGGAGTCTGCTCTAGCTACCCTACTTTTAGTGGATTAGACTTAGTTACCAAGCCTTAATACCCTTGTTTTCGAATTAACCATCTGTTCTGTAGCATTTAAACAAGCAGACGCAGAACAAGTAGAATGCCAACATAGATTTGTTTTACACCTGAGAGATACATGACAGATATGTTTTCAAAAGGGCAAAGGCATCATCTTTCTAGAACATGTAACCTTCCCAGCAAGGAAGTAGGTTACAGTCTTGATTTTCTAGTCTCTTTGGTCTGATTTTATATGATTAGCACAAAGAGTCCTGAAGAGAATGGTAAACATATTTATTACATCTTTTAAACTAACTAGCATGCTGAAAGAATAGCCATTAAAAAAACCTACCAAGCTAAGCAGCTGGATATGTCTGAAGGGTTTTTTTAAAATAAGATTCCAATGGCTGTAGGTCAGACATAAATCTTAATCTAGCGACTTTTAAGATTGCCAAAAACAATGCAAGCTGTGTAACTGATGTACATCAATTGTCCCAAAAGGTATGTAAAATTCTTAAGTGAAAATGTATATTGAAAAAGAAATAGGGTTCCATAGGCAACATGATACATTAGATGCTTCAAAATATATGTAACTTGAAAAGACATGGGTATTTCTTTACACATCTGTGAACGGGAAAGAACAGCAAGGATGCTCAGGTGTCTAAAGCTACATTAAAAAAAAAAGTTAGTTAAATGCCATTTATAAACCCTAACAAAGACTATTAATGGATATTTTAAATCAAGTAGTCTATTTCAGAGAAGCGTGCCATTATATTAATGGGTACATTGGTCTTGCAGCTGTCAACAAGAGTGCTTGTTTATAAATGAAAGACTAAATCATAAATGGCTGAAGATGGCCTAAAATTAACCCATAGGTACATGGAGCTAGATCACCAAAGTTCAGAGATCCTCTACTGCCTCTTCCCTACTTAAGAGTTATATGTAGGATCCAGCTCCCTCTGTACTGGTTTCCCTTACTTCACTGAATGCCCATGCTTGGAATAGTATTTTGGGGCCTCCAAATGTTGGTGTCGCATCAGCTAGTCTACTCCCCTGCTGTCCCCAGTAACAAGTTCCCTCCACCTGACTCTCTCCAACTTCCAGAACTTTACTGCGAACATTTATAAGCCACCTCCCATTCCTTCAGCTGTGGACCCTGACAAAATTTCAAGATGTCATTAGGTACCCCCACACCAGTCAATTTTGCTCAAAGAAGGAAGTACAGGGTCTTCTTACAAAGGTAAAGCCACAGAACCTATAGCACATACTCTGCCATTCCAAATCACCCTTATTACCACCTTCTCTAGAAGGACATATGCTCAAGTACCTCAAAAAAAAAAATCAAGTGAAAAGATAGCTTAAATTTGCCTAACTGGCCTGGTTTTTTAGCACCACATAGATGAGAAAAAAAAATCTGGTTGCACAGCTTTGCACTCTGGCTTGTTATAGCATCTTTTAATTGTAAGTCATTTTTCCATTACATTGTGCTTTTAGAGTGGAACTTCCGAAGCACTCAACACTAGATAACTTCACTCCTACTGAACTCAAAAGGAGTTTTACCATGGACTTCAGAGTCAGATCAACGCTGAGCGCTTCTGAAAAATCCCTCCCTTAAGTTTCCACAGCTAGTCTCTTTTCTTGCATTTTACATTACCTTTTAGTGAAAATAAACCAGCCAGTTGACTGCCTATGCTAGAAGCCAATTTAAACAGCTGCATCAAACCTTGGCCATTTACAGGATCTGCAGGAAATTAGAACACTGGAAAGCAGTTGCTCTTCCTGACCTCACTAGCAGCTAGAAGCACCAGTTACCTGTCATTTAGAGAAGGAAAGCGAAAAGCACGCACCTCAGTATTACCAATGCCAATAAATATGAATATCAGTAGGGGATGCCAGAGTATTACATCTTCCCAATGCCTTTTTTCCCCTGGAGATTAACATTTTAGGCTCTATAAAATACACTTATCTGCTGCCTTCTAACCCAGAAATGCAGAGGCAACAGTTCCAGCATTGAGTACCTAAAGATGGGCATCTCCCACTGAGGTCTGAGACACCAGCTGGATGCTCAGCAATTTTGAAGATCATGTTACTTATTTAGGTGCCTGGTGGGCTTCAATGAGGGCCTCTCAGGCCACGGCTATACAGTTGTCTTGGGACGGCCATCTTGGGGTGGCCTTGCAGGACAGTCATAGGGCCTAGTGAGTTATAGAATGTCATCCACCATCCTCCTCACATTCTCTCCGTTGGACAGAGGAGGAGGGAAGGGTAGGAAGAACCAAGCCCCCCTCTCCATCAGGTCTCAGCCCAGGTGCCCAAGGGGGAAAGAGGTGGGGAAGTCTCAGACCCCTCTTAGCTGATGCACCAGACCGGCTTCCCATAGTCCACTTTCTACCACCCCATTCTTTCTTCATTTTGGAGCACAGTCCCAGGCCTCTGCTTCCTTCTTAGGAAAAGGTTGCTCCCACAGTCTCAAAAGATTATCTAATCAGCGGTGGATTTCCAGCTCACTTTCACTGTCCAGTGGTTCTCCTTTGTCAGGAGACCTGGTTGCGGGAAAAAGGGGTCAAGCCCTGGCCACCTGGTCAGTTCTTACCCACAATCCAGACACCTTCCCTGTAGATGGCTCTGACTGCAGGAAGATAGTCAAGCTGTCACTTTTGAGACACTCCCCTTTGTAACCCCACCCCATTTCACTTCCAGAATTCCCTTTTTAGTTGGTCCTTCATGTGGAAAATGTTCTGCAGCTGCTGAGGGGCAGGGCCTTATTGACCCAATACTGCTCTAACACTCTTAGCCTTAGCAAGGGGTCTGTAAACCCCACCAGAGTGACTAACTATAGATTTGGAGCCTAACCTGGACCAAGATTTTTAAAAGCAGAAGTCCCAAGTCTTTATTCCACACTTCCATAATGTTCTGCTATCTTACATTTCCTATAGACCAATGTGGGAGGGCATGCAAAAACAAATCTTTTAATTTGGTTTCCTTGCTCTAGTGTCACTATTCTCTAACATAATTCTCAAATCACTAAACGTGTGCATATTTAAAGGATGTAGAGGGTGAATTTCTATCTGAAAGATTAACCAATCCACAAAGATCACATTAAAATTACTCTCTCTCCAAGTTATGTGTCATACTTTTATTAACAAATTCTATCCCAGCACAGCTTCATTAGAAAATTAATTTCATAACCAAGTTCTAATAACAGAACTAATCACATGGTATCAGATATTCCCATAATTTAGTTTAATATAATGTATTCTACTACTACTTTGTAGTCACTGTCTGTAAACGGCCAAAATTTGTTGTCTAAGGAGTGGAGCATGTACATAACTGCAAAAGATATTACGGATAAAAGACAGACTTGGCTGTCACACAAGATTGTGAAACAGTCAGTTATGTGCATAATGAACAATAGAGTGGGTGTTGCTTTTTACAAAGGAACTAGTGTCTGAATAAGCAGACCTGAAATTCTGGATCCATTATTACCAATTGCTTTCTCCTCTGCAGCCTCAGTCAAGCATGCAGCACACCTGCTTACGAGACTAGTCTTGCTGCTTCTATTCTATTGAAGTGTCCATATTTCTGACTCTCCATTATGGCATTAATTGGGTGTATTTATGCATGAAGTTCTGGGGTTTAAACTGCTCCTCGTTCTTCTTTTGATTAAAATATACAATGCCAATATAGACAGCCAATATTAGATACAGTGTAATTAATACATGTATTAAGTAAAGCAAGGACAAGCAGGGGGAAAAACAGTCCACCTAAATCATTTATAGGAAATTTCAATACAAGATTGTTTATTTAGGAGCATTTGCTATAAATTATCTCTTCTCTGATACTGCATAGAAACAAAGTACCACCCTCTATGAAGAATTTCAGTTCCTGGAATATTTGAGAATTATCTAAAAAATTGGAGCTGGATGAAGGGTTCCCCTTACATTAAACTTTTAATCAACATACTACGGTGCCCAAGGGAGGGGCTGAGCCAACAGCCTTAGAAGCTCTTGATTATCAACAGAGAAGGAACACTTTAGGCAAGGGAAGTACTGGTTGTGTACTGAGGGGAAGCTGATGTACCTCAACCTTCACCTGGAAAGACCATTTGTAAGAGTGAGCATAAATTACCCTAAATATCTATTCATTTTTGGCCCCCTTTATGAAACTGCCAGTAAGGGGATCTAATTACAGTCACTTATGATTATAGCAATTTTGTGATGTTCATACTTCTCTTCTAGGAAATGGACCTGGAACCTTCAAGAATTCAAAATCCAGGACATCAAATATACATTTCAGACATCATGAACTCAAGCCGGATTTGAGCCGGTAACCTAAAGATAAAAGCTTAAATAACCTGCTACCATGCAGTTCCCATGATTTACTTTTTGAGAGGTAGCATTAATAATTATTAACTAGTAAAGAGGCAAAATATAATACAATTCAATGTTGTGTGTATTTTCCAACATATTCTGAAGTGTTAGCACAATAAGCCAGGCACAAATGCATTTTTAAGTTTTGTATTACACATTCTTTCTTAATGAAAATGCATTTAGCATATTTACTAAGTCAAAGCAAATGCCTAATTCTAAGTGAAAACACCTCTTCATAAATAAGTTATCAAGGGGTCATTGGCAGGTCTATCAGAACGAAGAAGGCAGAGCACAATTCTGGATTGAAAGGAAAGCATCAGCTGATCTGTCATGAATGATAAGCCAAACATGGGTGCTTTCACTTCTGCAAAAATCAACCAACTCTGATTTCATTCCATACAAATCACGTGGGTGCCAAAATCTACATTATAATGTGTTATAAATCTGCTTATGAGCTGCCCCCACTTTCACATGTGTACAGTAGATTCCAGCTACAATGTACAAGCACAAACAAAATCAGTGCACTTAAAGTAAATACATATGTAGCGCCTGATGTAACAAAAAGGATTAGTTTCCTTAGTTTGCACTGCTCACTGGTCTACAGAAGATACCATATAAACATAGCTATTCAAACAGCTGTTTACGCACCCCCCCCTTCAGTTATATGGATGTGTACAGATACTTCAGTACTTTAAAACCTCAACTTTTATATGTTATGTTAAGAATCTTACAGAAAATGTGTATGCTTGTTCATAAATCATTCGGCAACACCACTGCTAATTATTGGAGTAATATGTAACCTAACACCTAAAGTTATTCTTTGACCATGCACCTGTTAATGCTGTGCAAGCAGCTCATTTAATATAAAGCTTTTTTATTTTTAAATGAAAAAACGAGACTTAGGGTACATCTATACTACCCACCAGATTGGCGGGTAGTGTTCGATGTATTGGGGATTGATTTATCGCGTCTCATGTAGATGCGATAAATCGATCCCCGAACATGCTCCATGTCAACTCCGGAACTCTAGCTCCGCAAGAGGAGTAAGCGGAGTTGACTTGCCGCTGTGAGGACGGCCAGGTAAGTCGAACTAAGATACCTTGACTTCAGTTATGTGAATAGCATAGCTGAGGTTGCGTATCTTAGTTCGAAACCCCCGCCCCCCCCTCAAGTGTAGCCCAGGACATAGTTAACTTGGAATGAAGGCTGTTCAACTATTCCCCCACCCCCACAATACCAAAACTTAACCAAGGAATCGTAAGGTAAGGCAACATTTAAACCTGATATACAATGCCAGTCAAGCCAATCATACTCTCTAACACAGTCACTTTAAATTCAATGTTACCACCCACAATGCACAGAGGAAGCACAAGTCACATTGGACAGGGCAGAGCTGAGAAGGGAACTGGAGTGGGGGGGCACCAAATCCCCAGGCTTCTGCAGGTTAAACCAGGAGAGGAGACCTTGACCTGAATACCTCAGGAGCTGTGCAGTGGAGAAGTTCTCCTGCAACTCTTAGGAAGGCTGTGGGAACAGAACGCCCCTCCTGTGGGCTTCCCAAGGTCCAGGAGACAGACTCTGGATAGAAGAGCTTTTTTACGCATTAGTCTGTGAAGGAGTGACAGTTCTTTTGAAGAAGAATGAACTGTTTGCTTCCCTTGTGTATCTTTTCCTGAAAAACATAAAATACAATCCATTTCCTCTGTTGAAATAATTACTACAAAATCAATTGTTCCACCATATCCCCTATAAAATGTTTTTCTACAGGCTAGAGAAAAAAATGTATTGGACAAATATCTGAGGAGTGGTGATTAGCAGAGCTCTTAAAAACAAAGATGTTCACATCAATAAAATTCAGAAATAGCCCAAGTCTTGGATGTGGGATAACCTGCAATTATCACGAAAAGTTCGGTCACCTAAAGTTTCAAAACTTTTGATGCAAACGTATGCATCACACAACCCATTAATCATCAAACGCATTTTTCAAATACTACATTAAATTCATGTGTCACAACCTGGTTTCTTTTGCGAAAACCATGAACATAGAAATAACACTGATATGTGGACCCTGAACATGCTTAACCTTGACTTCAGCAGGACTACTCACACGAATAAAGTTAAACGTCTGAGCAAGGGTTAGTAGAACTGGTCATAATCTGTTATCTTTAGGTTATAGAATGAACCATGCAATTGAAGGGAATCAGAGAATTCACACTTCTCAGAGTGATTGTATTAGGCCATCTGTAGTCTTTGGAAAATACTGCATCTGTTAAATCCTTTTTAAATTTTCTGAAGTTTCTCCACAAACATGGAGGTCAGTCTGTCAGATGACAAGCACCATAGAAGGACCTACACAGAAAAGAATAAGCAGCATAATTCTTGAGTGAAAGTTTACATTCTGGAGCATCCCTTAGATGAGAAATATTTGATGAAAATATTCAGGAACCAATTTTACAATATAGGTAGAAATAGCTACAACTGACAGCATTAATAAATAAAAACAAACAATAATAAATATAAAAGGTAGGCTACATCTTAGACCAGGGGTCAGCAACCTTTCAGAAGCGGTGTGCCGAGTCTTCATTTATTCACTTTAATTTAAGGTTTCGCGTGCCAGTAATACATTTTAACGTTTTTAGAAGGTCTCTTTCTATAAGCCTATAATATAGAACTAAACTATTGTTGTAGGTAAAGTAAATACAGTTTTTAAAATGTTTAAGAAGCTTCATTTAAAAATTAAATTAAAATGCAGAGCCCCCCCAAACCAGTGGCCAGAACCCAGGCAGTGTGAGTGCCAATGAAAATCAGCTCGCGTGCTGCCTTCGGCACCCGTGCCATAAGTTGCCTACCCCTCTCTTAGATTGTAATACAACCTAGCACAAAGTCAGTTTTCAAATGTCGAATCAGGAACTTAACTGTTAGAGAAATTTTTTTAAAAAGATACACCGTTACAGTTCTTAAAAGGGGACACTGTAATGTGTTTATAGTGCAAGCTAGCAAACAGATCCATTTGACAATTCTCAGGAAATCCAACCCATAGTCTCGCAATGAGCTCTGTATGTGCAGACTTCTATGCCTTCATGGAATTTATTGCAGGAGTAGCATTTTAGTTCGCATTCAAAGAGTAATGGTTATACAAGATTAGGCAGAATATATTGTATTATTAATACATAAAGAGGTTTAATCCCTGCTTTAAAGACTCAATCTAATGTCCATTTAGATTAATGGAAAGACTTTATTGGGTGTTCGATTGAGCCTTAAATTCAAGTGTTAAAAAGTTAACTATGGTCACTAATTTATTTAGGCAAAGTCAGATTTTCTTTATTAAAAACTAGTTTACAGAAGTCATTCTAACATGGGAGTACTCACCCTCCTCTTAAAAAGGAGGTCTATGGATAGTAGCTTTTCACAGTAAAAACAGGATTCTTATACTCTGCAGGATTATTCTCAAATTCAGTTTGGTATAGCAATACACACAACAGAGGACTCAAATGCAATACAAAATAACCAGGGCTGGCCTTACCATGAGGCAAACCGAGGCAGCCGCCTCAGGTGTTAGACTGTAGTGAAGGTGTCACTAGGACCCAGAGAGTAGAAAATTCTGTCTGCTCCTGATATATATCTATTCTCTCTGCTCTAGACACACAAAGATGGTGGAATGCTGTGCTGGAGGAAGGAGGGCACAAGAGACCTTTCAAAGTTTTGGCTTTGCGGGGGGGGCATGGAGGTGCTCAAATGTTGTGGGCCATCCCTGAAAATAACACTGAGTATTTGGTTACTAGTTCTTAATGCACTCCATCTCACAGGAAAAACAATGCAGAAGTTTCAGCACAAGGAGTTGGTGCCTAGCTACTACAATGACTGGCAAACACAACAGTGTTACTTACCCACACACAGCAACAGCTAGGATCAACAAGGTGAGCAAACAATGCAGTAATATAAAGTACAACCTCCTTAATTTGTACTAATGTTAGGGACACTGATTGCAAATTAGCACATTTGTGCTATGTCACTAAACAACCAAATCACAAGACTTTAACAGTTCTAGTTTATTTATGATCAAATATTTTGTAAACAATAACAATCTTAGTAATTTGTGAACTCATACCAGCACTCTTATCAAATATTTAATAAAAGTCAGAAAGAGACCATCATTTATATGTGCAAAAGTACAAGTTAGCCATGTTTGTTTGCAAAGTTCTAATTTATTACAGAGACCAGTTGCTAGAATTTATGTTGCTGATATGATCTCTCATTTGGCTTGAATGTGCATCCATCAAGGATTGGTCCTGTAGACTAACACAGTTAACCAAAAGTCCAAACCAACAAATGTGTATACATAAAACTGTGGCTCAGTGCTCATATATTTAAGTGATGAGCACTACAGAATATACCAAGAGAGATCAAAGAGGTGGTAGTTACACAACTTGAATCAACTAATGATCAGGAAATTAAGGTTTTAACATTTATTTGGAATCTGTGAAAAGTGATTAATTTTTTGGGTTGGGGAGGAGGATGAGGGGGCAACTGAAATTTGGCAGCTATCATTTGCCATAATCATTAAGCTGTTTTGCAAGTACAAGCTATACGTCTCCTGTTTTATCACCAGCTTCAACATTTTTCTTTGTTTTGTTTATCTGGGCAGGGGTCTCACACAGTGCTCTGGCACACTGCTTCTTTTATTGTACTTTCCATGGCCCATGAAAGCACTTGACTTATTTCTCCTCAAAGTTCTGCCAATTTGAAAGGAAGCTAGTTACTGTTATGAATATTGAGCACATCTTCTCCTTGCTCTAAATCACAGCATTATTTTATTTCCACTCCTTCTCCAAGTATAAGATGCCTTGAAGTTTGTGTCATTAGTTTAATGCATCTGCTTTCAATGAACAGTTGAAAAGCATTTAACAGATTCACATTTCCTCCCGCTTCCCAGCATAACTTTTGCAGATGTAAATGGTCAGCTGACTTGACCATACACATGATTTCTCTACAATGCTAATTATTATTTATATTGTGGCAGTGCCTGGAGCACCAGTCATGGACCAGGACCCCACTGTACAGACAGAATGAAAAAAGACTCTCCCTATCTCGCAGTTTAAACATTAGGTGTTTACATCTTCTAACACTGAGCATGCAACAGTAGACAGCCAAGACCATTTCAGTCTACCGCCAGTAAACACTGGGTCAACTGTATACTTTATACCAAAGGATGAGGAAACAAAAGAAGGCCTTGCGGTTAAGTCACTGCACTAGAACTCAAGAGATGAGGCTTCAGATCCCAGTTCTGTCAAACACACTCCTTGGGACTACACTGCCAAAAGAAAAGAAAAGAAAAGAAAAGAAAAGAAAAGAAAAGAAAAAAAAAAAAAATCGATCCACAACCACAACAGTGAGTCTCAAAACTCAAATCAACAAATCAGGCTTGCAGAGCTCACGCTACAGGTTATAAATAGCAGTGTAGACATTTGGTCTCGGGCTTTGAAACTCCCAGGCTCCAACCCACTCCTGAACGTCTACAATGCTATTTTTAGCCCCATAGCCAGAGTCACATGCACTATGCTGATTTAAGAAAAAGTTCCAAATCCCAAGTTCCCTGTTGTGACATCATTATTCACCCCCTTCCCCTTTACAGCTAGAGTAACCTCCTGGTGTAACAAACGGGAACACAGTGAGGGTGAGAGATCCTGGCCATCACAGAATAAACCTCCCTTCTTGTTCTACTTCTCTTCGCATTCACATTGCAGGTAAAAAGTAGGGTGACCAGACAGGAAATGTAAAAAATTGGGTCAGGGTTGGAGGGGTAATAGGAGCCTATATAACAAAAAGACTCCAAAATAGGGACTGTTCCTATAAAATAAGGACTTCTAGTCACCCTAGTAAAAAGAGGTTTTTGCTGCATGGCTCCCTGAGAACATGAGCAAGAGAAAGAAATTCACTCTTAAAAATAGTACATAATTGTATGCTATTTCACTCACACTGGTTATGCTGGCAAATAATGGAGAGGTTCATTTGAAATCATGCAATCCAAAGCAAAATATGAGTTGTTCAAGACATCTGAAATACTTGTACAATCTCTCAGATAACAGCTGGTGAGAAGGAACTCTGTTCTCTAACGACACCGTCTGTTAGAGACACAGTCAGTGGTGAAAACCTAAAGACTTGTTTTTTCCACATCTGAACAACAATGAAAAGTTTTTCTCTTTCACTGAATTATAAGCCTTTGTATGCAAGTATGATTTATGATTGCCCCAAATCATCATAGACATTAGTCAAACTGATCACATGCTTCAGGTTCAACACGTGAAAATGTTTGCAATAGAGCTGAGAACATTTCCTGAATGCATATATTTAAATATTCATACCACATCTCACATACAAAAATCTAGTCATACACTTTTGTCCCACTCACACATTAAAATAAATATTTTTTGATATGACAAAAGTGGAGACAAGCAGTTGGACTAGAGGAACAATTTCAACAAACAGGCTGAAAGTATGCAATGTTATTCGAGCCATGTTAGTCCCAGATTATTAGAGATACAAGGTGGGTGACACAATATCTTTTATTGGACCAATTTCTGTTGGCAAGAGAGACTAGCTTTCAAGCTTACACAAAGCTGAAGACCACCTCTGCGTAAGCATGAAAATTAATCTCTCACCACCAGAAGTTGGTCGAATACAAAAAAAAAAAAATATCACCACCTCATCCACATTGTCTCCCTGACAGGCTGAAAGAGCAGGTTCTCAAGCAACTCGGAAGCCATGTGTTCGAGACGGATGTCCTGCAAACATTTTCACGTGTTGAATCTTAAGCGTGTGATCAGTTTGACTAATGTCTATGATGATTTGAGGCTATCATAAATCTTACTCACATACAAAGGTTTGTAATTCACTGAAAGGGGAAAACTTTTTATTGTTATTCAGATGTTGAAAAAACAAAAGTCATTGCTATCTTTCCTGAAAAGTGCCAGTTGCTGGAAAAAATGTAGTTAGCTTCTTTAAGTTCAAGATGTAGGTCCAAGGTTTTAAGTCCTGTTTACCTGATAAATGTGTTGTCCCAAGAATCACGAGCCTGATGCAAACCAATGGAAACTGTCCATATAAACAATCTCACATTGAAGCAGACCGAGATACAAAAGCATCATAGGTCTGGTAAACAGATCTGGGAATAGGTACATAGCTCAGTAACATGGGGATTATTAAAATGAAAAATATTTGTTATTTCTAAATAAATCAAGTCTGATGCTCAATTTTTCAGCATGAATAAAGTATATTTCATTTTCTATGCCTCTCTCCTGGGACTACCAAGATAAGAATTAATATGAAACAATTGTGGCAATTTTTATCGTCTATAAACTTGAATGAGACCAACTCATCTGACATCGATCGCAGGACAGCAATTGAAATGTAACAAGTTTTGATCATTATATTGACCTATGGAGCCACTGAACGAGTAACCTAGTGGTGAACAACTCAATAGCCTCTTCCATTCCCAGTCCTATGAACCATACAGTCACACAATGTCACTTTTTTGGTATATTTAAGGTCTGTATCAATCTTTTTTTGTAGTTTAGGACTCAAAGGTATTCCAAGTTGTAGTCCAAGACAAATAAGAGCAGATGAAACTGGTTCTTATTTTTCCATTGTTCACAGCTGTAAATAAAGCACACAGGAAAGCTAAAATACTAAGTTTTCTAAGAGTTTATTTTCCGGACTATTTTCCAAGGAGAATGCTTGAATTTTTTGAGAGAGTTGAGGTTCAGTAATTGATATCAGTAAGTCGGAAGAATTCCTTAGAGTTCTTAAAATAACGCAGACATTTATTCTTAGAATAGTTCGTGTTTTATCTGAGGAGAAGATGTTGGCATCTGAATTTTGATGTTAGTTTATTTTATGTAATTTTTTTTATTCCTGGCACTTAGAAGGGGAAAGAACTACTAAGTCTGCAACAATGATTTTGATATGAATATTCTGTCACCACTTTTTGCCAAATACCATGAGTATCTCATTTGCTATTTTATTTTTCCCTCTACTAAAATCCAACCCATCCAATCCATCTTCTATTTTCTTCTGCATTTGTCACCCTATGATATGTATTTTTCATCTGTCTTTATTAGCATGTCCTACAACTAAGGTTGCAAAATAGCTTCAATTAAAATGCTCTTTACTGTGGTATGGGGTTAATTTGGGGGAGGTGAAAGTGGAAAATTATGCTGTTTTTTACCCATCATTACTGATCAATGAAATATTATTGTGTAGCATGTAAAGTAACATACAAAAATATTTACACACCATAGTAATTTTTGTATTAAAATTAATTCCAGGCAAAGACGCACAATACCACGTGTGGATTTGTAAAACAGAGCACTTACAAGTCATTTGAAAAATAAAAAAGGTGGCAAATGAAAGGAAAACTGCAGAAAAATGAAAAACAATTTTGTCAAGTACACAAAAGGTCAGTGAAGGACCTAAGAGCAAAACATTGCTAAAATGTTCTTTGCCTGAGTTTTTTCAAAGGAGGATGAAAAGACCTGCTAGAAACAAATAAGTCTCTTCAGAGGAAGAAGAGAGAACATATACTGGAGGAAGTCAGGTCCAAGACAAAGGAGGGTCTCAAGAGATTATCCATATATATTATGACCATCTCCTAGTAAAAGAAATGGCAAAAAGTTCAGGATACATCAGAGTAGAAAGGATTGGCTGTGCTGCTGACTGCACTGAGCACACAACAGTCCACTAATTAAAAGTGTTAAAAGAACAATAGCAGGTGCAATGCAGAATCAACAGTGAAGGGATTAAGAAGATTCAGCATATTTTATAAAAGGGAGACTATACAGTAAATAAGTAATCTAATAATAGAGACCTGGAAAAATATATGGGAGAGGAGATTTACAATGGATAAAGAGAGTGGAATAAAGTGTGGTCTAATGGAAGGGGCACACATCTGGGATACCTGAATTCTATTTTTGACTCTGCTACAACCTGCTGTGTGACTTTGGGCCTCTAGGTGCTACTGTAATACAAACAGTAATATAGTAACAGATTGAAGCTGCTCAGATATTGAGGTCAGCAGTTTGACATGGAGAATACAACTGCAAATCTGAAAGGAATCAGATAAGCACACAAAACCTCTTTCTCATTTACATCTACAAGACTGAGCTGGAATCTCTCATAGGATACCTCCCTTCTGAAAATACTACAATCAATGTTGTTCTTGTGATATTTTGGAACTTCTAGTCCCAGCCAAAAACACCCCAAAAAACCCACAGATGTGGAAAAAATGTATTTGGTATTTCCGAATATAAAGGAATTTCTATTATTTCAGTTTTACAAGTATAAAAATGGGTCTCCTCCTTCTTTCTTATGCTGCTTGGTCAATCCCTAGCAGAGTGTGATGAGAATTGGTATTAGGAATCAAAAGTTCTTTACTTTTCTATAAGACCAAGGACCAGTGGAATCTTGTGGTCCAAGATTCCGTGGTAAGATTCCTGAGGTTGCGTCACACTGACTGACTTCACAAAACTATTTACCCTACACCAGTGTTTGAAACTATGATCTAATCCAAGGGTTCTCAAACTTTATTGCACTGCACCTCCCTTCTGAAAATAAAAATTACTTCAGGACCCGACGTGGAGGGACCAAAGCCCAATCCCACCCAAGCCCCACTGCCCCAGGTGGGGGGGGGGGACAAAGCCTGAGCCCTCCAACTCTGGGTAGGGGGGCCAACACTGGAGCTCACGGGCAGGGGGCCTGCAACCTGAGTCCTGACGCCCTCCGGCTTTGGCCCTGGATAGTGAGGCTCGAGCTTCAGCCCGGGGCCCCAGCAAGTCTAAGCCAGCTCTGGTGACCCCATTCAAAGGGGGTCACAAGTCTTTGGGGGCTCGACCCTACAGTTTGAGAACCACTGTAGAGAAGTGGTTTGAGAACCGCTTCTCTAATCAATTTCAGCATGTACTTTTTGCTTGCTGTTTTATGCAGAGAGAAAAAGCAAATGAAAGCTTAACAAGTTGGTTTTTCAGGTCAACCAAGTGCATCAGAACATGGCACTATAAGAATAGTGCAAATATTTCCCTATTTTATAACTTGCCCCAAAGTTCTTTTTTCGGAGAAGCAAAGCACAACTAGGTTTAGCGTATTCTGTCACTTGCAGTCTAGACCCAAAATGAAAGTTAATTTTGTGTAGCAAGAGTTAAACAGCTTGCTATCTTATTAATTATTGGAATAAACAAAGATGCCAGAAATAATTGTTTAAAAACAGTAATTTCCAGTCACACTATTCTGTAGATTCTTGCTAATTCATCCTTGGTTTGCCTACAGTTCTGGAGTTTGAACAACATTACACCACAAAAATCAGATCGCCTCTCTCCAATCCAACAGTGAGGTGGAAGCATTGCACAACACTCAGCTGCTGTTCTCCATTAGTTTCTTTGCTCATCGTAACTGCTTGAAACACATGGCCTGTGCGGGGTGTCCGATCCACACCACCGAAGTGCTTTACTTAGGCCAGGTCTACACTACCGGCTGAATCGGCAGGTAGAGATTGATCTATTGGGGACTGATTTATCGTGTCTCGTCAAGACGCAATAAATCAGTCCTCAAAGTCGACTCTGGAACTCCAGCTCGCCAAAAGGCGCAAGGCAGAGTCGACGGGGGAGCCTGCTATCGACCACTGCTGCCGTTAGGATGACAGGTAAGACGACCTAAGTTGTGTCGACTTCAGCTACACTATTCATGTAGCTGAAGTTGCGTATCTTAGGTCGACACTCCCCACTAGTGTAGACCTGGCCTTAATAAAGGCCTGATCTGACTCTAAATGAAATTAATAAGAAGTCTTCCACTGACTTCAGCAGGACTTGGAACAGGCCCAGAGAAAGCAGATATGACACACACAGGGAGCAGCACTGATGAGTAAGGTGTTTAAAAAAAAAAGTCACTGTGATTGGCAAGTGCAAAAGATACTTTTCCTGCCATGCTTCTATTTGAATGCTAATTACTCTAGGTACTAGTGTTAATAAATATTACTTGCTATAGATATTAATGTTAAGTTTGTGTGGCTAGCAATATTAACTAATAGCACATTTAAACAACTACCTAGATCGCTAGCTACTTTAAAAAAAAACAACTAACTCTGGCTTTTTTCCACCTTTTGTCCCCAGGAATATTGCTATGTGTACACACTAGACAGCTTACTTTCCATTTCTTTGCCTTTTCATCATTTCTTCTCCTTGTAATCTGACTCCAGAGGAACCAACATGAGAGTTTGCTTGAATCCTCTGCTTAAGCCTAGAATGATGAATCACACTGCTTCTCACTCCACAAATCTCTTATGTGCTGTACGAGGGCACATAACTGGGTGTGATTTGGGAGTGTGAAGCTTTTCTAGAGTTTTTCCATTTTTGTTGTGTGCTAGCTAAAGTAAACTGTTATCTCTAATTATTTAATGCTGATGGCTGATATGGTTAAATTCTCTGTACATAAGTATTAATGCCTTGGGAAGTTATTGTAAGCCTAATTATTGTCAAGGCACTCAAAGTTTTTGTATGGGTGTTATTTTTTAAATGTTCAGTCTTAACAAAACACTAGCACCACCAAAATGCCCAGAAAAATCTACTCATCAATTGGAACAAAGGATTAATACCTACCCCTTATATAGTACTTTTCATCAGTAGTTCTCAGAGCAATTTATAAAATATCAGTATCATTGTCCACATTTTACATATTTAGGAAACTGAAGTACACATATGTGAAGTGACTTGCTCTCGGTCATGCAGTAATCCAATGGCAGCACTGGGAATAGAACCTAAGTGTCCCAAGTCCCAATTCAATGTTCTATCCTATAGATTGCACTACCTTCTTTTTTTGTACGTGTGTACACTTTTTGCAAGTGGATGTTTCCCTTGCCCCTCACCTTCCACAGCTTTATGGAACAGCTGAATTTAATTATAAAGCCACCATTTAAAAGAGGAAAAAAAGGTTTCTAGGGAGATTCAAAATCCCTTTTAAAAACAGAAGTCTGAAACACTGTTAAGTGATTTAAAATTCTAATGACCAGAAGATATTATTCTCTAATTTCCTTTCAATTCAGTTGAAGAAATGCAGTACTTTCAACTTCCAAATGTGAAAGAGAGCACTGAAACTGCCCCAGTCACTTCAGAACTGGATGATCCAGAGTCATAACAGAGGTGTCTGTCAGAAACAATACATGTTAAATATAATTGCAATGAACAGGCTAATAATGCACAAGGTTATTTATGATACAACAATACATTTGCCCTATTAAATGAATTCAGACTACCAATTTGAACCTTGGGGCAAAGGCAAAGAAAATTCAGGCAGAAAAGAACACTATGTATCCATCTACATTCACCCAAAAGAGCAACAAGGAAATCTGGCCTGCTAAACGCAGGGTTGTGAGTTCAATCCTTGAGGGGGTCATTTAGGGACCTGGGCTAAAAATCTGTCTGGGGACAGTACTTGGTCCTGCTAGTGTAGGCAGGAGACTGGACTCAATGACCGTTTCAAGGTCTTTCCAGTTCTATGAGATAGGTATATCTCCATACATTAAATATACAATTAAAACTCTGAAGCAAACGCTAAATCCTGCTGTCTTAGAATACTAGAGAGAGAACTTCACTACAGCAGCCACCTGAAAGAAGGAATCACCTACTCAAGAGATAAAAGTCACATGAAAATCCTAAATCAGGAAGTCAACAAATAAAGGAAAAGGCCAATAACATTCAGAGTTACCTGTATGGTACGAAGTTTATTTTAGTATTTCATGTTCATATAAAAAGTATCATAAAAGTTTTGGGAATCAAAGTACCTTCTTTACTGAATCTGCTCTCCCATCAATGTGCTCACAACTCCCATTAGCACTTAGAGCAGGAGACTGGACCCTCTACAGACAAATAAGTAATGTGAATAGGTTATAACATCAATGTTGCTGACCCTCAAAGTTCAAAAATTATGTAGTTGTAGACATGTTGGTCCCAGGACACACTCACCAACAGAAGTTGATCTGATAAAAGATATTAGCTCATCCACTTTCTCTCTCAAAAATTATGAGTCAGGCCCCCTAAAACATGGTATTTTTAAATATATTTTGGCTTCTCTCTCTTGGCCTTTTGATTTCTGAACCTTTAGGTGAACTTGGGTCCCATTTTCAAGCTTTTCTGTGAAACCATGAGGGCTAGAAAGTTACTCTTAAATTAAATCAGAGATTCTCACATAATCACTTGACTCCAAGAATGGGGAATTTAAGTGAAACACCAAATAATAACAACAAAACTCAAGATAAAATCTTGGTTAGCAGCACTGCAATATACAGACAAAATTATAGAGAAAATATATTTGATAAATATGTAGCTTCTACAATTCAATAGAGACAAATAAATACAAAGAGGAAACATACCCTCCATGCTCAAACTGGAAGATAATAAAAGAATTAGCTGTAATTATTAAGGTTTAAAGGACTTTTTGTTTCACAAGGTCTTTGGCAGAATGTGTTGGTTTTATGAGGATTTTCATTAATATTGTTTGATTTTTAAATCCATGTATGATTTTTTGCAAACATTTGGGATACATGGCCAATAAGATTATTATATAAATACAACACTAGTATTAGCAAAATATCTATATAAATCAATCTTTTAAATTATGAAAGGAGAGGGCATCCCTACATGGCTTGTTTTTCCTTCTTCTTGTTCTAATCATAGAATACCAGGGTTGGAAGGGACCTCAAAAGGTCATCTAGTCCAACCCCTCTGCTCAAAGCAGGACCAACCCCCAACTAAATCATCCAACACATTTTTGCCCCAGATCCATAAATGGCCACCTCAAGGATTGAGATCATAACCCTGGGTTTAGCAGGCCAATGCTCAAACCACTGAGCTATCTATCCCTCTCTCCTACCCATGTAATGTCATGTAAAGTAAAGAACAAAAATTTTACATAAATGAACTAGAGCACAATACCACCAAGAACTAGGTAACGTCAGTCTTATATCAAAAGGCGTCCTTGACAAAGTGCCTCATCCTTCCTTATTGAAAAGGGATTTTGAAGATCTCAGCACTGATAAAATAAGGACTATTTAAATGCTAGTTTCCCTCTAGGTGGTCCGCCAAAGTAGGTTCCATTTCCAGATGTAATTGCTTGTCAGCCCTAACTGGATGCCTGAACAGTTTCTGATAGTTCTATAAAGTACTTAAACAGCTGGATGGTACAGACCACTGAAACTAAATTCTTTTTTCTCTTGCTATGGCTCTCTTTCATTGCCTTCCTTTGAAATCTATGCCACTGAGGAATCAACAACAGCTGAATAACATGTGTTATCATACAACATTGAGTGCAACAACAATACTGCACAGCAAGACATTTTGTTCAATAATCCTGGACTGTAGGAAGAATGGAGATTTCTTTTGTTGGGGATAATCCCTTTTTCAAACACAATATTAGAGAAAACAAGACAAACTAAATTAAAAGGTGACTTGATTACAGTAAAGCATTATGCATATGAAATGCAATCAATTTTTTTCCTTAAAATTTACAGAAGTGTTTTCTACTGAACTGCTGCTTAAATCCTCACAGGCAAATTCCAAACAAAGTCTTCACTTATTTGTAGCAACATAAAATTGAAAACTTACAATGATATGAATGAAAGCACTATAGATTGATGGAGCTGTAATTACTGTGGGGGATTCACTGAATATTCACTTCAGGGGCTGTAGATAATCCCATTTTCCTGTCCCATCTAGAGCAAATTCTGTGCGCTCTACTCAATGTCTACAGCCAAGAGTATCAAAGGGCTATCACACAACTTTCTACAGGCCTGTGTCAAGAACCATATATTCTGCCAATGCACAAAAGATTTAGGCAAACTCTTCTTGGTGTCAAAAAGGAGAAAATGTTGATTTCCTTTCACCAACTAGAAAATAGTTCTGAGTTAGTTATGGGCAAAATTTTCAGTTGTGGATACTCAAAGTTAGACCTCTGAATGAAAGTCTGACCACTTTTATTTGGGTGCCTCAGTCTGAATACTTTGATCTAATTGTCCAGGTAGAATTCAGGGTTCTGACAGCAAACAATGTAGTTAGCCCTATAACTAAAGATGATAGTGCATTCAAGTCTAAAGGTGTTCCATCCATGCAAGATTATGGCCTGATTCCGCAAAAATCTTACTCCTGAACCTGATTCTCCAAACACTATCTCATCAGAATCTATATTAGGACTATTCCTAAACCTTGCAGAAAAGCAAATATTTGAGATTACAGCCTGCACTCTTCAGTGCACCCTGAAGGCTCGGAAACCAGAATGCAATATAAAGAAGCCCAAAATGTTTTCTTTAAAATCTCATGATTTTTGGGACATGAATCAATTTTTAAATGCTTACGGTTAGCCATACCGTTTGTAGATATTACAAAGGCAAATAAGATCAGAAATTGTATGCATCAGAGTTGATGGCACAGTCCAGTTCCTAGTGGACATTTCTCCACACCGCAGTTTGGACTAATAGGTCCCCTTTCTGCAGTGTCTATAAAGAAGCTAAGAAATAAGAATGGAACCATTCCTTCAGGTCAGGTTTGTGATACATAGATGGAGTATTATGAGGAAGCATTTATTGATACATATGTCAAAGACATGCCTGATCTGTGAATAAAAAAAGAACTTCTGTCTCCAAGTGTCTCAAGCCAACACTAAATTCCCATCAGCTCATGTATATTACTTTCAAACCATAAAATAAACCGTGTGCATCAGGAATTTTTCTACTTTGCAGCTTTTTAAAAAAATATAGTGCATGAACACACATGGAATATTCTAACAAATACGGTTCCTCAACTAATATTCTAAGGCACTGTCGTTTTTAAGCAACTACACTAACAAATTTGCACATAGTCACTTTCAACAAATGATCTAGAGTAATTTACAGACTTGAATGAAAAGCTCAAAGCTATCATCCTCAGGTACAGATGGGTAGACCAGATGGGTACTGTCTATGTAAAGCTTCCACAAGGAGCCATTCAAGGCAGAAGTAGAAACAGAATCCATGCTCTTTCAGAATACTGGAGACACCACCAATGAACGGAGTCCAATATATAGTTAAAAAGATTCACAAACTTGTTGCCAACAGTATTTGCTATGTTCAGATCTGCCTTCTATGAACCCATTCAGAGTTTTTCTTTTGGTCTCCAGCATGCTCTGTACAGCCAAAGAACCATCTTTTTATTAGCTGACTAGTTTAAATAAACCAGGTCAGCTTCAATGGGGATCCCCCCCCCCTTTTTTATGGTGGGGTGGAGGGAGGAAGTGGATTTTCAGGTTTTTATATAGCGGTAGAGACTGCATCATACAAATTATTTTGTTATCAGTAGTAGGTTTTTCAGAACAACTCTGTGAATGAGATATAATCATTTCTGTTCCTCAGGGAAAGAATCATTGTACTTTCATTGAAAAGATTGCTTTTTTATGGCTAAGTAATTTTTTAAATGTCAAGTCTTACCTATTTTGTAATAAAATGTTAAAACGAAACAAAATTTAATTGCTGAAAATATTG
This sequence comes from Dermatemys mawii, assembly GCA_007922305.1. Classification (NCBI taxonomy): domain Eukaryota; kingdom Metazoa; phylum Chordata; order Testudines; family Dermatemydidae; genus Dermatemys; species Dermatemys mawii. The sequence continues at coordinate 26,717,474 of ML677350.1, read as the reverse complement.
ACCCACTCTCCGGCCCTTTTCTTCAGAAAAAATGAGAATTGAGGCAACAGATCAAACTGTAATGACATTTTCTGAAAATACACACACTGGGTTAATGCAACATAACCAAGATCAAAACGGACTGGTTCAATTCTAGGTACGTTATACACATATTTTTTCTAAAATAATATAATCAGACCATTAGGTTAGTGTTCTCTATATTATTCATATAAACACAATCAACTAAAAAAATCTTTAACCAGGTATCTTCATAGAAATCAATAGGTAATTGGTTTACATTCTCTCTACAGTTCAGTGTGTATTTAATTTTAACTAGTGGTGCTGCCTATGGATGGTGCAGAATATAGTAAAGCAGAAGCCAGACTTCATAACCCACAGTACAGCACACTTTGTCATTGATGTAATTAGCATCTAATGATTTTTGTTATTATGTCAAGCTTTGATATCTTTGCAAGGGTCCAGATGCAAGATGTGACAGGTGTTCTTCTACAGAGCACGCCAAAACATCTACCCTTGATCTCCTTCATATTCATAACACTGATCAAATCCAAGAGTAATATTGACCTGCAATTTAATGTGTGGCTCTGTTGGTCACATCAAAATGACATTTGATTGAGAAGCAAAAGGAGTTAGCACACAGAAATATGACTCAAATTTTAAAAAATGTATTCCATAACAAGAAATCACCAATAGTCACAGACCTTTAGAACAATCTTCAGTACTGCATAAACCAAGGACCAAAATCCATCTCTTTAGCCCTTAAAGTTCCAACCCTTGTTATTGTACATGAGTCACTCAAGCTTTCCTCACACTGTTTCTAAAATCTGATCCACTCCCTGCTAGCAAAACAGATTTACTTATAATCTCTTTTTTCTCTACTAGAAGAGAGGGGGCAGGGGAGAGGAATAAGAAAGATTAACCATGGAACATATCGTCACTGGCTGGACAGGAAAAACAAAAACAAAACCAAAAACAGTCCACATTAGGAAGATTTTTTTCCACAATTTCCATTCAAAGAAAGAAAGAGTAAGTAAAAAGGAGCCAGAGATTCCTCTGCTTAGCAAAACCGGTCTCTAACCTCTCTTCTCAAGGACACAGAAAAAATCTCATACTTTTTAAGACTTGTATGCGGCTGCTATAAGAAACAGAAGCTACAAGGGGGAGGGGACAAAACTGCAAGGAGACAGGAAAAGGTGAAAGAGAAGGGGAGAGGAAACTTACAAGGAAGGAAGAGAAACGGGTAAGAGAAAACCAGGGAGAGAGGAAAATGCAATCGGAAACAGAAAAGAATAAGGGCTGAAGGTAGAACTGCAAAGAGGAGGGGAAAGTTGGGGATGGCAAGGAGGAGATGAAAATGCAAAAGAAAAAAGGGAAGAAGGAGGAAACCCAAGAGATGGGGGATCCGGAAGAAAGGAAAGCGAGAAAAATTGCGGGCCCCCCCCCCCAAAAAAAGGGGAAATACGAAGGGAACTGAAAAAACGCAGAAGAGGAAGGAAGGGGGGAATGCAACAGAAAGCGAGAAGAGGCAGGAAAACACAGAGAAGAAAACTGCCAAAGAAGAAGGGAGCGAGAGGGCTCCTGGCAGGGGCGGAGGAGAGCGGAGCAGAGAGCGAGCCCGCGAGCGGTGCAGGAGCGAGGGGCTCGCCCAGGAAAACCTCTCCGAAGTTTGCACTCACAGCTGGGCCAACGCGGCAAAGCCCCGCGGCGGGCGCGTCCTCTGGGCTCCGGCCAGTCGGCACTTCCCGGCACCGGCTCCTCCGGACAGGCAGCAACCCCGAGTGCGGGCAGCCCGCTGCTCCTCCGCGGCCAAATAGCCCGGGAAGGGGGCGGGGGATCCCGAGCGCAGCCGGCAGGGGGCCGGAGGGGGAGCGAGGCGGGCAGCTCGGCGCTGCTGCTGCGGGCGGGCTGCAGGGCGGCTGCTGCTGCCGCCTCCTCCCGTCCCCGCGGCCCGGGAACCCGGCTCCTCCCCCGCGCGCGCGTTCGGCCCCCGAGCCGCTGCCTCGCGCCGCGCTCTGCTCCCCGCGACCGCTGCACGGCGGCTGCTGCCTCCCGCCTGCTCCCGACCGGGAGCGAGAGTGTAACGGAACCAGGGCACCTCCAGCGCGGCATTGTGGGAGCTCTTAAAGCAGCCGCCGCCGCCCCGCACAGCCCCGGCCCCCGGGGGGGGGGTCCCCGCCCAGCGCCCCGAAGGGAGGGAGATGTCTTCGCAAAGGGGAAGGGGGGGGAGTGTCTGACTGCAGCACACGGGGTGTGTGGGGGAGGTGCAATGTCCTCCTCCACGAGAGGGTTTAAACCCAGACCCGAAGGAGAACCCCTAAAAAGAGACTCTCTCGTGCCAACCCCCAGAACAGGACGGGGGTGAAACTCAGGGATGTTGCTGTCTCTGCCCTCCCGACGCTTCGGGGAGTCCGCCGCCTGCATGCGCACCAGCCCAGGCTAGGAACGGGGAGGAAGGAAGGAGGAGAGCAGGCGAGTTCCCATGGGAGAGACCCCAGGTCAGGAAGAGCTGTGAACGAAGCGACGCTCAGCTGCATGCTCTTTGATTTGTCTGCGTTAGGTTTAGTTTTACATTCACCCTTCTTAGAAAATATCGATTCTGCCTTCTCCTAAAGGTTTGGGGATTTTTGGTTCCACTCATTATAGATCGTGGCCAGTTGGGACTTAATATATTATTGTTTCTCCAGAGGGAGTCCCGTTATACCACAGAGAGAGAGAGAGAGAGAGGAAACGGTGAATATTTTCTCAAAAACTTTGAAACACTTTTGTGTGTATGCAGAACTATCAAAAAAACGAAAATCAAAATGTTTGATGGTCATTTTTTGGTTTCCAAAAGCCAGAAAAGTTTGGGCTTTTGATAGTTTCTCATTTTTGAAAATGGGAAAAAAACTGGAAAATTTGAAAAATAAAGTAAAAATTTGTGTTCCAAAAACCAACCAAAATAGGCCATTTTTGTCCAAAAAAAAATTAATGACAAATTTTGTGCAGCTTTAGTGTATGTATATACATGTACATCCTTACGACCAACTCAGATGGGGGTGATGGGTGGGATTTCTAAAAAGATTTTAACTATTTTAAACTTTATTTTACATAATTAAAATAGGGATATTTCATGCAGGTTCTTTTACTTTTGATTTGTTTGACATTACTCCTGTTCACATTTTAGCATTTCTCCAAATTACTTCCGTAGGCTGAGAGTGTCCCGTTCTGTTCCTGTCTGCCTCTGAGGCTCCAGTCTTTCAACTGACTCCAAACAGTCAGAGTTCTGCGCCTGCATAGATCCCCCCCTGAAGTCAGTTGCTGTAAGAGGCTTTTATGGGACTATTCACATGCATAAATACAGGGGTTTAGATTATAATCTCTTCCTTTTCCTTTTATGTCCTGTATCTCACTGAGCACATTGTGGACACTTCATAAACAACAACAGTAACAACACGTGGCCAAGCCATAAGCTCTTTCTGAAGCACAGATATCTTGGTATTCATATGGTCATCACTTCTAGTCCCTAACTTTCCTCCAGTTCCTCTCTACTCTCAAGAGAAAGGGGAAGGGACATTCATTTGACTAAAGGGCCAGATGTGGGCTGGTGAAGGTAGTGCTCTATTGGATTGGTAAAATGAACAATTTTTCATGGATTTAGGGTGTGATTGTCAGAAATGTTGAGCACCTGAATCTCTCATTGACTTCAGGTGGAGTTCTGAGTGTTCAACTCTTCATAAGTCAGCATGTTATAAAAGAAAATTTCATTCTGTTTTGAAAATGGCATTGATAACCAGGATTATAAATTGTTGCTTTAAAGAGAGAGAAAGCTTTGGAGAGCCCACAGACGGGAAATAATAGTTGTGCTGAGAGATGTGCTCATATCTATTCCTGACAACTGTCTCAACAACAATTGTGTTTTTCCTTGAGCAATATTTTTATACTCCTCCCTAGTCATTTGTCCAGTCTTCTACTTCTTGTAAGCTTCTTTTTTGCGTTTAAGATCAGCAAGGATTTCACTGTTAAGCCAAGCTGGTCCCCTGTCATATTTCTATTCTTTCTGTGCACCGGAATGGTTTGTTCCTGCAACCTCAATAAGGATTCTTTAAAATACAACCAGCTCTCCTGAACAATATTCCCCCTCATGTTATTCTCCCAGAGGATCCTTTCCATCAGTTCCCTGAGGGAGTCAAAGTCTGCTTTTCTGAAATCCAGAGTCCGTATTCTGCTGCTCTCTTTTCTTCCCTGTGTCAGGATCCTGAACTCGATCATCTCGTGGTCACTGCAGCCCAGGTTCCCATCCGCTTTTGCTTCACCTACTAATTCTTCCCAGTTTGTGAGCAGCAGGTCAAGAAGAGCCCTGTCCCTAGTGGGTTCCTCCAGCACTTGTACCAGGAAGTTGTCCCCTCCCCTACACTTTCCAAAAACTTCCTGGATTGTCTGTGCACTGCTGTATTGCTGTTCTAGAAGATATCGGGGTGATTGAAGTCCTCCAGGAGAACCAGGGCCTGTGATCTAGTAACTTCTGTTAGTTGCTGGAAGAAAGCTTCACTCACCTCGTCCCCCTGGTGTGGTGGTCTGCAGCAGACTCCCACCACAACATCACCTTTGTTGCTCACACTTCTAAACTTAATACAGAGACTCTCAGGTTTTTCTGCAGTTTCATACTGGAGCTCTGAGCAGTCATACAGCTCTCTTATATACAATGCAACTCCCCACCTTTTCTGCCCTGCCTGTCCTTCCTGAACAGTTTACATCCATCCATGACAGTACCCAGTCATGTGAGTTATACCACCAAGTCTCCGTTATTTCAATCACATCATAACTCCTCGACTGTGACAAGACTTCCAATTCTCCCTGCTTGTTTCCCAGGCATCTTGCATTTGTTTATAGGTACTTAAGATAACTCGCTGATCGTCCTGCTTTCTCAGTATGAGGCAGGAGTTCTCCCCTCTTGTGCTCCTCTGCTTGTGCTTCCTCCTGATATCCCACTTCCCCACTTACCTCAGAGAGCTTTTGTCTCCTTCCCCCGGTAAACCTAGTTTAACCTAGTTTAACCTCACTAGGTTAGCCAGTCTGCTTGCAAAGATGCTCTTCCCTCTCTTTGTTAGGTGGATCCCGTCTTTTCCTAGCACTCCTTCTTCTTGGAACACCATCCAATGGTCAAAGAATCCAAAGCCTTCTCTTCAACACCACCTGCGTAGCCATTCGTTGACTTCCACGATTTGATGGTCTCTACCTGAGTCTTTTCCTTCCATGGGGAGAATAGACAAGAACACCACTTGCTCCTCAAACTCCTTTATCCTTCTTCCCAGAGCCATGTAGTCTGCAGTGATATGCTCAAGGTTATTCTTGGTAGTATCATTGGTGAACACGTGGAGAAGCAGGAAAGGGTAGCGATCAAAGGGCCTGATGAGTCTCAGCAGTCTGTCTGTCACATTGTGAATCCTAGCTCCTGGCAAGCAGCACACTTCTCAGTTTTCCTGGTTGGGACGGCAGATAGATGACTCAGTCGCCCTGAGGAGAGGGTCTCCAGCCACTACCACTTACCTCCTTCTCTTGGGAGCAGTGGTTGTGAAACCTCCATCCCTAGGACACTGAATCTCTTGCCTTCCAATCGGTGGAGTCTCCTTCTGCTCTCTTCCCTCAGATGTATCATCTAGTCGACTCTCCGCATAAGAACCTGTGGAGAGAACATGAGAACAGTCGCTCACCTGTATCTGCATCATTGGTACATGGACGCTCCTCTTTCTTCTTCTGGAATCATTCCATTGCTCCAGATATATCAAGGTCAACACCTTGAAGTCTCTTGCTTACAACATTTATTTCAAACACTATGTCATGCCACAACACTAAGCCACACAAAAATTTGAAGTTATGTATGTTTCTGGTGATTCCATTTCCCTCTGCCACTATTGTCCTACAAACAGTTCCTGTCATAGCATTATCCTCCATAATGGCAACTATGGCATCATCTATCTTCCCCATTTGGTGTTTGATAGTTTTTATCGCCTCTATTTGACTTTCCCATCATGTGGCACTCAGTGGTTTCAGTGTCAGAGAGGATGTTCCCAGATGTTGCTTCAAATTTTGCCATCAATGAGTTGATATAGAGAAAAATACATAGATGCTTTGAATTGTATTAAAAAATTCAGCAGCCTCACTAGAAGCTCATGATGCATCCCTGACCACCAAACTGAGTGAATGAGAACTGCATGGGACAAAAAATGCTCGAGGGTTTAACTCTCAGATCTGTGTCTGCGCTCCTCTGTTCTTTCCTCTCATGTTGGCACCATTATGTAGCCCTGACCTCCCATGTCAGTTATTGCAATTCCTGTATCTTCCATCTTTTTAAGATGCACATTTGTCATACCAGCTCCTGTAGTATCATCAATGTCAGTAAATTCTAGAAAATGCTCTTTGACAGTCACCATTGCAGGTACATTTACACTAGGTTCTGTTGTTGTTACAAAACGCACCATTAAAGTCATTTGTTCCGTATGGCTGGTTTCAGGTGTGCAGTCCAGAATAACATAGCAATATCTTGCTGACTTCAGATCTGCCACAATCTTCTGTTTGACTTTTGTTGCCAGTAACTGTATGATCTCATTTAGAATTGTTTTTCAAAGATAGTGGTGTGTGCACATTTCATGAGTGGCAACCCTTCTTAGATGCTCCTGGAGTACAGCATCAAACTCAGCCATCAGCTCCACAATTTTAAGAAAGGTTCCATGGTTTGGCACATACAGCTGATCTGAAGTGCCACACAGTGCTAGGTTTTGGGTAGCAAGCAATCTCAGAATGACAATGAGCCTTTTCAGAACATTTTGCCAGTAAAGAGACTCTGACGCAGTCTTCTCTTGATGCTGATCATCTATGGTGGCCTTTAACTTTAGTCTCATCTCAAGCACTTTCCACCTATGGAATGTTCTGTGGTGATTTGCTGTCTTCTCATGGCATGCCAGATTTCTAGCCAGATTTTTCCAGTCCTTTGTTCCTGTAGAACCCAAGGTAGCTGGAACATTAGACTGGAAGAGTTTGCAACAAAAACAGTATGCAGCATTCTCGGTTTTTGAGTACATATGCCATGGCCTCTCCACTTTGTCACCATTGGGGATTTCACTCCAGTAATGTGTTAGATGGAAACTTCTTTTTTCATTGTCTTTAGGGAACATGAAGTTTTTTTATTTGCTGTGGCCCATGCAGTAAAAGGAAGTCCCTCAGCTCCAGAGTAACCAGGGGGCAAGGGTGAAAAATCGGGACAGAGGTGGGGGCTAATAGGTGCCAATATAAGAAAAAGCCCCCGAAATCGGGACTGTCCCTATAAAATAGGGACATCTGGTCACCCTACTCAGGCTACTGTTCAAGTGGGTCCACAGTTCTGGATCATCTAGACTTAAGGAACTAAACTCAACAGCAGCTGTTTCTTGCACCTCCACCACACTCTTCTCTGATCTACACTTTTCTTCAGGAATGTGCATGGTCACATCCTTTTGAGATGGAGGTAGTAGCTGCCAGGTCACCTGCACTCTGACTAACTGGAAGATCAGGGATCTCCTCACCACTCACATCCTCGCTGGGGCCAGAAGGCTCACCGTGAACATTTGTGTATCTCAGAAGAGCTCCTTCCTGCTTAGATAGAAAAGCTTCCTTTGCTATCTTTCTTTTTCTCAATGCTGCCCCGGAGGAGCGTTTTTTTTTTTTCACTCATGACTGCCGTTCTGTGCCAGTTATAGTGACTCTCAACACTCAGTTGAAGGGGACAAATAAGCAAGCTGGTAGCAGGGCCTGAGTGAAGGAAGATGTCAACTTCTTAAGGGCCTAACTGGCTCCTGTTACTTCAATTGACTGCCTATTCTCCTCAAGTGGGTTCAGGGAAGCAGCAGGAAACAGAAAGCTCCCTAAAAAGCTAGCGTTAATCAGTCCAGGCTCCTGGGAGTGCTAGAGAGGTACATAAGAGGTTCCTCTTCCTCTCTCTCCCTGCAGCTCCTGCTGCTTTCTGTTATTCCCTCTCACCTTTTCTCCTTCCTGCCTGTTACGTCTCTTGTGCCCTCCTTCCTCCAGCACAGCACTCCGCCATCCCTGTGCACCTAGAGCAGAGAAAATACATATGCACCAGCAGCAACGTCATTTTCTACAATCTGGGTCCTAGTGGCGTCCCCCCCACAGTCTGGCACCTGAGGCTGCCACCTCAGTTCACCTTATGTTAAGCCAAGCCCTGCTTGCAGAAAAAGAAATACTGGTGGCAACAGTTTGCAATCAGAACACAAGATGAGATTTGTTTGCACAAAGCATTTCTACAACTTTGAAGAGTGAATAAATTAATATGTCACAGTCTGATTGCAGAAAATTCACAAACTAGAAAAAAAACTTAAATTTTGACAAATAAACTGTTTGTTACAAGTTAGTTAGCCAGCTATTCTTATAAAGACTGCAAAAAGTACAGCACTCAGTATACCACTCCTCCCTTCCTTCCTAAAACATGCAAGCAGAACAGGAGTTGAAAAACTGGCTGGCTGAAGATCTATTTCTCAGAATCCTGGATTCACAGGAATTCATATATGAAAAGGAAAGAAGTTTTGGGAAACAAATTGTTGTTAGATGAAAAAAATCCTTGTTCAAAAATTTTATTACTTACTAAAAACAGTCACATAATGAGTCATTACTTTTCTATTGTTTACCACTTCAAAAGGTCAACAGAACTGGAGCCTGGAACATTTTAAACAATTCGATTTCATATCCAAAACTAATTTTTTGTCGTCTTTCTCAGAGTTAAATAATACCCTTGCCGGACTTATAATTCCACCTCTGTTGGTAGAAGTTTACTTAAAAAAAAAGCCTGTTATATTTAAGTAACTCATGGCCATACTAGAGAGATTTACAAATATTTTGGATATATTCAGGATACATGTAATAATGTCTACCATGTTCATCAGTATTGACTTTTGTTTCATCTGTTTATTTTAGGAGGCTTGTTTGCTAGTAGAAAGATAATGTAACTGTTTTGACTATATTCCCACTCTTTCCCTACTTCCCTCCCCCGATTTAATTGCAAAGGGGAGGAAAGTAGCACAAATTCCTGCTAAATCAAGGTGGCATGCATGGAATTTTCAGAATCATGTGTGCATGGCCTGATAAGCCAATATGTCCAATAGGAGCATCTAATATATTTTTCAGCAATTATTTTTCAGAGTAAAAAGGGAAATCTTTTGGAAGATCTGGTGATGGGAAGAGGAAAAAATGAAACCTTCTTATTGGCGTTGAGTAACCATGATTATATATGCTTAATTCCTGAACTGGAGGTGACAAGGATAGCTGGGAAAGAAAAGAGGAAAATTGGATTTAAGAAAGACTATCAAGAATAGGGCTAAGAAATATATAAAAATATTCACCAACATTCTATGGCATAACAAGGAATAAAGTTATTTTTTTCAGCTAAAGGACAAAGGACAAGGGATCTACTTTGTTGGAAACATAATGGCTCAGTACATTACATGCAGTTCAGATTAATCTGTTGAATTTGGCTTCAATCCATCTTCCCTCTGTATTTTTGGATTGGAAGAGCACAGACACTGAGTCAGCAAAGCACTTACATACATGTGCTTTTTTTAAGCATGTACTTAAGTCTGATTTAAGTCAATGGAACAGACAAACATGCATAAAAGCTAATCACATGTTTAAGTGCTTTGCTGAATCTATCTGGTCATAAATCAGAGGGGTAGCCATGTTAGTCTGGGATTGCAGAAGTGACAAGGAGTCTTGTGGCACCTTAAAGACTAACTAAAGTATTGGAGCATAAGCTTTCGTGGGCTAATACCCACTTCGTCGGATGCATCTGTGAGACTAACTAAAGTATTAGAGCATAAGCTTTCGTGGGCTAATACCCACTTCGTCGGATGCATACTTACTTGAAGTAAGTATCTGGTCATACTTACTTCAAGTTATTTATTGGAGGAAAAATGTTAGTCATTTTTTTGGCTGGTAAGGGGAGTATGATTGCTGAAATACAGTTTCTTGCTAATATCTAAGAACAAAAGGTGAGTGTCTTTGAGGAAAGCCAGGGAACATTTAGCTCTTTCAAATGAATACGATTTCCCCCCCTTTTAATGGGGATCTCTATTCAATGAAAAGGAAAATCAGAGACACTACATATATCCATATGAGCAAATTACCAACAATTACAACTTAAAAATTGACAAAAATATATAGCTTAAACAAATTACACTGATAAGATATAGATGTGGGGATGGACTGAACAGGGTGGAGCTTCAGGAAAGGGGTGGGGCCTCAGGGAAGGGGCAGGGTAGACCCTAGGTTGCCCTTAAATTCAAAATGTGATCTTGGGCATAAAACTGTTGGAGACCATTGATTTAGCTGGTCTAGTGAAGATCCCCTAAATCAACAGCCGAGTGCTCTCCAGTCGACACCAGTACACCAGCTGTCCGATAAGAGTAGGGTAAGTGACTGGAGAGTGTCTCCCATTAATGCAGAGCAGTGAAGACACTGCAGTAAGTTGATAAAGGCTATGTCGACTCCAGCTACCTTATTCATATGACTGGCGTAGCATAACTTAGGAGTACCTGGAGTAGCGTAACGAAGACATCTGACTTGTCAAAGTTGTTCTTAACTTGTTCTTTTTGCTATTTTAGCCTCAGATCTTACTGCATTTATACTGATGTTCATTATGTTAGTTGTCCAGTCACTGCTAACCTTTTTGGTGAAAACTGAAATGAAAAGGGTATTTAAAACTTTGTCTGTTACTGCATTTTCTGCTATCGTCTTTCCCTCCTCATTGAGTAATGGGCCTATCTGGTCCTTGGTCTTCCTCTTGCTTCTAATGTATTTGTAAAATATTTTGTTATCCTATATGTCCCTAACTAGTTTAATCTCATTTTTGTTCCTTTCTAATTTTGTTCCTACATGCTTGTGTTGTTTTTTAAAAATCATCCTTTGTAGTTTGACCTACTTTCCACTTTTTGTGCTACTCTTTTTTGAGTTTCAGGTCACTTAAGATCTCCTGGATAAGCCCAGGTGGTCTTTTACTGTACTTCCAATCTTTCCTATGAATTGGGATGATTAAGTGTTTGCAGGAGTGAGGCCCACATTAGCTGTTCACATTTAAATGAAACAGAATGGAAAAGATGGCTGCCAATTATCTGATAAAAATTATCACAAAACATGAACTAGCAGGGACATATTTTTAAAAGAAAAAAAAAAGTTCAAGTAAGACTCCTTCATTGTCCTGAGCTGAATCTATGAAATCTACAAAACATTTTTATAGCGTTATACTCTCTATAATTCCATGAACTGCTGCTTATTATTCACTAAAATCACATTCTTTGAAAAATGTTAAGGGTTCATCATTAATTAACTCACCAAATTATCTCCCTTTCACTCTCCCTAAAAAAAGGTTGGAAGAAGTTTCTATCCTATTTAGAATTTATCTGCATTTATCTATTGCATGCCAGGGTCTCTAGTTCTTTCATCCCAGTAGATAATACTTCTGATGAGTGGCAACAGTATCATGGATTATGTGTAAGAAAACTCCTAGGATTTATCTCTGGGGATGTAGAATGTAGAAAGAGCACTTCTTTCAAATACTATTGGAATTAGTGCTAGGTGTATACCACAAAAAACAAAGCATGAAGCTTTTTTGCTCTAACTTGAATAACATTTATTTAAATTGAAAAACTCTTGTGTGAATTTGCTTCACCCATGTTTATGCCCATTTTGGATCATTTTCCATGAAAAGTTCAGAGGACATATTTCAACAGTATGAGTGCCAGGGGAAGTGAACTTAAACTTGTATGCTGATGTGTTCATGCTGGAATTGGTGCTCCATGTCTTCAACCCCAGCTCCATCCCCTTTGGCCATGCTGGCAGCACATGACACAGAAAGTTGCCCTAATATGTATGGCAGCAGGGATTCCATTATATTATTAGATGGCATAACGCTGCTATAGCTGGTTGTACACCACAAGTCCTGGTCCCACTGGTGTAACAGACATGGCAAGAACATTCCAGAGATGGGAGGGGACAGAAGGAGATGAGGCAGAGTGTGCTGCTCTCCTGAAGCCTTGACCCATCAATCCTGAGGCTTCCCTAACTTGTGCCGGGGCCAAACTTTCTCCTACTGTCCTCAGTCACCTATGCTCCTCCTTCCTCAAATGCATTAAGGGGAGCTCTGGCACACCTGAAGAACTAGCTCAGAATATTTTTTATGCAATAGGACACAGCTTGACACAGTAGGACAGCAGGGTTCCTAAAACTCCTTGGCAGAGAGGCAATTAAAGTATTTAGGAATGTACCTTTGAAATTAGGGCCATGTACATTATACACAGACACACACACGTGGTACAAATGTGAGCAGGAGGAAATTTAATGGAAACTCTTCCCCAGCCAATTTCTTTTATATTAGCCTACTTTTTCTTAGAAAAATGGCAGTGTGGGCCAGAAATGAAGGGTGTACAATTCTGTAAAATTTTCTAATCACCTGCTCTCCTTGAGCTAATCTTTGACTCTCCTGCTCTTCACAATATCTCTTGCTGAGAAGTTTGAAGCCCTAATGGCTTCTTCAAACTCTTGTCCTGATTATTAGTTAACTTCATTCAATCAAAGAACAGAAATACCATGTGACTTATGTGACCGATTACAAGTAATTAACACAGATTTTGAGTATCAAATATTTACAGTAAACTGTTCACAATCAATCCACAGAGTAAAAATACTAGTAGAAAGTGTCTGAGTAAATTCAAATAGGCCCTGATTCAACAAGTTAAATTTAACCATGTGCATATATGTAAGCACATTGGCCCAGGTCCTCAGAGGTACTTAGACTCCTAATTTATATAGAAATCAATGGAAGTTAAGAGCCTAAATACTTCTGAGGATTGGGGCTATAGGGCACTACTTATGTGATCAAAGTTATGCATGCTCTTAAGTACCTTGGAGAACTGGGGCTGTAATGTATACATCTGAGCAAGTCTTACCTGCATCCAGATATCCAACAAGCATTAAAACAGGCTAATTGTTTTGAGTAGTTTATTTGCTGCAGATGATTTGCTCAGTTTTAACAGGAACATTTTGAGTGCTATTTTAAATTGTAGATGCTGTCTAAAACGCTAGGGAAATACGCTAGCATTAAATTACAATTCTTAAGTGCATTCTTCAAGCTCCTTCTTCTTAGTTTTATTATTCTCTCTAATTAGTATTTAGTTTGGAGCCTGGAGAGCAATAATTCTTTATCGTTGCTCCTCCACATTTTCTGACCTAGCTTTGTTGTCTACTAGTAATCATCAGCCACGTGTTGCAGCAAATATAGAGGAAAATACAGTCCATTCTCCAAGGAACTTACAGTCTACAAGATTGGCACTGCAAGTTGCTAAATGCCTTCAACTGCCATTGGCTTTAGAAGGTATCAAATGCATTCAGAGACTTTGCAGTATTTAAGACTGGGCCCAGACTAAAAACAGCAGACACAAAATGCTCTGAACCAAATATTTAGCTGGTATGAATTGATTTATACCACCTGAGAATCTGGCCCTAGATGATTAAGAGCTGGAACCATCCCATATCATTATCGTTAACTATTCATATTAACTGGAGCACTGAAGAGCCCCAGTCAAGGATCAGGGCCCTGTTGTGGCAGGTGCTCTACAAACACATAGACCCAACTCCTGCCCCAAAGAGCTAGTAGTATGTGGTACAGAAGTGTTTTTTTAAGTAGAGGAGTAATAGCTCTTCCAGAGGTGGTGAACAAACATTGATAGGCCTTATGAAAGGAGTTTTAAACTGAAATTTGACTTGTCCTCCTTCAAGTGAAAAAAAAGGATTGAAAGGGAGTGGTTAGGTGTGAGAGTTTGACAGAGTGGAGGAAGTGAGAAGGACAGATTAGTTTTCTTATTATAGGAGTGTGAATAGCATCTACCTTTTGCTAATTACTATTAAAAGACAAATAGAGAAAGCCAAATTAAGCCATTGTGCAACTCCCTTGTACCTCCCTGGAACAATACTGGGGTTAGATTTTGCCCAGAGACTCTAAAGAAGTGTTCAAAAATAAATTGGTCAAAGAGTATCTTCTTTCTTTATCTTAGTGACTTCCAGTTCTATCAAGCAAGACATTCATGAACTCAGCACATAGTCTTCTGGATAAATCACAGGAAAGGGAGTCAGGAGATCTTGGTTCTATCCTTGTGTGACCTTGGACAAGTCACACCATGGTTCTGTGTCTCAGTTTACCCATCTGTAGAATGGAGATAAAAATGTCTCAGGAATCTGTTGTGAAGCTAAATTTAATTATATCTGAAAAGCACTTTCAGATTTGTGGATGGGAGGTTCTACAGAAGTATTACTAGTAAAGGTTTTATTTCCTACTCCCTGGCCATCAAGTAATTAGAACTGAGGAAATACCCATCAATAACCCTTTAAAGTTTTCATAGGCCTGCTTAAGACCCAACATCAACCATAGTTAGGTGCCCAATATTGCCAACTCCTAATTTTATTCAAATTTTGCAATATTTGGCATTTTTCTTGAAGTCCCAGCTCCTATAATCAGATGACTACATGAGAATCTCAGCTTTCATTAAAAAAACAAATTTCTAGCCCTCATGGTTGCAAAGCAAAGTGGGAAAACGTTAACCATAAAGGCTCAAAAACCAGAAGGCAAATAAAAGGATCCCCCAAATGTGTTTTTAAAATCTCATAATTTTTGTGGGGTGGGAGTGGTAGGGGGAGAAGGGCTCACAGTCCTGGGTACTCTTTGGAAATCTAACTGTAGTTTGTTTAACAAGGGAATAGTCTGCCTGTAGATTTTATGTATTCTGCATTACCTTTTTTGCTGAACCCTGTGTCAGTATAATTGTAAAGCAATTTAAAGGAGGGAAAGTGACATATTGTAGCTCTGATAAAGTATGTACGATTGTCAAGTAAAAGCAATCAGCATCCCTGCATTAACTCCACAATCAGTTTGCCCTGGAGTAGTCAGACAGGTTAAAGCATGACAATACTCTAAGGTGCTTTAGGATTCAGAAATCATCTTAAAATGGAGCTACATGAAATCAGTCTTTTCTTTCAGATCAAGATGAGGGGCAAGTGGGAGGGGATTCCAAGAACTAGGAACAGCCAAATAGCTTGTGCAGAAATAGCTAAATTGAACTGGCACTAAAAGACAAGAAATACATTTGCAACTTGGCATATTGGAAACTTTCACTTGAAATGAACAAGAGGCTTAGTGTAGCAGCGTGATAGCTTGAGGCTGGGCAATTAGTGCCCTTATCTGTCCAAGCTATCAAGACAAAAAGTTCCTCTATATTATATGAAGAGGCATCAGAGACTGTTTGGTCTGCTAGACCAGTCTTCTTCATAGTGAGACCCCTTTTTCCACAATTGAATCCCCTGCTCATCTAGCTGGATGACAAGGACCCACACCTCCTATTTAACAATATGAGGAGAAAAGGCTGGGCCATGAGATATTCTGATGTGGGGCTCCCTCAGTTTTTCCTGTTGAAGCTGATGTCTAAATACCTCAGTCACTTTTGAATAAGGGGCCTTAGGGTCCTAAATTACGTAAGTGTTTTCTGAAAATTTTACCCTCAATCACTAAGGGCTTGCCCCCACATTCATCAGAGTCATAAGACCATGTTCTGTTCTCTATTACACAGGTATAAATCCCCCAAAACCTACCCACCATTGACTTCCCCAGGTATCACTCTGAACAAAGTAGTCTTCATGGTGCAACTGAGAGCAGAATAGCCTATGGTCTTCAATTAGGAGCAGGACCAGGTCCTAAGCCAAACCTCTAATCAACGCAACATGTAAATAACACTGAAAAACTCAGGTCCACAGGATAAAATTCACCTTTTTGGAAACCGAGAACAAGTGAGCCTTAAACGTGGCAAATGGTATAAAACAATGATGTTTAAAGTGTCCTATTTGCCCCAATAAAGTCTTGTGACCTTGTTAAGGAACCATATTAAAATTTGATTTAAACATGGTTTCTGATCAAACTGTTTCTAACACAGTCTGGGTAGGGATGAGTTCCTGAATCATACAAGATAGGCTCTCTTTCATATTGTGAATTTTTTAAAAATAACATATGATCCAAAATAAAATAAAAAAGAATGGAACAAGATGTTACAGCTAATATTTTAAAATTAAGAATTTTGCATGGGAAAAGTAAGCATGAATTTTCATGGATTTCATGAAAAGTTTATGAATGAATCTAAAACTTCACCAGACCCACATATTCAAAAATATTTTGCAGATATGTATGTTCTTGCTGAGTAAATCTGCCAAAAGCATAAATTGGTGACTTTGCGAAGAACTGCATTTAACATGGATTCAGCAGGTTAATTACTCTTTTGAAAACAGTTTCCCTGTTGTTAGTAAATGTCTTTTTCTCAGGTTTGTTCCTGGCTTTTGCGCTCTGTCAGTTGGGAAATATGAGAGGACATTCAGCAAAGAGCTAATTTCTTGGTCCTAAGCATGCCAAGCTTTCCCACAGAGAAACAAACAGGATGACTATTTTAGGATAATTGGGTTGCTAGGTGCCTTTTAAGTTATTGGAAATCAGAGCTGTGAAAAGCTCTTTTCCCCTACTGATTATCACAGAAAATTTGTGTTCTTAGGGGCTTTTTGCTGATGTTCATTTCAAGCAGATAAGAACAAGATGACCAAAGAAACTAACAAAGTGGGTTTGTGAGCAGATTAACTTTTGTACATTATAAACTGGATGTGTCCAACTGAAAGTGTCTGTCACGCTGCTTTTCTCAATCCCAGCCCTTCGTTTACATAGCATCTCTTTCAGCACCAGTCCTGCTAAGAGACATGTTCAAGCAAAGCCCTATACTTGTTCACCTATGTACTAGGGCTGTCAAGCAATTTTAAAAAATTAATCACGATTAATCGCATTATTTAAAAAATTAATTGTGATTGATAATGTGATTAATTGCACTGTTAAACAACAATAGAATACCATTTATTTAAATATTTTGGGTGATTTCTACATTTTCAAATATGTTGATTTCAGTTGCAACACAGAATACAAAGTATACAGTGCCCATTTTATATTTATTTTTGATTACAAATATTTGCCCTGTAAAAATATAAAAGAAATAGTATTTTTCAATTCACCTAATAAAAGTACTGTAGTGAAATCTCCTTATCATGAAAGTTGAATTTACAAATGTGGAATTATGTACCAAAAAAATGCATTCAAAAATAAAACAAGGTGAAAATTTTAAAGCCAACAGGTCCTCTCAGTCCTACTTCTAGTTCAGCCAATTGCTCAGACAAACAAGTCTGTTTATATTTGCAGAAGATAATGCTTCCTGCTTCTTGTTTACAATGTCTTCTGAAATTGAGAACAAGCATTCATACAACACTGGTGTAACCAGCAATGCAAGATATTTACGTGCCAGATGTACTGAAGATTCATATGTCCCTTCATGCTCCAACCGCCATTCCAGGGCAGGGGACATGCATCCATGCTGATTATGGGTTCCACTCAATAACAATCCAAAGCAGTGTGAACCAACACATGTTCATTTTCATTATCTGAGTCAGATGCCACCAGCAAAAGATTGATTTTGGAAGCCACTTCAGATTCTTAAACCTTGGATCGAGTGTTATAGCTATCTTTAGAAATCTCACACTGATACCTTCTTTGCATTCTGTGAAATCTGCAATGAAAATGTTCTTAAAATGAACAACATGTGCTGGGTCATCATCTGAGACTGTTATAACATGAAATATATGGCAGAATTTGGGTATAACAGAGCAGGGGACATACAATTCTCCCCCCAAGAGTACAGCCACAAATTTAATTAACACATTTTTTTAACCGAACGTCATCAGCATGGACGCATGTCCTTTGGAATGGTGGCCGAAGCATGAAGGGGCATATGAATGTTTAGCGTATTTGGCACATAAATACCTTGCAGTGCCGGCTACAAAAGTGCCATGCAAATTCCTGTTCTCACTTTCTGGTGACGTTGTAAATAAGAAGAGGGCAGCATTATCTCCTGTAAATGTAAACAAACTTGTTTGTCTTAGCGATTGGCTGAACAAGAAGTAGGACGGAGTGGACTTGTAGGCTCTTAAATTTTACATTATTTTGTTTTTGAGTGCAATTATCTAACAAAACATCTACATTTGTAAGTTGCATTTTCACAACAAAGAGATTGCACTACACTACTTCTTTGAAGTGAATTGAAAAATACTATTTTTTTAATTATTTTTACACTGCAAATATTTGTAATAAAAATAATATAGACTTTGATATTAATTACAACACAAAATACATTATATATGAAACTGTAAAACAATCCAAAATATTTAATAAATTTCAATTGGTATTCTATTGTTTAACAGTTTGATTAAAACTGGGATTAATCTTTTTAATTGCAATTAATTTTTTGAGTTAATCACATGAGTTAACTGTGATCAATTGACAGCCCTAATACAGTATATACATCTAATAACAAGACCAAGGCCTTAGATGTTAAGGTCTTTGGGGCATGTAGATTGTCTCCATACATTTCTATAAAACACCTGGGCCCAGATCCTCATAGGTGTGATGTCCCAGGTCTTGAACCCAGCTGTGGAGTCCCAGTCAGCCACTACATCTGCTGGATCTTGGTGGACTGAGAAGCTACTAGGACTATATCCTCAGCTAGGTCACCACCCCAGAGAGCTCTGGCTGGTGGATCATCCGTCTCCACTGATTGATCCAGCTACATGATTTAATCCAGAAGGGGAACAGGAAGTTAGTCGGAGCAACAATGTGATTTCCTGATGTGGCTGCATTGGATCCTGCCTCCTGCACCCAACTCTCTATCTGATTCCTGTTCTGCTCCTGCCTTGTCCTTGTCTTTGATCCTGTTCCCACCTTGCACCTGCTGATTCTTGTCTTTCCTCCAGCTCCTGCCCTTACACCTCACCTCCAATCCTCAGTCATCAGTCCTGGCTCTGACTTTGACTTCTGATCCTGACCCTGGCATTTGGTATCTGACCTCAGCTTCAATTCCTGGCTCTGACTCAGGCTTTACCCCTGGCTCTGGTAACTGGCAGTTGACTCTGGTGCTGAGTATTCACCAAACTCAACGCCTGTGCTGCCCAGTAGATTTGACTACTAGGCCAAGCAACCTACATCCCAGTTCATAACATTAGGTGCCTATCTCCTGTTGATTTAAATAGGAGCTAGGTGCCTGTTGCAGGGTACTCGGGGTCCTGTAGGAATGAGGCACACACACAGCTGCTGAATAGAAGTAGTGAGTTTATTGAAGACAAAAGTGACACACCCGCAACGGGGGCTCCCTTCATTGCTGCCACTGGGACGGGGAAAGCCCGACACACCGGAGCAATGCTCGGGATGAAGCCCACTGCACGTGGGAACACAGGCAGAGAAATAACAGGAACATTTGCATCTCATGCATACCTCATGAATAACTAATACCTTATTTCTATCTTGTTAGTATTACATAATGCAAGCAGGTGTCTCATTAGTATTGCACAAGGCAAGCAGGCAATGAGAACCAGTTAACTCTGGCATGTGAAGTATGTGATAATAGGGAAGGGACTGATAACAGTGACCTGTAGTACCCTTTCCTTCCCTGGAGTTGAGAGGGAGAACGCTCTTAGCTGCCCACCATTACAATTTCTTCCGGTCTCCTACAGTGCCTAAATGCATTTGAGGATCTGAGCCCTAAGTAACTGTTGGTATTATATATAAGCAATATTTATTAGTAATATATCATTGACTGGGTATTCAGCAATAAGGAAACTTTGCATTAAAACAGCACTTTTCAATGGAAGGTCTTGAAGATCTTTTAAAATATAAATATTATTGAAATCTTTATATCCTTATGATGTAGGTCCATGTTGTGCCAGTTTTTGAAGTGGGTGAACACACACATAAAGGTTGATACCCCAGTTTTTAAGAGCAGATACAGATTTTGGATGCCTCCTGCTTCTGGCAATATTGGCCTCAGGGCTTGCTTAAAGTCACACAGCAAATCAGTGACAGGACTGGAAATGGAAACCAAGGTTCCTGACACCCCTATTGTATGCTTTAGCCCCTAGACAGCACTGAACCTCTTGATAATCTGAAACAAAACCCACTTGTCAATAACTTTAAAGTTTGACACAAACTAAGGCCAGCAGCCAATGAAGCTGTGCTCCATTCCCAGGAGGTACTTCTCCTTTAGGAGCACTTATGGAACGTCTGATGCTGCCAAAGACTGATCTCTTCCCACAGACTGTTCCCTGCCCAAGTGACACTCAGACTCTTGGGAATTATGTTAGTGGAGAGAATGAGCATGCTGGCTGCATCCTCCAGTATCCCAACACAGGGGAGAGTTCTTTGCATAGGCTGACTGACGCTTAGTCAACCAGGCAAATACTTTAAAATCCTCACCCATGTTTTCTTCAAACGGTTGAAACAGTATCAGAAGTTTCTACCAGTGGCTCAGTGTATATTTAGATCATAATGGAGCACCACAGATGTCATTTACGTTGTGATAAATATTGAGGAAAAATGTATGAAACAAAACATGGCACTGTATGCTGTCTCGATTGACCTAAAAAGAAAAAATTTGCTACCATGAGAAGAAATGGCCTCTGGACAATTTTATAAAAGTTTGGCTTTGTAATGTCAATTCCATGAAGCCATGACTGGTCAACTATTCTCAGATGGTAGCTTTTCTAAGCCATTTCCTGTATCTAATGGGGGTGAAATAAGGCTGTGTGCTGGCACCTGCCTTTTTTTGGTCTCTTCTTTGCAGCAGTTCTGAATTACCCAACATACAGTCTTCAAAGGGGCATCTAGATAAGGTATAGAAGTGACAGAAAACTCTTCTATCTCCAGAGGCTTACTGCAAAGACAAGCTCTTGAGAAACTCATGTGAAGCCCTTTTTGCTTACTACTGAGCCATAGTGAAAGTGACCTACAGGTTCTCAAAGGCAACCAAACAGTTTGGACTCACCATCAGCCTGGAAATAACTGAAGTCCTCTTCTAACCAGCCCCATCAACCATTACCACTGAGATAAACATTACCTCGGTGGTATAGAACTACCTCCTTGATTGCTTTACATACCTTGGCAGTACCATCTTAAGTGACAGTTCCTGGATCAAGAAGTATCAAATAGAATACAAAAGGCAAGCCAGGCCTACAGAAGATTTCTTCCTAGGATATTCAACTAGCATGCCAGCTAATGGTCAACAAAATTGATACTGTTCAATGCCACAGTGATAGCAGCCCTTTTATATGGGTGTGAAGAATAGACAGTTTGCTGCAGACACATTCAGCAACTTGAAAAATTTCCCATGCACTGTCTTCACTCTGTTCTGAAGTGCCACTAGTGAGACAAGCTCAAATGTTAACATCCTTGAAAGAGCAAAGGCAACCAGCATCAAGTTAATGATCATCAAAGATCGTGTTGTGAGAATGGGTGATGATAGACTGCCGAAGAAAGTTTTGCATGGCAAGCTTAAGCCCGGCTGGCACTAGAGGCAGTGGTGCTCGAATTAGAGGTACTGCTATACCCCATGGCTTGAAGTAGTAATACCAAACACCAAATACATGGTTTCCGTGGTTTCCATCATCAGCACCCCCACTATAAAAATTGTTCCAGCACCGCTGGCTAGAGGGGAGGTTTCAAAGACATCCTTAAGCAGAATCTCACCTCATGCAGCATAAAGATGGATAGCTTCAAAGACCTAGTTGCTCCACATTCGAGTCTGTTCTTGGCCATCATAAAGGTTGTAAAGGAAGATAGATACAAAAAACTGATTGAAAAAGGGGCCAAGCATCATGCCAAGTCTTCAGAGGGAACCTGCAGGTGGCAGCTTTTCATGATCTTGCTCCTCACAGATGGGCCTATACAGACAAATGAGTACACATGTGGTGCCATGACACTGGATATGATGGACAGGCTATGACCTATTCAATTTCACCTCTGTGGCTGCAGAGGGGGAAGGATTATATTAGCACTAGGGCTCTGAGCTGCATAACTCAAGCGGAAGGGGATTTACTACCTATTATTTCTTGTAGTTACTGGAGTAGCACATAAAAGCTCTGATCAGGGTCCCATTGTGTAACTGCTGTACACACATATAACAAAATAACTGTCCCCTGCCCCAAAACAGCTTCCAGTCTGTCCAGGAATTCCCTAGAATAAGGAATTAAATAATAATAAATTAAATAATAAGGAATGTAGGCAGGAGGTAACTCATGCCTGAAATGATCTGCCACTTACCAATACTGAAGGTAAACCACATCACCAACCTCTCTGAAAACAAAACCAGAAAGGCTATTTAGACATACTTTTAATTTATTTTTTTATTTAGCAGAAGACCAGTATCCTGCTTTTACATGAAAGCCTAGATGCTTTAATGCATGGAGGATAATGTATTTTTTTAAGGCCCAGGACCACGTTGTCTCCAGGCATAAGCAGTCGGAGCTCCAAGTGAGCTGTGGTTGCTTCACGCCCTCTGAAGAACTGGTTCATAGTTTGCTTTTCCAAGAAAACATAAAAACAGTGCAAAAGTTCCCTTCTCCCCGCCCTCCGCCTCACATATAACCTGAAATACAACACTCCAGTGAGCAAAATGATGAATATTTCAATGTCTTGAACATGATGGATTTTAATTTATTAGGGGAGAAAGAAATAGAGAAAGTGGGAATAGTTTTAGAAAGAATCAATTTCTTTGTTTTTTAAAGGGCATACATTTGCCTGGTAATCTCCTATGTAAATGATTTTCCTTGAAATTTGGTTTCCTGCCTTCCATCTCTCTTTTTTTACATTGTGATTTTATTTTCCACATCAGATAACACAGATACTCAAGGGAAAGAAGAAACTTAGAAAGTAGTAATGTATTTGTGATGGGCTTTGTGATGGCGGTGCACAGCAGGTTAAATATGAATAAAGCCAATTTTAAAATGGCAAAAAAAAAGTAGTGTAAAATTATTGCTGTTTTTTCTACATATTTCAGCTTCAGATAAGAGTCTGAAACATGAGCTGGCAGCAATTTTTGGGCTCCAGTGCAAAAGCATCATGTGATTTTATGCACCCAAAATGTCCCCTGACTTGAGTGAGAAATGTAGGCACTCTAGACAACCAGGATTTGGCCTCTATTACTTGAATCAATACAGGACATATTAATCTTTCCTTCTTGAACAATCACAGCTGAAAGCTAGGTTAGGATGGTTGGGCAGTAAGTCAAGACATTTATTATAAGACAATGTATCCAGGTAGAAAACAATAAACACACACTAAATTGCTTATAATCCCTCTTTTTCTTCATTCAGTGATAGCAAATAACCTCTAAGCCTCTGTTTTTCTGACCTTTCCCTGACTTCTCTCTTTTTTTCTTTTCACTTAGTTTGTGTCACTCTTCACACTTAAATCAGAAGACAATATAATCTTTTTCTGTCATTTCT
Organism: Dermatemys mawii; assembly: GCA_007922305.1. Lineage (NCBI taxonomy): Eukaryota > Metazoa > Chordata > Testudines > Dermatemydidae > Dermatemys > Dermatemys mawii. The sequence continues at coordinate 26,694,059 of ML677350.1, read as the reverse complement.
ATTTGACTGTAGCAAATGCCATTTTTTCCAAAGGCTAATGCTGTTACAAATTTAACCATAGTTCAGGTAGTAAATTCAGATTTCTTCCAGATCATAATACTGAGTAAATATTTAAGTCAGCAGATCTTGAATAAAATTGATTTATTTTTGTAAAGTATTTTGTTAATGGCTTTCTTGACTAACTAGCTAGTCAGTCTTTCAAAACAGACAAACAAGCAAATCAGTTTATCCATTGTAAGGTTATCATTCTGTTTATCTATGCTAATTAAATGCAATTTGTAAAGTAATAAACACTTTGCACATAAATAATACAATTCATTCAAGGTTCTCTGTGATGGATATTACAGACCTTTGGTACTCAAAAAGGAGGTGCTAAGGGGGATGGCTTCTCCATCTCAGTTTCCCTGACTAAGACTCAGAGGAGTACTTCCTGCAGGTGCTTAAGTGGAAAAAAGTAAGAACAGCTGGGCCCAGTTCCTAAGAGGAGATATAAAGAGGCAAATGGAATATAAAGTATTTGTTGTTTAGAGAGAAATTCTTCTCTGTTTCCCAGAGAGAGATGTAAAATGTACATGTTTTGTATGTGATTTGTTTTTTGGTATAAAGTCTATTTTCTGGGGATCCTTTATGAAGAAAGTTTACTTGGTTCTGGCTCAAAACTGGCCTCTTTTACCAAAAGAGGGGTCTCTTCCCAAGTCAGTTTGTCTCTGCATGTTTTGTAAGTGGGGTTCTGAAGCTGGCTCTGATCTGTATCTCAGATTGAATTGCAGATACTCATTAGTTAAATCTTACAATTCCCTTATGAGGCTAATAAGTAATGTTATCTCAATTAGACAGATGGGAAGGTGAGGCACAGAGCGATTAAGTGACTTGCCCAGGGTCACAACAGGTTGATGGCAGAGTCAAGAGTACAACCTCAGTCACCAGGTGTGGGATACAGGTGCACACCTGGCTTAAAATTGCTAGACAGTACTCCTTTCCTTTCAGTAATGAGTTATCATGATTGCAGCTCTAATGTGTTGTTCTCTGATGTAGGGTTAAAGTCACATGCACATCAGCAATGGCTTGAATGACTGGGTTTTGTGTTGAAATTCTGAAGGAGTTGGAAGATCAAAGTCCCTTCAGTAATCTATAAGGCCACTATCACTATTTCAATCTTGTTGACCTCTTCATGATCAGCATAGAATCTCTTCCATGAAAAGCAGTGTGTGCAGTGACACTTTTGTATAGCTATTCCACCCACAACCCCATTTTGTAGTGACATGATGAGTATCTTCAGTGATGTGGAGGACTGTGCACAGGATTTTCCTGCTTGGGTTAATTTCCCCCTTAAGGTACATAGTTAATTGCTGGATTGAAGACAGCACAGCAATAGTCCATAAAATTCCATTGTAGAAGACTCAGCAGTGATTTCCTGGGTTGAGTACAGTGTTCACTCAGGGTAGGATTAACCCTGTGCAGAAGGCCAGCACAAGGCCTATGCACTTCTTAAATCCTTCTTAAGCCTTATTTGAAGGGTTTAAGTGGTGTATAGGCATTATGTTGCCCCTTTGAACAGAGATGAATTTCACCCACATTGATTTTTTCTCTGGATAGGTGGGAGGGTTCTTGAGGTACCCAGGACTGCGGTCACCTTGTTACCCCTCTGTCTCCAGCATGACAGAGACTTGTGCTCAGTTGGTATCAGGTACCTGGCACCACCAGCCTGTGAACCACCCAAGCATTCTCCTCTTGGCAATTCCAGTGTTTGTTTTGCCCTGCAGATTAACAATAGGTGTACCCCAGTCTCTGAGCTCCTCTGAAGCATTCTCCTTTAGTGTCCAGCCCTTTATCCACTGAACAATCACAAAAATACCAGGTCTGCTGTACCCAAGGGAACAGCGTATATACCAGCTTGTGTGATTCAGCTCAAGATCAGCTCCTTGTACAATCTTGTAGCTGAATAAGTTCTCCTCATGCCCAAAGCCATTTATAGCATTTTAACCAAGGCTGGTTGTGATCTTCTTTCCATGTATGTAATTGCACTACTGCCCGTTTACTTCCACATTGGAGGATAAGGGCATGTTCTCTTTGTCTTGTACTTATATTCCCTAAAGTTCATTGTCTGTTCAGAGTCTGTATAAGCACCCATTGCTTGATTTTTCCAATATGCTCGTTCCTGTGGACTTCACACCTCTGTTGATTTTTCTGTGTAAATGGGTACCTGTTGTGTTAGCTTACAATGCTTCTCAACAGGGAGAGAGGTGCATAAACATTTCTTCCCTGACAGAAAACCTGTTTGTCAGTCCTGCTTTGATACAGACCTTAACATACATTTAGCATACACTCATAACTAAAATGATTAGGGGTTTGGAACAGGTCCCATATGAGGAGAGATTAAAAAGGCTAGGACTTTTCAGCTTGGAAAAGAGGAGACAAAGGTAGGATATGATAGAGGTATATAAAATTATGAGTGGTGTGGAGAAGGTGAATAAGGAAGTTATTTACTTGTTCCCATAATATAAGAACTAGAGGCCACAAAATGAAATTAATGGACAGCAGGCTTAAAACAAATAAAAGGAAGTTCTTCTTCACACGGCACACAGTCAACTTGTGGAACTCCTTGCCTGAGGAGGTTGTGAAGGCTAGGAATATAATAGGGTTTAAAAGAGAACTGGATAAATTCATGGAGGTTAAGTCCATTAATGGCTCTTAGCCAGGATGGGTAAGGAATGGTGTCCCTAGCCTCTGTTTGTCAGAGGAAGGTGATGGATGACAGGAGAGAGATCACTTGATCATTACCTGTTAGGTTCACTTACTCCAGGGCATTGGCCTCTATTGGTAGACAGGATACTGGGCTGGATGGACCTCTGATCTAATCCAGTATGGCCATTTTTATGTTCTTAGGTTCTTACAGAGTATTTGTGTATGCAGTTCACAATTATATTAATGACCAGTGTGGCCATGGCTTTAATTTAAGACCTCACATGATATTCTTTGCTGAACCAGAATATACATACTAGAATTAGGACATTCCTGTAACCCTCTTGCCAGCTGGCATTGAGGGGTTCTTAGGTGACAGTAGGATTAGACAATATGACTTTGGCGTCAAAACATATGTTACTATATCTAATTACATGGGAAGCAAATAAAGAACATGAGCTGGGAGATCAATTTTGGATCTGGGAGATCAATGATCAATTTTGGACTAATTGCTATTATCATGTACATACTGTAAGTACAACTTCACTGCTGAGTTAGTGTACATGCTTACATGTTCCTGATTTCTTTTCTCTCTCTCTCTTTCTCTCTCTCTCACACACAGACACTCCCCAGATCAGCATTAGTTTTCCAAGTTCTCCTGATAAAATACACATTTTCCACTGATTCTTGAAAAGCCTGCTCTTATAAGTTTGCATCCTTCATATCTGCACCCTTCATGACCCTATCTGCATGTAACTTAGAGGAACTGCTTCATGTAAGGAATACTACACTGGAAACTAATGTGAGACTCAGACAGCTATGGCCAAATGATTTCTGACTATGGTTCCCAAAGCAAACTCCACACATCTGTAATGTATTTAAGGCACTGCTTACTCATGCCTTCTCCTCCCTGTGGTCCCCTTTAATGAAGGGTATGAAAAATTAAACTCCTTAGTAGACTCCAGCAAACTAAACAGGCCTCCGAACAAATGCCTATTATTTTCCTTACACACCATTATATACATAACTGTTACTAGCTGTGGAATTTACATTGATAAATGAAATGGGATCCGTTATGAGTTTCCTGCAGCTTATAATACAGTTGGGGCCACATGCTGCCTGAGGTTGGGGGCCGTTTTGTGAGCTTTAAATTAGCAATGGTTTTTGTGAGGCAGTAAGAATGAGTGAGTGTACCGTATGTAACTTCAGAATTACATTTATTAACAAAATAACAGCAAAATAACACAGAGGGGAGTAAGCAGACTGAATTACATTTTGTGATGGGTGTAGCTAAGTAAAAGTAACAGAGATTTTGTAACTGTTTTCTGTATCCCGCACCTTTAAATAAAAGGAGATTTCCTGTCAGTTGGAGGCAGGGCAGTGAGTCAATCCAAGATGGCTGTAACTATAATCTACTGGGGAATTACATAAGACATATTTATTCTTTGGTTGATTTCCTTAAAGCGATACCAGCAACTTTAAATTTCTGTGGGATTAATGCAGTTGTTAAAAACGTACTAGTGTTGTAACAAGCATCTTTTATACCTTAGAAGATATGAGATCTGCCAGAAATCCCAGTAAAACTTTAGAGGCCCTACCATGATCAGCCAAGTTGGTAACGCTATGCAGTAGTAGTTTAGATAGTAGGATGGCCATATAATCAATGTGCAATGCCACTACATTCACAAAGAGTCTGGGATGCCGAATACTGGTAACTGTAATTTGAGAAGGTGACATACAAAAAGATTCAGACATGGAGGGAGCTAAGAAAGGGGATGCTCTCTGAACATTAAACAATGTTCATATTATAGTTAGAGCTGGGCACAAATTTGGTTTTGTTTGGTGACCGAATTTGTGGCAGGGAGGTAGGGGGAATGTTTCAGATCAATAAGAAACAGAACTTTTTTTGTATTCTTAGTGAAGGAAATACCTGGAAAACTATTCATTCTGGTTCAAATAAAATGTTTCATTTGACCTGAAACAATGTTTTATTTTGTTTTTTTTAATGCTTACAATATTTACAATTTTTGAAACAAGTGTCATTACAAAAGGAAAAATCAAAATGTTTTGTTTTGAAAATGTTGAAAAAAAAACATTTCACCTTTCCTTTTTTTAAATTTTTTTCAGCCAAAACTGTTTGCCAAATTCAACCCAAATTCCTTAACAGCTTTGTTGCCTCTGAAATGTCATCTTTTGGGGGACTTTACAATTTTTAAATCAAAAATAAATTCAATAAATACATTAATGTGGCTAAATCTACTTACCGAATGTATTAGAGCAATGCCTCAGCAGCTCCAATCAGAATTAGGCTATTGTTGTGCTAAGTATTCTCCAGACTTAGGCAGAGAACCAACTCCAGTACCTAGGGCCATCCCTAGCTGGGTGTGGGGCCCAGGACAAATCAGCCTCCCTTCTAGTCTCCTTGCCGTCCATCCAGCGCACCCCCCCACCCCCGGCTGCCTGATCTCCACATTCCTTTTCACCATCCACCCACCTACCAGTCACTCCCCTCCCCGTTTGCCTCATCATCTCGCTCACCTGCCTCCCGCCTCACCTTCCTGCCCACCTCACCTGAATATCAGGACAAATGGAGTCCCAATCATACATCGGTTGGGAGGTGGGACAAAAGGCTAAATATTGGAACAGTCCCAATTTTATCAAAGTGCAGGGGCCCCCAAAGCGGGGCGACCGGGGCGGTCGCCCCGATTCGCCCTTCCCAAGGCACGCTTCTGCCTGTACCGAGGAACTTACAATCTAACAAATACATCTCAGGTTACTGATTGAATGCCTGGCTTCCAGAAGATTTGAGGGAGATTTCCAGTACAAATACCCTCATCACAAGGCATCACTTAATAAGAATTTTACGCTAGTAGTTGAAATGAGCCAGTGGGATCATGATAGCATCCCCAGGGCACACAGAATGAATGCCTGATGCCAAAGTATCAAGAAGATGGCAGTCTTCCTGGACCATGCAACACCAATAAGGAAATGGTACGGGCAGCAGTTTCATAAGGTTGAACCTAAGAATATATATAAAAAAATTCTGTTCCAGGAGAAGGCCCGGATGCTAATAATTGGACTGGAGGAATGGATACTTCACTAATGAGGAAGACTGTGGATGAACAAAGTGCCAGCAAAGCAGCTCTGTTGGCCAAGCAGTGAGGCTATAGATGCATGCTGAAGGAACATCAATGTCAAAGGGAAATTGGGCCAGTAATCCTCAGTGCACAAGACTCATCAAAACAGGTTAACTGCCTTGGCTGAAAAACCCTCCTTGCCTCAAAAAAGGGCTGAGAAATCAAATATGACTTCGGCCACACAGCAAAAAAACCAAAACAAAACAAACAAAAAAAACCCCACTGTTGGAGGCGTTGATGCTGCAAAGAACTATTCTGGTGCCTGGGGATACTAAATGGGAAAGCAATAAATGATGGATACAAGAAACACTGTTCAAATCAAAGCACCATTCCATAGGTGTGTCAGAGAGCTGAAAATGGCTGGAAACTAGAGGCATTTCTGACAGGAATTCATTAGCTGACCATGGTTAGGAAAGAACTGAGGCTGAGTGTGCTAGACAGCACTGAGAAGAGGCACTGCCAGTCAGTCTCACCATGAGGTGGCTCAGTGGCTTTGGGCAATTGAGGAAATCCAGCCTGTCTGTCACCGGTGGGCTGTGGACCATGAATGGGAACTCGGTGAATATGGTATCTTCAGAGAAGCTAAGCTATTCCTGAGGATGGGGAACCTCTGTACTAATTTCTCCTGCACAGGCGCAGGACCAGGTAATGAGGAAATAGGGTTAAAGAAGGAATATGGAGGAAAGTTATTTAGTCAGGCTTTGATGAATGAGAATACATTTCCCTTTTCTGCTCGGTGAATAAGGATGATACTTGTGCCAAATAGCAAATATAGCTATGTATGGGAAGGAGAGCAGAGTCCAATGAGCATTATCTCCTCACCTCCCTAAGTTCATGGAAAACCATCTATGAGAACAAGACATGGCTGGAACCACAACTTACATGAGGCATATCAGCTTGGTAGTATGGACCCAACTGAGGATAGGCACTTCCCTGGCCTGAGTAGTTGTAGATGGGCTTTCCAGTAGGCTCTTGTGCTGCACCACACCTTGCAGGGTGGTTTAGTGGTAGGACTCAGGCAGTCAGTCCATGAGAGCATGACTTCAGAATCTGACTCAGCGTTTGAGTAACTCCTCTCTTCCTGTGGACATTTCCAGGCACGGAATAATCTCCTCCCACATTTTTAACAAGAATTTATCTTTATTCTGAATTTCTTGGTTTACTCTTGTGCAATATTTTAACAATAACCCTAATTGCTTCTAAAGCACATCATCTTGTATTTAGCAACATAGCATAAGAAGGACACAAGAGAACAATATTCACATCTTGTGAATTGCAAGGTATTTTTGTAGAATTTAAAGTAAATTTCATTAATTTTCTTGAGTTCTTTTCAATAATCTCTTGGGACTTTGAAATTGAAATATTTCCCTAACTTAGAACGTTTTTATTAATTTTAATGTGAGCATTTAGGCTTAGCACAGGATTTGAATTGCACTCCTTGATCTGCATTTGTGCTTTGGGCAGTCACTTGACCTCTTTTCCTCAGTTTTCCTATCTGTAAATTACTGACATTCTTACTTTAAGCATGCTGTTGGGACTAATTTAGGGTGGCTGAAGTTAAGTGCTTGAAGCTGTACACTGCTACATAAGAGCTATTATGATTCCTCTGTTTTATTCTGTGACACCCTGATTCTGTAAAACCTAAAGAAATTTCTGCAAGGCACCTTTCTGGTAACATATGGACACAGATTCCATGCATCGGTTATTTGGCAATGTAACTGATCCTCAGCCATGAAAGAATCACTAAAATCCTAATAAGTAGGTGAAGGAAAGTAGTAAGCAGAGAAAAAATTGGGAAAACTTGAATAAATGGAGATATCAGAGGGTATGATATTTTTAAGTGCCTGAGTGATTCAGGGGCACAAGTCCCATTTGCTCCTAAATCACTTAGATGCTTTTGAAAGTTCCACCCAGAGTCTTTAGTTAAATTCTTGGCCCAGATCTTCAAAGGTATTTAGGCACCTAACTCCCTTTGACTTCAATGGGAGGTAGGCACCTAAATACCTTTGAGGACCTGGACCATTCTTCCTAAAACTATCTGAATAATTAATAAGGGGAGCATGTTCTCCAAAGACTTTGAATGGGCATTCATGAGACATTTCCTGTGTTAATTAAGTTTTAAAGGCCAGGAGAAGAGTTTGCATCCTTTTTGTCTTTTATTCATGTAAGAAGGCCCAACATATTTTTAAAAGTATTTTCTGCTTGTATTTTTGCACTAGAAATTGTCTAACCTAGAAGAATGTCTGGTGCCTGGAGAACTAGTGAAATGATGACATCAGGAGAATGAATGTTGAGCAATTGGTAGTGGAGAAGAATTTTAGCCAGACTGTTTGAAATTCTGTGTCTTGTTTGTGTTTAACTTCAGTGACTCTCCCCTAGAGATTAAAAGACCTCAGTGTTAACAATTCAACATCACACTCTTTCGATTAAATATAGGAGGGAGTTATAACTTCTGGGACAGTAGGTCCTCCTGCAAAAGGTGGGAAGGAGAGTACCAGAGTTGATGTTCCTAGAATTGTGGTTTTATCCTGAATGTCATGATAGTTGATTTTTTTTCTTAAAACCTTAAACCCTGGCATCATGTGAATATACCAGAATCTCAGCTTTCATTTTTTTAAAAGAAGTTTTTAGCACTCATGTGTTTTTTTAGAAAAGCTGGAAAACACAAACCGTAAAGGCTCAAAGGCCAGAAAACAAATAAACAGGATCCATAAGAACATAAGAAAGGCCATACTGAGTCAGATCAAAGGTCCATCTAGCCCAGTATCCTGTCTACTGACAGTGGCCAATGCCAGGTGCCCTGGAGTGAGTGAACCTAACAGGTAAAGATCAAGTGATCTCTCTCCTGCCATCCATCACCCTCCTCTGACAAACAGAGGCTAGGGACACCATTCCTTACCCATCCTGGCTAATAGCCATTTATGGACTTAACCTCCATGAATTTATCCAGTTCTCTTTTAAACCCTGTTATAGTCCTAGCCTTCACAGCCTCCTCAGGCAAGGAGTTCCACAGGTTGACTGTGCATTATTTTGAAAATCTCATTTTTGGAAAGTTTAGTATTGATAATGTTGCAGTCCTGATATTTCTAAGAAGAAAATTATTAAGCACTTTCAGGTCCTGTTTACACATCATAAACCCAAACTTAAAAAAAAATCCTCACCAGATTGTTTTACGAATCTTTAGTATTACAAATACACTTGTTTCATAACGTTATCTCTGCTGGTCTCTTGTTTAACAGCATAGAGGACATGGATTAAGAAGGAAGGGAAGCAGTCTGGCCATGACAATCAAAACACCCTAAGAGAACATTATATATGCTCATTTGCAAACTTCAAATCCAGACCTAGGTTTGGATTTGGGATGTACTCAAATATGGGGGGCTGATTTGAGCTCATCTTTATTTATTATCAAAGGTTGGAAGAATGACAAACAGGGAGATAGAGTCAGGAAGGGACTATTAAACACAACTTTGAAGGTTGTGTTACTCTTGGTACTGGAAAGAAGAAGGACCATAACCAATTTGCTGTGTGTTTATAGTTTTTACCTGGGTATGTTGTTTGTCTTATAATAAGTGAGTGTCTTGACTCACTCATCAATTATCCAGAATCAGAGAGGTAGCCGTGTTAGTCTGGATCTGCAGAAGCAACAAAGAGTCCTGTGGCACCTTAAAGACTAACAAAAGTATTGAAGCATAAGTTTTCATGGGCCACTTCATTGGCTGAACCTTTTGGGCTGACATTTTCCAAAACTTTTCAGTCTGCAGCAGACACCTAGCATGTAAAATTACAGCTGAAGCAGTTAAAGGCTTGCAAAGTTGTAAGCAACGGAAGATAGTTCTTTATAATGGGAGGTATAGGGCAACCTTAATAATAGGCGGTACTACCAGTCCTTCATGTAATGAAAGAGTTTTCATGTTTTTTGGCAGAGACCAAGATTTGAATGAGCACAGGGTAAAGCTGGGTAAATTTTGTTGTTCAGTTTCCCAATGATTCATCAACAGGTCTTTGAAAGCTTGCAGTTACTAACCTTGTTATAATAACACCTCTTCAGCACACACAATATGCTTTGCTTAAAAAAAGTAGCACTATAATGAGAGAAAAGTGGGAATCTTTTCATCTACTCTGAATAAAATCCTAAAAAATGTAAACCAAGTCTTAAAGGCATAAACAATGAGACAAAAAAAATGCTAATAAAATAAATCTGTGTGGAAAAACATTTCAAATGCATACTGAAAGCCTTTCATACCATACCATGTATTAGAACTAGACTGAGAAAATTGTGTAATGAGTCACAGAATGGTTGATAAAGACATATCTTCAGAACTGATAAACAAGTTTCATGAAAATCTCTTGCATGCCATGTTACTTTTCCTCTAATAAATATTTAAAGATGAGATTTGTCTTATCATAATCACTCTTTAATGTAGGACAGTGAGAAAAGACAGCAGATTTTTTTTCATTATTGCACATGGGAGCTAACTTTACATCTTGTGATTTATTTATTTTTGGTGTGTGTAAGAAGAATTCTAACATGCTGGTTAAAATATATAAACTTTCATATACTATAGCCCAGAACTTGCAGACCTTTAGGTATGTTAATATTACTCACATACATAAAGTTACCCACATACGTAAGTGTCTGCAGGAGGGGAGAGGTTAAGTAAATTTCTTTATATGCAGTTGCTGTTCAAGTTTGCCTATTTTCTGCCAGCACCTCTTATGGTTTGCAGTGCCCAGGGAAACAGTACAACACAAGCTCCACCCCTCCAGTGGAAAGTTCATGGCAACCATCAATCAAAATTAGTTGCCTCTGGCAACCAACAACAAATCTGACTGAGTTAATCACAGGGAGCAAGCATGATGTGAGACGTGGTTATTAGTACATTGATGTTCTGCTGAGAATTCCTGGCATCGAGAAGATTTAACATGCAGGAACGTCCAGAAAGTAAGTATTATGTAATGTCTGAAGGGTAACTGAAAGAGAACAGCAAATTCCAGGATTAATTTAAAGCTCCTCCAGCTTGGTTGTATCAGTTGCTGTAACTTAGAGGAAGAAGATACTCAAGAGGCAGCATTAAAACTACTGATCAGAAGATTAAACTCTTGCTCCTTTGAGATATGCTTGGTTATGTTATGGAGGAAAGTTGCATGCTGAGAACTTCAGTACTACCCAGTATCGTTTGCAGTCTGCAGCAAAAAGAACAAGAAGTACTTGTGGCACCTTAGAGACTAACAAATTTATTTGACCATAAGCTTTCGTGGGGTACAGCCCACTTCATCGGATGCATAGAATGGAACATATAGTAGGAAGATATGTACATACAGAGAACATGAAATGGTGGAAGTTGCCATACCAACTTTGAGGCTAATTAATCAAGATGAGCAGTGGTACTCCTGTTGAAAGTCTGCAGAGATGGATATTTTATAGTGTTTGTGTTTTTAATTTCCTAGTTTTATTAACTGGTATATTTATTTGTACCTGTTTGTTTGTATAATTCTTTCCACACCTCATCAGGGTAAGAGGACTTGCATATAATATGTGGTATTCCTTTAAAGATACTCTATTTGTCGATATCCTGGGTAGTCATTTTCACCAGTGCAATACTTGTATAAAATGCTTCCATTCTTACTTAGGAGCATCTTACACCTACTTCATAATGATGCAGAGGGCATGGCAACAAAGAATAGGAAAACACAGACAATTACACTCATACATGCATCATGTACATGGGGCCAATTCATGCCTTTCACGAAAACAATGTGCAGCATTCCCAGGTGATCATCCCAGCAAGGGCTGGGTACAGTTTTACAGCTTGGCAAAGGGGAGAGAGGTGGTAACACTCCAAACCCAGCAAGGTCCGAACATCTGTGCATTCTGGATTCCACAGTGTACTTTCCTTTAGCTGTCTGCACCAAACCTTTTGTCTTTGGCAGCAAGAGGCTGATGGGGAAAAGATAGGGTTAATTTAAAGAGACAACAGGGACATCTTTATCTTCTGCGTCCAAATCCACTAAGGTTTCAAATGGGAGGATGCAGCAGAGAATGACTATTCCTCAGCTCCACATCTTTCCTGAGTTCCAAACATAGGGAAGTGGCCTCTGTTGGGAGGGAGGGAAATGGATGCTGCTGCATTACAGCACTTCTCCTCCCAACAAAATCTGGCCCGTTTTTGTGGAAACTCAACTATGTTCACACCCTGTGTGGCACTTTCCTGAAGGCGTGATCTGGCCCAGTGGTTATTTTGCCTATTCTCCTAGTGCCCTTTTTGTAAGAAACAAGGCATTTTTCAAAGAAGTCAAAGAGTTCATCACTGGCTTGGCTTGACACTCACACGTATATTGTAGATCGAGAAATGGAAGAATGATTTTCGCTAATGTAAAAGGTGAAAATTTCTGCAAAGTTTTAAAGCTCTCTCTCACTTATTCAAGATCTAAAAATAATTTCCTCCTTTCATTAATTCATTAGCAAAACCACAAACTGTATTGATACAGTGTGACTTAACACTCCGTGCAGTGCAGAAGTCATGCTAGAAAAGTATCCAGCAATGCAACTGTTGCAGCACTATCTGTCCTGATCACTTCTAGCATGCACTCCCCCACAAGAGGAAAGTGTTTCCATTTAGAAATCAATGATTGAGACAAATGATGCCTAGTGAATAGAGCATGGGACTCAGATGACCTGTATTCAATTTCTTGCTCCCTGGCTTGCCATGTGACTTTGGGCAAATCATCCCACTTTTTTGTCTCTCAGTTTCCTCGTCTGTAAAATGGAGATAATGATACCTCAAGTGTAAAGCGCTCTGAGATCTATGTATGAAAAGTGCTCTGTAAGAGCTAGTTATTTTAGCCTGTTTTTTCTCATGCACCTTGAATTCAACCTGAGTCATTGCTTTCCCTGGAACAAATTACTATAGCTTTACTGAAGTCAACGGAATTGCACCCAGGGCTGGATTTAGGGGTAGCGACTCAGGCAGCCATCAGGGGTGCCAGGCTTGGGGGGCTGTTTTTGTTGTTAGCAACAAAAGGGAAAATAGAATGTTTGAAGTAAAATGTTTCAGGTGTTCCGTCTGCGGAAATCAGATCACTGACTTCAACTTGCTAGTCTCAGCTGTGGTTTGGTATTCAAAAATTTAACAAATAGGAGAGAGGCGGGGAACTGAAGATGCTCCTTGCCTGAAGCACCATTTGGTCTAGGGTTGGCCCTGGCTGCACTGATTTACACTAGCTGAGGATCTGGCCTATCATTTGATATGTTTGTCTGCATTTGTGAATCAGCATCTTTAATGAAGTTACCTCTTCTTTGGCAAGTGTTGAAATACTGCTACAGAGCCTGAAAGGGGAGGACAAAACTTTGTTTCTATGTAGGTATTAAATATTGGTTTTTGTGATTTTTGTATTTTTTGGTGACAGAATGGAAGATTGCCCAAAAAGGAATTAACAGGATAAAGTATACTTTTGAGCCAATTAGGGGCCAAATTTAAGATCTAAACAATTTGACAGTAGGATTTATTTGTATTACACAAGCATCTGGGGTCCTAACCAAGATCAGATTCTTCTTACATTAGGCACTGCCAAAATATGTACGAGAGAGTCCTGACCCTGAAGATTTTACAGTTTAAGTAGACTGTACAGACAAAGAGTGGTGATTATTCCCATTTTACAGATAGAGAGCTGAGTCCCAAAGAGAGTAAGTGGCTTGCCCCAGGTCATACAGAAAGTCCTGGCAGTCCTGCAATTGAAGCCCCATCTCGTGAAGCCCAGGCCTGTGCTTTAATCTTTTCCTCTCAGTAGCTTTTTAGTTTCTCATGTTATTGGTGGGAGTAAAGTAAACAATACCAATTCCTTGGCAAATAATACCTTTTCATGCATTGCATGTTGAGCAGATTTCAAAAGAATTTAGTTTTCTCCCTGCTTTATTAATAGCCTTTTAAAATAAGGTGACATATGTATAGTGATGAAGGATAAAGGAATAAAGATATTGGAAATCCTAATTTGTATTATACTGGTACATCAAAGAGCTACTTTTCCTTAATCCACTTACTGCTTCTGCACTCCTCTCACAAAACCAAGGAAAATCTCCACAGAGCTTCAAGAAGAAAGGAGGAGGAAGAAGTGAAGTAAATCTAATAATTAGGAAAAGTATAATGTATTGGCTGAGCACATAAAAGCAAATACCATATGGTTACATTTAAAGCCCTTGTGTTAGAATGGAATGGAGGAAAGCAACTGTATCCACAGCCAAAACCAGACCAGGTTACAGAACTAAAATTTGGCCAGGTTTGACAAGGTTCATGAACCTAAGGGGAACTAGTGCCAGGGTTTGAGTTTGAGTTTGGGTGATAACCATGCAAAATGCAGTTGTTTCATAATGTTTAACCTGGAACCAGGCAAAATTCAGTGATTTCAGCTGAGTTTCACTTTGTGGGGGTTTTGTTCAAATCTGAATCTAAACTTCAGGGGTGCAGGCTGACACAAAGCAAAACTGGAAACGGTCACACAAATCCCCGTGAACTAAAGCCCCCAAGTTTAGAAAGTTCAGCTTTAGATTTTGATTCTCCCAGTTTTACTCATGCTGAACAGTACATGAGGCAGGGACTGATCATTACAATGTAGACCGTAATCCTGATAAGAAATAAATAGCATATGGGCCAAAATCCAGTACAAACAACCCCAGGACTTTGGGGAAGTTCAGATTCATATCTGCACTTGGGGCTTGGGTTCATCTGTGCTCTGGTCACAAGATGTACTGGTGTGAATGTGGAGTGCTTCTCCTTAAGTCACACAACAGAGGGCTTGTTTATGTGGACAGTTGGTGCATGGCAAGCTCAGGTTGTGGGCTCACAGCAGTGGTAAATTCACACTGAGTTGGCATGTAGGAGCATGCACCACCCATAAAGTCCATCCCACCATGGCCTCTACGGAAGACAGCAGGCAGAGCACCAAAAGCGGTTGGAGCGACTGTTGGAGGAAGCAAGGTCTGGGAAACACACTGATTGAATCAGTGCCCCTCTTGGACACCCTCTGTCAGGTGGTTCTCATCCCTAAGGTAAAGCTTCCCCGTGTGTGTGTGTGTGTGTGTGCCCACAATAATCCTCTCCCAATAACTGGCCCAATAACTAGGTCTGAGTGAATATTGTGCAAAGAAAAGATTATTTGATGAATGTCCCCTCTTTTGTATCATGGCAACTCTGAGCAGATCAGGATTTCCTCAAATGAATTATGTGAAAATAATTGAATTCTGTGGCAATATTTATTCTTAAGGCTGGGAACTGATCATGAATTCTTCTCTGCAGGGACTTGTCATTCAGGCTGTGCTGCTTAGTTGTGACTGGTCAGATCCAATACCTGAGCCCAAATTCCAGCCCCTGTGATGGTCCCTCTTCACTACTCCAGTAGTGGAAAAAGAACAGAGGGGACCCTGGGGGAATCCCCCAGTGCTGGACTAGTGTCAGACTGGTATATGTGACCCTACACTGCCCCCTCACAGCCCCTGATATATGGATGAGCTGGAGACAGGAGAAGGAATGGCTAGTGGTCTGTGCACCCATAATCCTGGAGGTGCAAATCAGCCCCTGGAACTGCTGTAGTTTACACTTAGGGCTGCACTAGCCTTAGGAGCCGCCCAGAATCTGGGAGGTATGAAGAACTTTGCACTCCCATCTCTCTCTTGGACTGTACCTTTTGTGATGTGTCTCCTGAGAGACACTATAGAATCTGGCCCAAGGCACTGAATCTGTTTCCTGATTGCATGACTATTTGCTCTTTTGCAAATACTCCTGTGTGCTAAAGTTATGTCTCTGCCAGTAACTTTTGTGCCAGTACAACTTCACTGTGGGCAAGATTTACAAATGTTCCTAACTGATTAACAGTCCCAACAGATTTAGGAGTGAGGTATCACAAGTATGTCTCGTTCCTCTTCCAACAGATTTAGGCACTTTTAAAAATCCCACCTTGTTTTGATAGCCGAACAAAGCAAACAAATCTAATTCATGCTCCTGGAATATAAAGTATTCACAGAGCTCTAAAAAGAGCAATGATAAAGAAAAGAATGTCAAGTTAATACAAACAGCCTGAGTTGTCATGCACCAAACACCTATGGCTAAAACAATTCCCAGCTCTCAGAAATCAGGAGTCATGGGACCATGCAAAAAACTCTTCAGTTTAACATTTAATAACACTCTATTTTCAAAGCAACCCTATTTTATCACAAGTTGATTCAACAGTACAGTCGTTTTGACACCTTGGATTGCTAATTCATCATTACTTGAAGTCCAAAGGCCATCCAAGGTTAGGAACACTCTTTAGTTAAAAATAAAATCTTGCCAATCCTTCACTTCACGCCTTCCTTCTCCTGTGCTGTAATATAAAGCATCGCAAGCTCTTACTTCAATAAAAGAGCAACTCATAGTATCGGCTTAAATCAGTTTTCTCTGATTTGAGTCTCCCAAGTATTTTATTAATTAAAAGCGAGTGTAGTGTTCATAGAGTAAGAGAAGAAAGTGGGGTGGGGATGGACTACTGCGGTTTTCATGTTGCAAATAGCATTTTGTTTTCACCACAGTTCCAGCAGACACGGGACTTAAAGCTAATGTAGCTGGCTGAAAGGCAGGGTGGCTCCAGGCACCAGCACAGCAAGCGCGTGCCTGGGGTGGCCAGCCATGTGGGGCAGCCTACCAGTCGCTGTTAGGGTGGCAGTCAGGTGGCCTTCAGTAGCGCAACTGTGGATGTGGCAGTATTTCGGCGAGAACGACGGACCTCCCACAGAAATGCCGCCAAAGCCGCAGGACCACCTGACTGCCTCCTTTGGGGCGGCAAAAAACATAGAGCCGCCCTTGCTGAAAGTGTCATCTCAGTGTGTAGTGGGAAATCTCAATGGCAAAGCAACTCCTGCACCAGCTCCTAGGCAAGCACCAGGAAAGTGGCTGAATGAAAAAAAATGTGGCTGGGGCTTGCACAAGCTCAGAAATCCCAGCTGCCAGACCAGCACCCCAGAGCCCTCTCCTTGTGAGGCCTAGCAGAAAATCTAGCATTAACAAACACTCTGGTGCCCCCTAGAGGAAGGTAAAGAAAGAGCTTTGGGCCTCGCAGGAATCTTGTTTTGGCTTTTGTGACATGGGTGTTGGGGAGGAAAGAAGAGTTAGAAAAGATGTCTTTGGTAAGCAGGTGTAGGAAAGGGCAGGCTGCGGGCAGGTGAGGACCTTGGAAGTTTATCCACAAATTGTTATGCCCTTGTTATTGCGGTTCTTGAAGAGCTGTTACAGTCCACATGAGAAGGGTCTATATTTGAGTGTGTATAATGGGACAGTAGTGGGACAGAGAATGAAATTGATGGACCTGATCCCCATATATTCCTTTCCTATCTTACAATTGCATGATGAGGTGTAAGTAATGTTTGTAAAATGTATTGAGAACTCAGAGGGAAGCTGCTTTAGGGATGCAGTGTATTTGCATGGAGAGTACATCACCATCTACTGAAGAAACTGACTTAGGGCCTGCTCCTAGGAAAAACCATGGGAGTTTTGCCACTGACATCAGTGGAAACCCACTGACATCAATGGAAACAGGATCGGGCCTTCTGAATGGCAACAGGTAATAACATCAGCGGAGGTGTTGGGTGGGAGCCAGCTATGCTATTGCAAATATACTCGTATTTTCTTAGCTAAGTAAAGCCTGCAGGATGAGTGTTATTTAGGAATGACTGTCCCTATTTCTTACTAAATATTTCCCATGCTGCCCTTTGATAAAGCTCTTGCACTCCAATGGATTTCCAAGAGGGCATCAATGAGGCATTGGGAGCATGGATCAGCATTCATGTCACACTCCTCTCAGTACCCGGCCCAAACTGGGGAAGTCAATGATGCAACCAGCAGACCAAATTCAGTGATGAATCCTGGTCACATGCCACTTGAGGCATGTTGTGCATATGCTAAGAGGAAAAATGGGGCATTCCCCAATTGTGCATATTTATAACATTTCAATCATACCTGCCAATGTTTGCAGTTGTTTAATGTGGAACAGAAAGTGCCAGACCATCAAAAAGCAAAGTGAGACAGATGGTGCAAAATAGGGGAATTAAGAGGAACTGCTGCCTATCATAAGCTCTGGTGATATATGATGCAATAGAAGAAGAGGAGGTGGCAGTATTGTTACCATCTGTTTGTTTCAATTTAAACTTTTTTTTTAGTATATAAAAAAGGTGATCAGACAAGAGTAAACCAAAATCAGCAGCTGATTACATTGGTAGTATTATAATCTCATATAAAAATGAATGAAGAACAATATGTTTATTCAGCTATAATGACAGTCTATCCATATGACATGATCTTGTCTTGTTTTGCAAACACCAAAGGAAATGATTCATGCCAAACAAACCAACACTATCCCCTGCCCCCAATGAATAATTCCTGTTAATGATATATACTTTGAAAGATAAATGTTTTTTCTTGTGTATTTGGACACAGCGTTGAGCAATTAGAGCCTCTAGGATGGTTCAGACTATTATTTGTTCTACTGACAGGTTTAGAAAAGTCACACAGCATGATTTATTTTAGAAAAGACATCATGAATATGGCCAAAGTAATGTACACAGCTGGGTTTAAGTGCTTCATTTCCACTACTGTTTGTTTGTATGTAATGGTGATTGAGAATGATGCTTGTGCGCAGTCATCAAACTGTATATTTCCTTGACTGACTAGTCAGACAATGGCTGTGACACAGCTTTCAGTTAGCATTCCCAAGGCTTACTGCAGATGTTTGATGGGCACTCATCTCCACTGTTATTTTGAAAGCCCATTTGGAAATAATAGCCCTATTACAAGGAACAGTAAGTGGAGACAACATTATCAAAATGATTTATCCTGTCTGATCCAAACACATTCCCTAAGGCTTGCAGTTGGATATTTAAACCCCTGTCCCTCCTGTCCCACCCCTCAGCACATTAAAATTATCCCGGGAGGTAGAATCCAACTTGTCTCTGCTCCTTAACTCTGGTGGATATACAAATAAACAGTATTGTTCCCAGAACTCAAATAAATGTCTTTAATGTCATCGTATTTGCTGTGATATTTAGTTCACTGCAAGGCCATTATTTCTATGGTGGAATAGGAAGGCATTTTTAAAAATGATTTCCACTAGTTGTTTTTAATAGTCTTTAGTGGGTTTTGCACTTCCATTTCTTTCAGGACCTCCACCACAGCTATAATAGCAGCTAGCAACAACTGTATTTAAACATGATTTTTTGCAAGGAGGGGTCTAGAAAAGTTTCCTTGACTAGAGGGAACAGGTACTTCTAATCCTCGTCCTCCTTCTTCTTCTTCTCATCTGGAGTTGGGTCATCATGCATCTACACTACAAATTTTACTGTGGTTAAGCAATGTACTTAAATAGTGACCTGACCATAATAGAGCTGGGTTTAGTCTCGTCTGTGTAAATGGAAGCAAAATTGGAAAGAGTGACTCCTTAATGTGATTTTAACACAATTTGTTCTTGTCCCCACACATCTTGCCCGAACTGCTTTATAGCAGACAGGAGACCACCACATGTAGGCATAGTGCTTAAACATGATCCAATCTGGAGTGTAGATAGAAACTTGTTCCATAATAATACCTGGAACTTGTGCAATACTTTACATCTATGGAGCTCAATGAGTTTTATTAGTAAAAAGCAAGTATCCTTATTAGGGCTGGTCAAAGAGATGTTCTTTAGTTTCTGCTAAGAATTTTTAAGAAAATGAAGAAAAGTCATTTGGGTAGAATATGTTGGGATTTCATTGAGAAAAATAAAAAAAAGCAATAAAAAGCGAAAACCTGACAGATTTCTACAATGGAAATGTTTTTGCAGAAATTTCCATTTTGTCAAAAGGCTGTTTTTCTGGCTGAAAAGCTTTTAGCCTGCTCTGATCCTTACCCCTATTTTACAGAGGGTGAATCTAAGGCACACAGAGCAGCACTTGTTTGCCCAAGATCAATGATAGAGCCAAGAGCAGAACCCAGGTTTCCTGATGCCCAGTTCAGCACCCTAGCCCCTATTGCTTCTTTTTACATACCGTGGCTTTACAGCAGCCAAAAATCAGCATTAGTCAACAATATAAGAAATTATATTGGATATGAGTTTTCCTGGTACTTAGGACAGGAGACTGTAATTGCATGATATCTGTTGACAGATATAGCTCTCATCTTCAGCATATCCCAGAAAGCAATGTACTGCAGAATGATATGGAGGAACACAGGAGTGTGAGGAATATTACTTATTATGTGTTTTCCTCCCCTGCTATCTAGCCAGCATGTGCCTAGAGGAGGCAATATAAGGAAATGGAAAAGGGAAATTAAGTTAATGAATTGAAGTCTATAGCCAGCTCTAGGGTATATAGGCACTTATATAGTAAGAATTCTGGCTGCATTAAATATGGTTTGATATTAGAGAAAAATGGTTTGGTCTCATTTCGATACTTTGATTGCTTCAGTATCAGTGCACATAACAGACCCTTCCTGTTAAGTGTGTAGATTCCAGCTTTTTGTGCATTAGGAATACTGTACTTTGTATTGACATGATCCACTGCTTCTCTGCCTACCGTTCTAGACGCTGAATACTGGAAAGGCACATTCTGTACACTGACATGATTTATTGTTGTGGCTTCTTCTGCCTCACTGGAATCAGGGCTGATATAATTAGATTTCTAAAAAAAAATTGTCCACTGTTATGGGCAAAAGGATTTGGTAGGACACAAAGCTTGTCACAGCAAGATAAAGCCACTTTTTGAATGTGAGTCTCTGCTAATTAGCTAATAGTTTTAATTAACTTAGATTGCATTTGTCAGTTTGTCATTGGTTAGAGAACATATCCAAGAAGAAGACGGTGCTTCAATAAACTGAAGGAATAGTTCTTGACCATTTTTTAAAATAATGACTATACTTGTCAACAAGCTGTGTCAGCTACTCTGTGTATTCCATCTGTGAAGATAACATTTATTTTTAATGCTTTTTCTCAGGGAATATTGACTAAAGATTTTCCTCCTCTTTCCTTTATCCCACCGGTAATCATTATATCTTTTTTCTTGGCTACAAAGCTTATTGTTATATCCAGCTTTTCTTGAATGATTAAAGAAATAAACTGAGTAAAACTTCAGGTGTCGGTATCCTGTTCAGATGTCATGAACTGATTTCATTAAGGATTGCAAGGAGGAGTTTAATTTGACATTGATCAAATGTGTGGGAGACTGGAAGCTATAATAAATATACAATGTATTGCAGGGCTTAGTATGGTGAGCAGGGAGTCAGGACATGAGTTCTTTCCCCATCTCTGATACTGTCACAGTTGCTGTATAACCTTAAGCAAGTCATTTAGCCTGGGATTTAGGTGCTCAACTTCCATTAATTTTTTTCTAGTGGAAATTTGGTGCCTAAATCTCTTGGACTTCTTTGAAAATCCTACCCTTGATCTATCAATTTGCTGCTCTATTCAATGGTAATAATACTCTTTATCTCTTCCAGCTGGGGGTACTGTGAGGCTTCATTAAATGATACTTTAAAAAAATCTTTGAGATCCTTGGATGAAAGATACTGTAAATGTGCCAGGTATTTACACATCTGGCTAGATCCAGATAATATTCATTGGGTCAAAGTGAGATAAAATATTAGTATAAAGAAGTGAAAAGGATACATCTTCGAGGGGAAAAAATCTAAACCTAGATATAAGTTAAGGGAGCATTACTTAGAATGCAGCATATGAAGAGAGAAACAGGATAATAGTGGATTAACTAGTGTTGACAATGCAGTGTAATTGCAAAAGGGCCACTTGTCTTTTGAGATGTGTATACTTAAACATCTCCTGGTTAAAGGGCTGGCTAAACCTCTGACCTCTTCTCTGCTCTCTCTGAGGGTATTCCCCACCAGCATGAGGCCTTGATCTTTACCTCCCTGGAGTGAAGTCACACAATCCTCTTTTTCTTTGACCATATGTCAGACTACAATTCCCTGTGGATTAAGAGCACTTATCCCAACAGGATTCTGGTACCTGCAGGTCCTCCCTTTGGGATTGTGTGACCATTAGAGAGTACAATGGCAAACGATTCTTCTTAAAACAAAGGATTGTTTAATTTTAACAGTGGGGATGCCACAGAGTGTGCTCACCACTAGTGGATGCCTCCTCCTAGCCATCCTGGGGATTAGCTCTGCCAGGTGTTGCACCCGCCTCTGGTGGTGTCTTCATCTGTCATCCTCTTGTCCTGCAGACCCCTCTCGCTCCAGGAACTGCAGCCTCTGCTTCATAACTTGACTGTCCGGACTGGTCACCATATGTGTTCCCCCCTTCTGGTGTGTCAAAGTCTTTCCAGGATAAATCATCCCAGGCAGTCCACTGTCCTCTGCCTGGTTTGTGCCACATCCCTAGTGGCTGGTAGGAGAACCTGGACCAACCCTCTACTCTGGGTTCCAGCACAGGAGTCCTCTGGATAGCAGCCCAAGACCTGCATTGCTATTCCTTGCTGCTATTCCCCTGAGAACTCTCCTACCTTCCTGGCTTTCCCCCTTTCCCTTTGGGGTTTTCCAGCCTCCCAACTCCCTCCTCCCAGGGAGCAACTGTGGACTACCCTCTATAGTCCCAACACACTTTCCTCCTCCCAGGGAATGCCTACAGCTTACCTGCCTGCAGATCCCATCTGTTGCTGACTTCCTGGATTATATAAGCCCCATTTGTCCCTACCTAGCTAAGCCTCAATCTAATTAATCATTCCCTGCTCCCTGGCTCCTCCACGTGCAGTCTGGGCAGTTAACTGGGCCTAATTTACCTTTCCGGGCCAGTGTGGGGAGTACATCCATCCACAGCATAACACAGGAGAAAAGGTTTTTAAAACAACCGAAGTCTACATGCATATCTCTCTTACCTAGCAGGCTTGCCATCCCTAGTAGACAATAGACACATCTAAGTTCCCAGATACCCCACTCTCTGCAGTTTGGGTTCCCCTTCACTACCTCTTCTCTGAGAGTGAGACTTTAAATCAAGCCACAAATCCTATTGTTCTCCTCTGTTTTCTGAGCCTGGTTAAACTGGTTTGGGGACCTCAGGAAGAGTTGTGAGTAGCACACTTAGTTTTTGGTGTTTGCTAAGAGGCTGTTATCCGAGCTATTGTCCTTCTTCCTGTCTCCATTTCCTGCCAGTCTTGCTGTGAATTAACTCACTATATTCATACCGTGAACCTTTCAATAACCCCGTCACGTACTGTATTCATAAATTATTACAGAGCAGGCCCCACGTGTTTCACGGTACCAATTTACACTGTGCTGACAAGTGCTTTGTACAGCAACTGCAAAGTACACACCTATAATCCTGTACAGTTCTTGTCAACTTCCTTTGAAAAAATACAGACTGTGGATTTACAGTAGCATAACAGAGTAAAATCTCATTTGGGGACTTGTAAAACTAAGAAAATGGGAGACAAAAGTTATTGAGAGTGAACGGGCACACTTCCTAAAGTATCGGCTTTGCAGTTACTTTTGCCATCAGCGTTTTACAGGCCAGGGCCTAGGCTGCATATGGACAGCTTTGCACTGTTCCACCAGAGCAAAGATTTCCTGAAGTCCCTTAGCAGATCACAGGGGGATCCCCCTCAGAGACCTACTGTTGCGGATTTTCCATTGTCCCAACCTCCCACCCTACACCGTGCAGCTTGTAGAGACGGCATGCCTGGGGAAGGAAACTGAATTGGGATGTTGACTCTTTCATGGCAATCACTATAGATGCTGAAAACTGTAGTGATATATTGATTAGCCCCATATATCAAGAAGGTTAGAGGGAACCAAAGAAATAGATGAGATCGGACGTATTCCAGTAAGCATCATTGGGGTGTGTAACCAGGCTGTCCCCGGTTCTCGCTCCATAAACACCTGGAGACCAACTGAAGTGCAGCACCCGTGTCCTTTTATTGCTTTTGTTTGTTCCCACCACCTGCTATGTACAAATATACATAGACCAACCAATCAGAGAGACCACTAGCTTCCTTACTAGCAGGGATCTAGGGCACCAAACTCCTCATTTCCTGTCTCCCTACTCTCCTCGGCTCCCCCTTGCTTCCTCCCTGTCAGCCTTTTATCCCACCCTCGCTACTCAAGCCAGCAGGTGCAACCCCTCAGGATAATTAAGGTGTGGCCTCCCAGCCAGCCCCACCTAGTAGCCTTTCTCCTGTGGAGCTGGGCTAACAGGGGCCTGGCTTGGTTCTCCCAGCCAGCATCCCGTTATAGGGTGAAATCCCGATCCCATTAAAGTTGATGGAAAAACTCCCATCTTCAATGGGACCAGGATTTCACTCCAGTAGTCTTTCTAGAATGTAAGGGGAAAAATAACATACAAGAGTAGCAAGGGAGCATGGAGTGTAGTTATGTAAAATACAGGGCTTTGTTCTCCTTTGCCGATGCTGATTGATTATGTAGTCAATGTAATCACCATCACCTCCCATGGAAGATATTTATAATGATAAAATGTCATATTTATAGCAAAATAGCAACTAGACAGTTGATTCATGGTTATTGAAACCATTTCTCACTTAACATTAATGAACTGAGTGATGGTTTCTTAAAAACACTTGCATATGCCAGCTAAGAATAAGGTCAGGCCCAGTTTAAAGTATGTATCTTGACAGTCAATAAGTGGTTGGTAAAGAACTGGCAGTGAATTCATTATTCTCCTTATGAACCCATTCCTATTTATTGTAAACAATCAAAATATTTCATTGTGGAGAATGAGATCTCATGTAACAGTTCTTTCACCGGAGGCTACCATAAAAGGACCCGTGAGACTACAAAAAAGTACAGTTAATGATAGGTTGTTTCTCAGAGAATTAAACACTGTAATTGGTCAATCAGACTGAGCATTTGAGAAGGGAAGAGTTGCAACTATATTAAAAGCTACTTACTGTACTTTGGCAGCTTTCTTTCTGCCTTGAGCGATTTTACACTCTACATCGACATCACAAAGTTTTAAGTTTCCTTGCAGTGCTAGGGTCAGGTTGTTAATAGGGCTGTCAAGCGATTAATTTTTTTTAATAATGATTAATTGCACTGTTAAACAATAGTACAATACAATTTATTTAAATATTTTGGATGTTTTCTACATTTTTAAATATATTGATTTTAATTACAACACAGAATACAAAATGTACAGTGCTCACTTCATATTTATTTTTTATTTCAAAGGCTTGCACTGTAAAGAGACCAAAGAAATAGTATTTTTCAATTTATCTAATACAAGTACTATAGTGCAATCTCTTTATCATGAAAGCTGAACTTACAGAGATAGAATTATGTACAAAAATAACTGCATTCAAAAATAAAACAATGTAAAATTTTAGCACTTGCAAGTCCACTCAGTCCTACCTCTTGTTCAGCCAATTGCTCAGACAGACAAGTTTGTTTTAGATTGGCAGGAGATAATACTGCCCACTTCTTCTTTACGGTGTCAACTGAACGTGAGAACAGATGTTCTCATGGTGCTGTTTTAGCCAGCATCGCAAGATATTTAGGTGCCAGATGTACATGGTTCAACCACCCTTTCAGGAGGCATGCGTACATGTTCATGATGGGTTCTGCTCAAAAACCATCCAAAGCAGTGCGGACTGATGCATGTTCATTTTCATTATCTGAGTCAGATGCCACCTGTAGAAGGTTGATTTTCTTTTGGGTGGTTCAGGTTCTGTAGTTTCCGTATCAGAGTGTTGCTCTTTTAAGATTTCTGAAAGCATACTCCACACCTCATCCCTCTCAGATTTTGGAAGGCACTTCAGATTCTTCAATCTTGGGTCAAGTGCTGTAGTTATCTTTAGAAATCTCACATTGGTACCTTCTTTGCGTTTTGTGAAATCTGCAGTGAAAATGTTCTAAAAATGAACAGCAGGTGCTGGGTCATCATCTGAGACTGCTATAACATGAAATATATGGCAGAATGGGAGTAAAACAGAGCAGGATACATACAATTCTCCCCCAAGGAGTTCAGTCACAAATTTAATTAATGCATAATATTTTTAATGAGCGTCATCAGCATGGAAGCATGTCCACTGGAATGATGGCTGTAGCATGAAGGGACATACGAATATTTAGCATATCTGGCATGTAAGTACTTTGCAATGCTGACTACAAAAGTCCCATGTGAATGCCTGTTGTCACTTTCTGCGACATTGTAAATAAGAAGTGGGCAGCATTATCTCCTGTAGATGTAAACAAACTTGTTTGTCTTAGCGATTGACTGAATAAGAAGTAGGACTGAGTGGACTTGTAGGCTCTTAAGTTTTACATTGTTTTGTTTTTCACTGCAGTTATGTAACAAAAAAAATCTACATTTGTAAGTTGCACTTTCACAGAAAAAAGATTGCACTACAGTGCTTGTACAAGGTGAATTGAAAAATACTATTTCTTTTGTTTGTCATTTTTGCAAATATTTATAATACAATAATATACACTTTGATTTCAATTACAACACAGACTACAATATATATGAAAATGGAGAAAACATCCAAAATATTTAATAAATTTCAGTTGATAGTCTCTTGTTTAATAGAGCGATTAAAACTGTGATTAATTGCTATTTTTTAATCACAATTAATTTTTTTGAGTTAATCGCATGAGTTAACTGTGATTAATCAACAGCCCGATTTGTTAGATAACTATATAAAGATGTATATATTGATTTACTATTATCTTGTTGTGAAGGTCTCTTATTACCGAGGGTCCATGCACCATTTTGAAGGCTTAAGTGGCACTTAAGCAGGACACAGACCTTTCTGCATAGGGGTGAATTTCACCCTGGGGTGCATGTCAAGATATGGAGTCAGATCTTCATCTGGTATGAACTGTTGCAGCTCCACTGGAGTCACACTTAATTACACTGGTTGAGGATCTGGCCTGTAGATTTCAGTCTGTTTTGTTTTGTTTTCTCTGCAGTGGGGTTAGTGCATCTGCACCTAATTCACAACAGAAAATTGGCATGCATTTTCATCTACTAAGGAAGCAATCCAAAGCAATGAGATTCATTTGCATTAATTACTGATGAAAACGCTTCCACACTGTTCCCCAGTTTTCCATCCATGCAATGGGGACAATAATATTTCTTTTTTCTCCCAGCTATTTTCCGCCTTGTCTATTTGGATTGTAATTTATTTGGGGCAGAGTCCATCTCTTACTGAGTGCCGGTATAGTGCCTAGCATGATAGTGCCCTAGTCTTGGTAGGGCCTCTACATGCTATGATAATAAAAATGCTAACCATAGTCTGAAATGTAGCATCACTTTACTGGTTTTATGGCATCTCACATGAGCCAATGAGTTGCAGCAGCTGTTCTGCATCAGAGAAGAAGTTCTCTCCTCTCACACTCAAGAGAGTTTCTAGCCTTAGAAATGAACTAGACCAACACGAACAAGAAAATGGTGCTCCATTCTACAGTGGGAAACTGATCTTGATTTCTAGGTACTTTTTGATCTGCAGAACTGAGGCCCTGAGTATGGTTAGGTAGTACCAGAGGCTAACTGCCTCATATTCATGAAAGGTCAAATCCCAGACTCCATGTTGATCTTGTATAAAGTGCACTTGGTAAACTGTGGTTTCAGAGTCAAGAGAAATAACCCTTCCCACAAACCATAGAAGAGCAATAGCAGGGTTGTTTCCTGGATTCTACTGCATTTTCAGTGAATGAGGTTGTATGGGTGTATCAGAGCAGTCCAGAATCCATCATCTTGAATCTGAGAGATGGGTGCTTCATTTTACAAATTCAATACACAAGTGAATAAGTCCCAGTTTTGTTAAGCTGTGTACATGCTTTTACAAATGTGGGTCTAAGTGACAAGGGCAAAACAAAATTAGAGGATTTTAACATAGGGCAGAAGGAAATTAAGCCTTATCCTACACTACTGAAGTCAATGGGAGCTTCGCTATTGCAGGTCAGGTCTGAAATAGGAAACCTCAGGGAGGAGGTTGATTACAGCATGACCAATT
Organism: Dermatemys mawii; assembly: GCA_007922305.1. Classification (NCBI taxonomy): domain Eukaryota; kingdom Metazoa; phylum Chordata; order Testudines; family Dermatemydidae; genus Dermatemys; species Dermatemys mawii. The sequence goes on along the minus strand of ML677350.1, from coordinate 26,666,270 downwards.
TGTGAGCTGGCAAAACAATGATTATACCCTGGAAGTTACAAGTAGCCATTTCTTCCGTCTTTTACCACGTAGATTGATCTGCCATCTGGGGCTCACCATTTAAAAGATGGGATGGCTGCCATTTCTGGCACATATGAAAAGAAGGGGATGCCTGCACCTCAGGAACAACTAGAAGTGAACAGTTGTGGCGAGATGAGAACTGAAATCAGCGGACCCAAGAATCCCCAAATGGAAACTAGGTCCCACAGCAGGTTTGTTTGCTTCTGCACCAAATGCAGAGTTTCGATGGAAAGTTGGTTTTCTTATTCAAAGAGAGCAATAAGGTGGATGTGGCATTTTACAGCTCAATAAAAGAAATTCCCTGCCCTAAGGAACTTGTAATGTCTAGTTTTGCCAACCTCAGGCATTCAAAGAACGTGATTCAAGCCTCCAGAAAGAGTGAGATTTAAAAGCAAGTAATAAATGTTGAGTTCTTCATATAGTGGTTTCTGAGCCTTTAGAGAGCACTAGCTTTGCATTTTCAAGCTTTTCTCAGCAACTATGAGGACTAGACATTTACTATTTTTGTCTTGTTTTGTTTTCTGTTTTTCCCAATTAAAACCAAGATTTTTATGAAAGGTTTTTATTCCAAGAGCTAGGGCTTTAAGAAAAACATGCAAGATGTGCTAAAATCACAAGAATTGGAACAGTGTCCAGAGATGTCAAGGACAGCGCAAAGTAGCTTATTGTAATGCTTGACACCTCTTTGAATAGACTAACACAAGAGTGATTAACAATGATTTTCTTCCTAATCACAAGGATCCACCCTAGAACAATGGTTTGCTATAGAGACTGGTCAGGCTGATGGAAACCCAGTTTGGAATGTAGGGGAGTCTGGAACTTCCTGGCAAGATACCTGACAAGGGTCTGAAGCTGATCAATTGATCCCATGGCAAAGGGGACAGAAACCTTATTTAAAGGCTGGGTCAGTTCCAGTCTCCCTCTCCTTCAGCATCTAACCATTGCCAGCAATGGAAGGAGAGCCAAGAGGGGTCTACCCACACGAACACAGAGTGGGCCCAATTTCTCAGGAGAAGGGCTGAGCATAGACACAGTTGGGAGTGTGAAAAGCTATTTGTTGTGTTGCCCAAAGGTCTCCTGTATGCTTTAAGAGTCAACGTTACTATGGCTTTAGAAGTCCTTGTGCAAAGCCTGTGTTCCTTGCTTTACCTGCCACGTGATCCCCAAGGAGTTAAATGATAAACTGGATTGCCCACGAAGATGGAACTCTGGTGGCAACATGCATAAGCAACTGGAAGGTCAGAGCACTGGCTTCAGGGCCTAGGGCAGTTGGACTCAGGAGACCCACATCTCAGATAAGGGTGGCAGACAAGGAATCTATATTCAGGAGTTTAGAGCTAGAAACTGACTAGATGCTGGCCAGACCCACTGGCTTGGAAATGTGGCTTCCAAAGGTTGGGACCAGTTACAACAGACTGGTGACTGTCCACTACGGGAACCCAATCAGGTCTGTAACGCCATCACCAGAGCATCTAATTTATGCAAAAATAGGGGTTTAATGGGACTTAAGTGACAGACAGGCCTCATGCTGGTCCCCTGCACAAAGGTGACTTTGCCCTCATGCTTTGCATTGTGTATGCAGTTAAATCTTTGCAGATAAATAGGACAAGACTACACTTCTTGCATGAGAATTATTGGCCTTGTGGATTAACGGAATGAGATATGACAAGATTCTACTGTACGGTATTGTTTAATAACACTCACTGAGACTACAGCTTAGCAGCCCAAACTAGTGTCAAGAAAACAGTAAGCATGTGGATATACAAAAATAACTTAATGGATTTTATGTATTGTATCAAAAAGGACAAAAACGCCCGAACCCCGAGTTAACAATTTAAGCAACAATAACAGCAGTTTTGTCAATTTATCTTAAAATATTGCACACAAGCTGTGTTAAAACAATAAGGTTTCAAAATCAAGAATCCAAAAGTTAAGAAATGCCAAAATTAAGGTTTCCTGAGCAACCTTAATCAGCCCTATTGTGCATATGCGTTATGATGCAATCTTTTATTACATGATCACATACTATTTTTTCCACATTTTGTCCTTTCTCTGTGCACAGAACATATCTGCTCTGGGGATGAACCAGGGTTGTGTAATGAAGGGGAGTTCATCAGCCTGCTTAGTGCGGGCAGAATCTTCAGGGAATGATCTGCAAAGTTTTAACAAGTCTCTGCTGAGCATGTGTGAACTGCAAATTTCAAAAGTTTATAATTTGGGTAGATTTTCATGAGGAAGGCAAAATGCACATTCCTGTCATAAAGGCCAATCCTGCCAAATTTCAAGTTTGTGCTCCAAAGTATATCTTCCCTCGCCTTGTTCTCAGAAATAGCTGAACTGGTTTGGCTGAAATTTTTTTTTTTTAAATTCAACCTAAGACAGAATACCCAGCATGGAAAATTTGAGCCCAAACGGTTAATGTTTGGCAAAGTCATAAGCAAATGAAAACAGGAAGTGTTGGGTAACCTTAATAATAGGTAGTGCTACCAACCCTGCCTATAAATAATATGGTATTGAAAAATCTGCATTCTGGAAAGTAGAGCCCTTTCAGCACTGGCAGTGGCTGGAGGCATTCTTTGGGACTGGAGGGCAAATGCTCCATGTGTTGTTTACCCTCCATTGTGCACCTGAGTAGGAGGAGCCAGAATCTGACCCTAGTTTTTGTTTCGTTGGTTCAATTTATTACAGTTTAATTTTCATTTTTCTAAAAACAGGAACAAAATAAATCTTTAATTTTTGAATCTGATTGATATTTTGTGTGCGCTCAGACAGGAGGAGCTGGATTCCCTACTCCTGAAGAAAGATGAGGACTTAAAGAATTTAAAACTTCTCATGGCCCAGAAGGAAACAGATTTGCAAGAGCTGAAAACCCAAAGGGCTTTATCTTCAGTACAGCTGGATCTAGCCATGAAAGAGCTTGAGGAGCTCAATAAAAACATCCTGATGTCTCAAAGAAAGTAAGAAACTAAGTGTAGGTTTCAGGCAGAAATGTGCATGTTTCTCCTTTCTTAGCTCTGGCTATTTCTGTTTGTATTCCAAAGAGCCATACAGGAACTCCTCACTTAAAGTCATCCTGGGTAATGTTGTTCCATTGTTACAGTGCTGATCAGTTAGGGAACATGCTCGTTTCAAGTTGTGCAATGCTCCCTTCTAACGTCGTTTGGCAGCTTTGTCCACTGCTTGCAGGAAGAGCAGCCCATTGCAGCTAGCTGGTGGGAGCTTGGAACCAGAGTGGACTGGCAGCCTGCCTATCAGCTCCCCCCATCAACTCCCCTAAGTTCCCTGTGCAGCAGCTGCCCAGCAGGCTATCAGTTGCTGGCAGTTTAGCTGTCCCTTCCCCACTGCCATGTGCTGCTCCTGCCCTTAGCCTTCGAGCTGGTCCTGGGAGCCTCCTGCTTGCTGTGCAGGGGGTGGGGGGAGGGAAGGAGGGGCTAATATCAGGGTGTCCCCCTCCTCCTGCACCCCACTTACGCCTTCTCCATATAGAGCAGGGGCGGGACATGGAGGGAGAGAGACAGAGAGAGCTTGGGGCAGCAGCTGCTGTCTCAACTTCCTGTTCCACTTAAAAAGACAATGTGATTAAGAATGTGATCAGCTTACTTAAAGGGGCAGCGTACATCTCTCTCTCTTTCCCACACACAAGTTGTGTGTCTGTATTTGTCTGCTGTGCTGTCTCCCTGCTGTAAAGTGTGAGAGGGTACATTAACAACAATGTGTTAACCCTTGAGGGCTCAGCCAAAAGCTAGTTCATCATTTAGCAGTAAGGTATTCCCTGGGAAATATCCCACTCTCTGACTTCACCACCTCAACCAAGTTTCACAATCATCATAACTGTGTATCAGTATTAAATTGTTTGTTTAAAACTTAAACTGTGTGTGTGCGTGCGTGCGTGTGCGTGTGTAATATAGACTTTTGTCTGGTGAAAAAAAATTCCCTGGAACCTAACCCCCTCCTGTACATTAATTCTTATGGGGAAATTGGATTATCTTAACATCATTTCACTTAACATCACATTTTTCAGGAACATAACTACAACATTAAGTGAGGAGTTCCTGTACCTCTTAATCTTGTGTCAAAGAGCAATGCATATATAAAGGTACAAACCAAGACACTCACCTGCATCCAAGTTGCGTTTGCTACATCTCATGAGAAGAAGGGCAATGGTGGCTGTATTGCAGTTTAGCAGCCTTAGGATTCAAAGACCATCTGAGGGCTGGTGGTTCTGGCATGAATTAGAGCAGCCTTTGGCACTATCCTCAGGGGCTCTTTTTGCAGTTGGGAATAGCTGGAGTGCAGTGACACTCTGGCTACACCCACCATCTTTTGGTTACAGCTGCTACACTGGCAGCAAAAAGTTGGACTGCTGATTCACTGGCCTTATATTACCCAGAGATTTCCCTTTATGCAAGTGTACTTCCTTTGTGGCCCTTTAAGCTAGCTTTCTGGCATGGAGGCACAAAGCAGCCAGAGCATAGTCCTAGACATAGTCCACAATATCCTAAATACATCAGAGCAAACCTTATTTGGTAGCACTACTGAGTTCTGTAATGCAATGTCAACGAGACTTCTTACACGACAGGATTTGGCTAATGAGGAGAAGCACTCTTATTATAGGAGTGATGCTTTGGGTAACATACTGCTTTTTTGTAAGGCATGGGCTGCTTTAGAGAGAGCATGAATCTTTTGAGAATAATTTCCATGTAAAAAGTAAAGAACAAAATGAAAAATGGATGAAAAAGGCAGAAAATGTCCTGGAATTTTCTCTCGTTACTTTATTTGAGCCATGGTTAAACTCAGGAGCTTGACAAGTCGACCCCCACAAAGGGTTTTCTCAGCTCTCAGAGCTTTTAATATCAGTACAAAACACAATGAGCACCGTATGCTGCCTGTCCTCAACTAGCAAACGTAAACTGTGCCAGTGTAAACCAGGTTTATTTAAAATAGCTGAGCATAGCTCATGAGTGTGACAAATTCAGATTAGCTGCTTTGCTGCCATACTTAATGACTGTATTCTGATCTGCAAACTTTGATGAGAAGCAATTTAGAATAATGTGACATAGCAGCAGTCAAAGGAGCTTGGAAAATTGTTGCAGCTCCCCTTATTAACTGTTCAATAGACTGTTCTGGCTGCTTCTTGCGTGCCTCTCAACATGAGCAGCAGCTCTTCATCTACGATCAATAGATGCAATGATCAAGGAATTGCTTTGCATGTGTGGTCAGGCATGGAGCACTGGGCTTTCACATCCTATCCTTTCCCTGGTAAGATAGTCACGTGACCTGACGTCCTTTGACTTTTTGCCTCTATACCTAACTGAAAGCACCGGACCTCAGTGTATGTTTTAAGCGTCCTTATATTTCCCTATCAAACTGTTGCACTCCAACAGAGGGAAGAATGGATGCAAATCAGAAAAGTGCTATTCATAGCACTGCGTTGTATTACTGGGAGGTACACGAAGATAAGCAGACTTGCATTATGTATTAGCTTCAAGGTGGCTGGCATTATGATAGTAAGGGGCTTCCACTGTGGCTATTTGAGGGGTCTCCCTTCTTTGCAATTTTTCCTTTCCCCACTCAGAAATTCTCCCCATTTTCCCTTCTCCCATCCCCTTTCCACTATTAACTCTCTCCCTCTCACTCAGTCAGGAGCTGTTGAAGGCCAGATGATCTTTCCTTTTCTGACAGTTAGTTCATGCCATTTGGTAGTGCCAGCGAAGAGAATCAATGAATATTTGTGGTCTCCCCTTTTCCCACTGTGATGACTGGTGACAGACCAGAGACTTGGAAGATGGGGCTTGTCTAGCAGCAAGTCAGTGAAGCATAATTTTTTGCCCTGTCTAAGAGCTAAAAAGCACCTAAAAGAAGAGCATTGATCAATGCATTTTAGGGTGCAATTCATCCCAGTGCACAGGGCAGCAACACTCACATCTTAGTCCCACAAAGGCTAATTTCACTCTTAGACTGTAATCCGCCCCTCCTTCCCATGTTGAATCTGAAATTGTCCTGCATGTTGGAAACCCATTATGAGTTGAGGTCCCAAAATAAACAACATCCAAGATATAAAGGCTCTGATAAAGGCACTATCAAAGAAATATAGCTATCATAATTGCATGTCCATTTATCATATCACATGGGTACCTAAGACCAACATGCAGTACTTGGTATTTAGTTGATAATTATTACTATTTTTCATGGATTAATTAAATTTGTACCTAGCAGATTACGTGATAATTATCCTTACATTTGTTATGGGAAACTAGAAATTGCATGGGTTGTTAACAACAAGCAAGCAGAATGTAATTGCAAAAACAAGATTTTGATCACAGAGGTCATCACTTCAAAGAACCAAGGCTATCTTACAAGATAAAAAACGGCCAGTTTAGCACCTGAAAATATGAAAAAAAAAGCACCAAGTGGGAGCTTTTCCACAGGCTGGAAGCAAAATCTTGAAAAATATAGGTTTGAGAAGTTGAACTGTTTGCTAGCCCCTCTGTCTAATTAAACATAGAAAAAGAGATTCACCTTGTTTTTTGGTCCTGTGGAAGACAGGGTGTTTTTAGGGATGGGGCACTGATCTGTAAGTCAGGCAGCTTCAGTTCTAGTCTTGTCGCTGCCACTACATGTAACCTTAGGCAAATCACACACTTCTTCTCCGACCCTTTGTCTGTTCCAGTGGTTCTCAACCTATTTACCATTGTGGGCTGCATCTAATACTACTTGTATGCCCTGAGAATGTCATATGGGCCCCAGCTCAGTGCTGACTGGGCCACAAGTGGTCCACGGGCCACAGGTTGAGAACCACTAGTCTTTTCTATCCATTTAGACTGTAAACTTTCTGGACCAGGGACTGTCTCTTATTATGTGCTTGTACCGCCCCTAGCACAATGGGGCATCTAGGTACCACTATAATAATTCATAAATAATATAATATAAAAATGATAAAGAATGGTATGTAGAAATAGTCCACCATCAATAATGGCGACAGCATTCTGAATTAAACTGTCAGTAGCATGGAAATCCATGTTTCAATGGTGAATCTTGAAGTCCTTTGTCGTGCAAGATTCCCAGTGGAGTCAATGGGAGCTCAGCTTGAATAAAACCTGCAGGATTTAGCCCTAAGATTGTCATCCAGTCCTTTCTGCCTAGTTAATAGAACACATGGGATGAGAACCCTTGTTCAAGACTCCCGCGGAGATCTGAGCTGGAGCAACGACAGCCTTAACGCGGAGGCTCTCCATTGTCCTTTTAAAAATTAATTTAAAATTCTCTGATTTAACTTCTGATTTTCTTGGACATTTATTTAAACATGGATTTTTTAAAAAAGCTAAAAGCTCATCATGGTCCTCCCTGCTAGAATCCCTTCAAATGTTGCTTCCAGGTATCTCTGCTGTAGCAGATGTCATGGGACTTCAAGGATGTTTAGAGAGGCATTGAAGTGCATGCGTTTAAGAACAGCCCTGGGCATTTTTACACATCCTCATCTCCACAGACACCAAGAGGAGAATATGCTCTGGTGTTCACACACACCACCACCACTTTCACTGCATGAAGAAACAGTTGGGAATTTTAATCCTGATTTGCACTTCTGTAGCGTTTTGCTTACTCGGGCCCTCAGAGAACATTTAGAAACACTGGTTAAGCTTCACAACACTCCATATAAATAATGTTGTTCCTATTTCACAGACAGAGAGACTCATGCAGTGACAAAGTGAGTGATTTACTTTGTGTTAGTACCAGAGCCACGAATAGTGGTGCTCAGGAGTTCTGATTCCTAGGTCCCTGCTCTGATCATTGTAGAGAACAATCTCATCTGCTAAATGGTCTACATTTTATTATTGCCAATGAACGTTTGTTGAACTCTCCTGTGGAGCATCTCAGTTGTGCAATAAATAGATAACAGTATGAAAGTTATTCATCCAAAATGAAGACAAGTAAGTGACCTAACAGTGGACAGTACATCCTGGGTTTCAAAGCTTAAGCTTGTAGACAGAATTGGCCAGTGGGGTTGTTCTGTTAAAGGCACAACATACTTTATAGCAGTTGCCTACTTGTTATTTGGGTAAATAGCAGCTGCCACTGAAATGTAAAAATCTGCCTTTGCATTAACCCCCTTAATTCCAAACCCTTCTGCTCAATGTTTCTCTGCCATTCCTAGCTTTTTTGAGTGTTTACACTCTAAACTCCTCAGGGATAGGATCTGCCAATAGATCGGGTCAGAAAATGTCATGTACACCTTATACATAGTAGGTTGTAGGCCTGCTACTAGCAGGTCATGCTTCTGTACCGGCTATAGATTGGCTACAGAGCTTTCTTCCCAGAGAGATACACCAGAGATATGTACACCATAAGATCCTGTAATGGCAGGAATGGCTGTTGTGAGCTTAAGTATGTTACACATGACACTACCTAATAGCTGAACAGTCCAGTACAGTTTAGCATTCCATGACATCTCCTCTTTTAAGTTTTACATTCCTACCATTTACAAAATTTATACTTTAAAGTTCAGTACTGTTAAGTCTCCTAAGTGTCTCTGAATTGGACTGGTTTTCTAATTACATGACCCAAACATGTAACAACTCGGTGTGGTGGGGTAAGGCCAGACGGCTATAGGAAAGTGCTAAGGAACAGATATGTTAGTCTCAGGCTAAACAAATCCCTGGTACCATTGGAACCTTCTAGAAAGGAGTAGAAACAGCTAGCCTGATTGGAACACCTGAAGCCAATCAGGGACTGGCTGAAACCAGTTAAAAACCTCCCAGTTAGTCAGGTGGGGATTGTGGATGTCAGGAGCTATGGGAGGAAGTTGTGCTGTTGGTGAGACTGAGTGTTGGACAACATATCATATGCAAGGAAGGAGGCCCTGAGGTAAGGGTGAAGTGGAGTTTGAGAGAGTGGGACTGCTGTGGGGAAGTAGCGCAGGGAATTGTATTGTGTTTTGTGGCTAAAAGGTCACCCATCTTAGCTGATACTATTAGGGTCCCTGGGCTGGAGCCCGGAGTAGAGGGTGGGCCTGGGCTCCCCGCTTTTTCTACCTCCCCTAATTAATCACTGAAATTGGAAGACAACAGAGACTGTGCCAGGAAGGATAGCTTCTCCTCACTGGCTTATGATGAAAATGGCTCAGTAGGCTGTGACCTTGTCTCTAGAGAGAGAAGGGCTACATGGAGGGTCACAGTGAGCCTCTGAGGCTAGTGAAATCCGCCAGGAAATGCAGGATCCATGAAGATAAGGACAGATTTGTCACATTGGTCATTTGGTCGCCTATTAGTTGCAACAACTGGCTGTGATTGGCTTAGAATCCTTGAGCAGTCTTCTTGTTCTGCATCCACCATCTGTAGAGTTTGTGCTATTGATTGCTCTTTCTGGAGGAACAAACTGTAGATATCAGTGGTTTCTGTTGAACTTTCTCTGGCTGGTCTCAAGCACATATGATCTGGGCAATGAATTCTTCTTTACAATAGCTGGGATAGTCTATCCTTTTTCTCCATCCATTTGACACAAGCACGGTCAGAGGTTCTAGAACAGGGGTAGGCAGCCTATGGCATGTGTGCTGAAGATGGCACGCAAGCTGATTTTCAGTGGCACTCACACTGCCCGGGTCCTGACCACTGATCTGAGGACCTCTGAATTTTAATTTAATTTTAATTTAACTTTAAATGAAGCTTCTTAAACATTTTATGTACTTTACATACAACACTAGTTTAGTTCTATATTATAGATTTATAGAAAGAGACCTTCTAAAAATGTTATTACTGGCACGTGAAATCCTAAATAAATGAAGACTCGGCACACCACTTTTGAAAGGTTGCTGACCCCTGTTCTAGAACCAGGCTCAAATCAAGTGACGTCTGTTGTAAAAGTAACGTCTTTTATCTTTTTTATCTGATTTGGCTACTTTTGTCTTGTCTGGCCAAAGCTGGAACAGTAGTCCTGAGTGGTATTCCCATCAGGAGTTGTGCTGGGCTACATCCAATCGCTACTGTTGGTGCTGATTGGTAACTTAGCAGAGCAAGCAATATATTTTTGTGTTGTAGGATTTTCTTGACTGTCTATACAGCCCTCTTAGCCTCTCCAGTCACTTGTGAGTAATGTGGGCTGTTAGTAGTATGATCAAAATTATATTTCATTTGGAATTATTTAAATTCCACAGCAGTGAATTGCACTCCATTGGCCACCGTCTTTTGATCAGGTTAATGCAATTTAACCCAATTGCTAATTATGTTCCTGGGAAAAATCTGGTAGCAGCAGATGCCCTACCATAGAGTCCAGTATCTCACTCAACTACCTGTGAGCTCAAAGATGATGTAAAAGTGCATGTGGATGCTACAGATGCGTACAGACCAGTGTCAGAAAAGAAACTGCACCAGCTACAAAAAGCAACCTCAATAGACACACAACTTCAAGGAGTTACATTAGGGCAAGCTGGTTACCTGGCTGTTGTGGAATATTTTTCCAGGTTATTGAGAAACTGAAGTGCACTGTCTCTCACTTTAGTATTCCAGGATAACTAGTGATGGATGATGGCCAATGGACTGCAATTCACTGCTGTGGAATTTAAATAATTCCAAATGAAATGTGGTTTGCTTCAGGTCTTTTCCATTGAAGAGGATTACAAGAGGTTTGTGGTCTCTTATCAGTGCAAAAGAATCCAGCCCACACAGATATCTGCAAAAGTTCTTATGAAGTCAGTTTCTTAATTTAGTGCTCATGGTCATGATGTATTGGATTTAATTGTTCATTTCACTGTTTTGTTGCTATAGAAAGGTCTTGTTCATATTGCCTGAGGTAATTTGCTAATGTAGGCCATGTCTCGGTTCTGGTACATATGTTAATTCATTCAATTCTTGAATTGCTTTTACCTTCTCAGGGTTAGGACTTTGTTTTTTGTCCATCCCAAAAACTTGATTTAGGGTAGACAAAAAACTCACTTTTCTTTGTTTAGCTTCAGTCCAGACTGACTGAACTCCTGAGGGATAGGACCTGCCAAAAGAGCAGATCAGAAAAATGTTTTTTTTCCTCCTGCAGAAAATGTCAATTTTTGTTGTTGTTGAAAAACAGATATCCTGAAAAGTTAAAATGTTTCAGCTATGGCCAAACTGATGAAAACTGAAAATAATTCAGCCAAAAACTGGGGGAAGGAGAGAGAAATAATTTTTTGTCAAAAGTTTTCCATTATTCAACATAAAAATGAAAACATTTTGAGGAAAACAGACTTTTTTGTGATAAATTACATTTAGTTGAAGCCCCCCCCCAACAAAGTTTCAATAGAAAATTTTCAACCAACTCTAATTGCTGATTTTATCAGTAAAATGCCATGTGCATCTAAATCACTTCCTGAACTATCCTAAACAACTCATCCCCTTTCTCTGTATTAAATATCACATATATGATACAGCCTTCCACAGTCTTTATTGAGGGAAACCTTCCAATTAAGTCATGAAAGGTCTTGGTCCAAATTCAAGGGAGTCATTAGACATGCACAATTTACACACAGGCTGGATTTGGCTCTACATCTTAATTTGGTGCATGAATATAACTTAAATGAGCCTGTAACAATAGTTTTATGGCTATCACTACAAGAAATTTTAAAAAACCAACAAAATATTTTATTAGTTATTTCTAGTCATAATATGTAACTTGTTCCTGGATAAATTTTAACTCCCTCACATTACATACAAAAAGCAGAACTAGAGTCTAATGGCTGAGGACCTGACCCCACGAGGTCCCATCTGAACTAAGCATCTATAATTAAACTGGGTTTAGATACATGTAAGGAACTGGGTGTAGCTAGTGTGGTCTGGTGATCACAGCTGGGCTGATATCAAGAAGTCAAGGATGGCCAGAAAGTGGTCATTGGTGAGTAAGGATTGGGGTAATCACTAGAGCCAGCATCGATCAATAAGGGTCAGAGTCACGGTATGGTCAGAGATTGGAGAGCAGAGAGCAGACTGGAATCAGGAGGCCAGAGTCGGGATGGGGACAGAGACTAGAGATTAGAAAACAAGATGAGGTCTGAAGTCACAGCAGGCTAGAAGTCTCTGTGATTCCCAGACAACTTCCTTGGTTACCTTCCAGGGTTAAATAGTATAATTGGCCAATCAGAAGGCCACAGGCTGCTGTCACTCTGGACCCTTTGGGCAGTACTTCCTGTGGTGTCTGATCTCCATAGTGTTCCCTGTGGCACTCCCAGGCTCTGCAGTTTTGCGTTCTAGACTCATATATGGGTTCTACACCAATGCTTTTCAAATGGTGGGTCGTGACCTGGCATGTAAAGCACTGAGTTGCCTTGCTCTGGTCAGCACAGCCAACCTGGATATTAAAAGTCCTGTCGGTGGTGCTACCCAGTTAAGGCAGGCTAGTGCCTACCTTTTCTGACACCTCGCTGTGCCCTGGAAGTGGCCAGCAGCGGGTCCAGCATCTAGGCAGGGGTCTGGGTGGGGCATGGCACGGTGCTCCACGTGCTGCCCCCACCCTGAGCTCCAGCTCCGCACTCCCATTGGCTGTGTACCAGCCAACTGGAACAGGGAGGGGAGGGCGGTGCCTGTGAGTGTGAGCCTCTGCCTAGGAGCTGGACCTGCTGCTGGCTGCTTCTGGAGCACAGTGTACCTCGGCTGTGCCGCTGACTGGGAGCTGCTGGAGGTCAGTCTTTGCCTCAACCCTGAGCCGCCCCAGACTTGGAACCCCTTCCTGCACCCCAAACCCCTCATCTCTGGCCCCACCCCAAAGCCTTCATCCCCAGTGCAGAGCCCTGACCTTCCCCTTCACCTCAACCCACTGCCCCAGTCCTGAGCTCCCCCAAACCCAGCATCCCGCCTGCACCCCAAACCCCTCATCCCCAGCCCAGAGCTTGCACCCCAACCCAGAGCCCTGACCTCCTCCCACACCTTAACCCCCAGCCCAGAGCCCCCTTCCACACCCTGAGCTCTTCATTCCCAGCCCTACCCCGCAGCCCTCACTCCACACTCCAACCCTCTGCCCCAGCCCTGAGCCCCTCCCACACCCCGAGCCTCTCATCCCCAGCTCCATTTGGTCAAGGCGTTAACAATTTTCTTCAACTGAGTCCCCAGAAAAAAAGTTTGAAAACCTCAGTTCTAAACTCCTCCTTACACCATAATTCAATCTAAATTGGTTCCTAACATTGGCTCCTAATTCTGCAAATAAAAGTAGTCTCATTAACCATTGCTTGGCCGGGAAGTAGAAAGCCTCGTCTACACTAGGGCTGTTTACCCCAATAAATAAATCCCATCATTGCTAACAGCAGAGAGGAAAGGAAAACGTGAATCAGGAAAATATTTAAAACTATTCAGTGAGAATAAACCGGTATTTTAAGAATGCCTTGACTACCCCAATACCAAAGCAAACACTTTTCACATTCTTATTATAAAACAAAGAAGGGATCCCAAAGACAGTGCCTTACTTGCAACTACTAGTTGCTCTCTCTCTGCATATTGAAGAAGCTGCAGCCAAATTGCAAAGTAATTGTCCCTTTTTCAATAAGCTGCTTTTTTCTAACATTTATGCTATTTATACTTCTCCATTAATTGTAAAACTACTACTCTTTTCCAAAGCAAAGCGATCACTAAAAGCTGTGAGATCCATTTATCTTTCAGGCCAGACTCACTAGGAAAAGCCCTAACCCCACTAAAGATAGTGGAAAAGATCCTGTTGATTTCACGAGAGCCAGGATACCACCAGCAATTGCATTAGGGCTCCTTTGTATTAGCCAGGCTGGCAAAAAGGCAGGTAGGACAGGTATAATCTCTACTCCCAGCAAATAGCTTCTGCACAAAGAGCCTGCATGTCAAGTACAGAGCTGGTCTTCATGCCTCTCTAGAATAGTCTTTTGCTTCCCCCAGGGCAGGTGGTGTTCTCAGTGGAGGCAGGTCAGAGGGAGCAGGGTGAGGATGCAAACTTGTCCTGAGGATTCCATCCCCTAGCAATGTCCCATCTGGCTTTTGTAACAGGACCCAAGTTAAGACTGTGCAAGCCCCATGGCTCACACCAGCTGTCTAGGGAGGCAGAGGAATGTGTCTGGCTCTTCATCCTCCTGTGGGTCACTTTCCTCCCCCCACAGGGTTCCCCAGTGGATGTGCTAATAGTTCGTGTTTCATAACCACTTTGATTTGGACTGATACCTTGTGAAGAACAACAGTGATAGATTTTTCTCTTCATCCCTGACTACTTTAGGTATGAAGAGGAATTTTCCCAGCGACTGAACTTACAGGACCAGGTACTGCAACTCAAACACCAGCTGGAGCATCAAAAAGAAAATTGTTTACAGGTGAGGCTAATAACCCTGCTCCTAAATTGTGCTTTTGAAGCCTCTTCAGCCTCTCTTTCTTAGACTGCTGAAGATTCTGCAGAATTGTCCTTCCCTAGCAATGGATTAACATGGACAGCTTTTTAATAGAGCACACTTGGGAAGCTGGCATCAGTGTATGTTTATAGGGCCAGGTCTCCATAATTCCAAATATGAAGGAAGTTTTCCACTGCCCAAAAACTTGTTGGCATATAGAGCCAGCTTCAGGATTTTCCCACCAACTCTGCCATGTGGGTTAGCTGGATCTCTGCATTACTGAAAGCCCCACTAACTAGGGTTTGTGCTCTTTAATACCTTCTTCCTTGTCTATTACAGTGGCCTGTGATACACTGATGTCCATACCATCTCTGTGTATATATTTTCTTCTTGCTTTGGTCAGGAAGGGTGGTCTTTGGTTAGAGTCAGAAACCCAGATCGTATTCCTGGCTCTGTCTCAGTTTTCCTGGCCCTGATTCTTGTGCTATCATTTCTAGGACAGCAAGGTTGGGCATAAAATGCTGCTACTGGCTGAAGCGACTAGAGAATTTGACTGTGCTAGTGTTACACTCTCCTACTGCTGCCAGGTAGATAATTACACCAAGTGAAAGGGGAATCAAGTCCTCTGTGTGAAACTAGGCAAATCACTTCCTGTTGTGCTGAAATGAGTTGCTGTGAGGGGGCAGAGAATTAGACTCCCCATTCTAATGCATTGACTTTCCTCCCTGTACTCTAAGTACACTGATTTAATCAGCCTAGACCCTGTCCACATTTCTGACTAGCCCCAGTTTCTTGTCTATGGCCAGCATTTGGTGTAGTGCAGAGGTGCTGACTCAGTACAGATGAAAACAAACTGGAGCCTGTGCTGACTGAGCTTGAAGCAGGTGCAAACCTTGATTAGCTCAGCTGCTGCAAATCCCTACACTGGGTAAGACCCAGAAAGAGTCTGTTGCTCAGGAAGGTGTTCCTTGAGAGCAGGGATCTCAAACTCAAATGACCAAGAGGGCCACATCAGGACTAATGCATTCGCCTGAGGGCTGCATCACTGACTGACTGACTGACACACCCACCCCACCCCATGCCTTGCCTTCCCTGCCCCCATTCCAACCCCTCCCCCAAAGTCCCCACCCCAGCTCCACCCCTATTTGACCCCTTCCACAAATCCTGACCTCTTTACCCCTCCTCCCCTGTGTGTGGTCATTTGTAGGAGAGCAAAGTTGGGCATAAAATCCTGCTACTGGTTTAAGCAACTGAACAGCTGTTTGGTGGTGGTAACTGCCTGGAGAAAGGCAGAGGAGTGGAGGAGGCAGGGAGCTGAGTGGCCATTAATGTCTGCAAAGTGATTTAAAATTCTGGGAGTAAAGTGGTTAGCATAGGGTTTAATTGGCTTCCTCTGGTTATTATGGGATGGAGCCATGCTCTACCCCTCTCTTACTTGTGTGTAGTTGGTGGGAATTTCTGCTATCCTGCCTCTGTTGTGATGCAGTTAAATAAAGCAACAACTTCCCAGCTTACAGTTCTGTGAGTAGACATTTTTGTTTTGCTGAGTGGCTCTTTTACAAAAAGCAGGGATGGCATTACAGAGTAAAGTATTATTACCTTATGATGTGTGTTTTGAGACTAGAATACTTTTTAATCCTGGGCTACCTTGTTATGTATAATTTACCCTTAGTTAGATCTGCTGCATTTTAGGTCTGTTAACACTTACATTATTACATTTTGTTTGGGGGTTAAATTTTTCCCACCTTGAGAGTATGTTGGAACAGAAGTAGTCAGCATAGCTGGAAATGGTTCTACCTGAACTAGGTTTGTTTACTTATGGAGCTGTACAGAGATTTTGTTTAAAAAGAAATTGTTGGCACTTGTTACACAGTGAGATTACTATGATTTCTGTTGTGGAAGATTGAGGTACAGCAGCCAAGGCATGGTTACTGTGAAATGCCAGCTGAGACAGGCAGTTGAGGGGAATGGCTAGAGAAATGGAGAAGATAAGTGAGGTCTTGTAGGAGGTTGGTTTGTTTGTTTGGTTAACAAAACAGATTAGTCAATGGGGGCTGACTAGCTGAAGCCAAAAGGAGGTAAAGGCGAGGCCCATAAAATGCCAGCAGCTGTTAAAGGCAATTTGTGTCACATCCTGAGCAAAAAACATGGTTCTTATTAGGGGTAAGCAGTCAAAGTTTAAGACTAGAAGAGACCACCAGATTATTCAGTCTGACCTCCTGTGTATCCCAGGCTACTAAGCCCCACCCAGTTACCCCTGTATTAAGATCAGTAACCTGGTTAGACTAAAGTATTACAGCTTTCAGAAGACTAAACTATTGCATGCCACAGGCAGAGAAAAGAAAGGACCCAAAAGCACCAATGTCTGGGCCTCTGCAATGGCAGAGAACTGATGTGGTGAGAGAGACCTAGCTGATTCATTAGTATGCCTCTCCTGGCTGCTGGTGTCTGGGTTCGCTATTCTGTATTTCATTTATTTTTTTTAAACTGAAGTATTAATTTTCTCAGTCTGGCTTGTTTGTTATACTAAGTAATTAAAGGGCAGCCCCATTGCTGTCTCTGGCTGGCAGGCAGGCATCAAGGGGGCAACCAAAATCTTCCCTGCCCATAGAGATAAGAAAACACATGAATCAGTGCATGTGTTAGGAGTACTCCTTTGCTCAGACAAGGAGCGGCAGTAAAAAGTCCTTTCTGTAACTCAACAACCACCTTGCTGATCTAGACCAGTGTTTCTCAAATGCGGCCACCAGGGGCTTTTCATGTGGCCACAGCCTCTTGGATGGTGAGTGACAGCTAGAGGAGGGGAGCGCAAAGCAGTGGCCCCTCCCCAGGGCCTGCAGCAGGGGTTAGGCTCTGTCCCCCTTTGGAGCCACAAACAAACTAGAGAAGCAGGCAACTGTTGTGAGTTTCCCCACCTTCCTAAGGGTGGTGGGGCTCGGGCTTCCGGCTTCAGCCTGGGGGTGGCAGGCAGTAGGCTCAATTTCCTGGCCCCAGAGTCTGAGTCTGGACACAGGACCCTGGGCTCTAGCCCTGTTCCCCAGTCACACGGCAGCAAGTGCTGGTCTCGGGTGCTGCTACCACCCCGCATCCCTGCTGTGTCCTCTGGCCACGGGCTTCAGCTGCATGGCT
This sequence comes from Dermatemys mawii, assembly GCA_007922305.1. Classification (NCBI taxonomy): domain Eukaryota; kingdom Metazoa; phylum Chordata; order Testudines; family Dermatemydidae; genus Dermatemys; species Dermatemys mawii. Next base: position 26,648,788 of record ML677350.1, on the reverse strand, counting down.
GCAGAGCTCTGGCCCCAGGATTACCAACATCCCATCGCCTGTGGCCTCCCACTGTCTCCCCTAACCTCTCATCCACCCACCCCATTGCATCTGGCCCCCACTGCTTCCCTACCCACCTCCCCATCCAGGGCTTCATTTGTTCCCTGAGTAAGTCTGTAATGAGAAGTGATATGTGTATGTTTAATACCACTTTTTGCAGCTTACCAGCTAGCTAGCAAGTCTCCTATTGTGAAAAGTGATATTAAAAAACATTCAAATATCACTTTTCACAGATGTAGAGTTACTAACTAGCAAGTCTAAAAAAAGCAATCAAAAAGCAAAAGAAACAGTAACAACCAAAAAAGACAAGAACATGCGAAACATTGTTTCTATTTTGTTTAGGTCCAGTAAAGAACAGACACAACTGTACATTATTTTTATTACTGAGTCTGCAAAAAAAAAAAAAAAAAAAAGGGACATAAATTACAAGGATTTGGCCATGTACACGTGCATATTTCTTTTTTACTTAAAGTTAGTTAAATATTTTAGGAAAAAGTGTCAGAGTGGCAGCAACACTTAGGGGTTGCACTATGAGACAACGAACAATGTGTTGTGAGAACCCCTGCTCAGTTGGGAGAGAGGTTTGATTGGAATCCCTCTGAGTGCAGACAAAAGAGAGGAAAATTGGACAGGGGTTAAGGTGCCAGCCTAGGACTCGGGAGATCTGGGTTCATGTCTCTCTTCCACCACAGACTGTCTGTGTGACCATAGGCTCAGAGTGACAAATGAATTTAAAGGCACCTAGAAAATCCTTGTAACAATAGGATTTATAAAGCCTGGGTTAGGTGCCTGGGCTCCAATAGGATGTATGTGTGGGGGGGAGCATGCCTCAGGGTACGCCTACACAGCAAACCCCTACCAACACTGAATCTCAGAGTCTGGGTCAACTGACTCAGGCTTATGCTACGGGACCAGGTCTCAGAGCCTAAGTGCCAGCTCAAGCTCAAATATCTACCCTGCTATTTTCAGTCTCCTAGCATGAGTCTACGAACTAGGCAGGAAGCTGTCTAGGCCAGCCAATAGGAGATGTTGACAAGAGGGTCTGTCCTAAACCCTGTCCCTCGCCCAGAGTTTGAAGACTAAGTGTGGGCTACAGGAAGCTGCCTAGCTTTGCCTCATATAGCTAGAAATCCTCTCCTGAAGTCATGTGGCTTAGGTGCCTAAGCTGTTTCTTGGGGCTTGGTTACACTGGCACTTTATAGTGCTATAAAGCCCCCACGAGCGCTATAACCTCCTCCCCGTCCACGTAGAGCGCTATAACTGCGGAGTTATAGCGCTCCTCGTAATCCACCTCCGCATGGGGAATAAGGGCTGTAGCGCAGCTGCTGTAGCGCTACAGCAAGAATGTGGACACCCACTGCGCATTAATTGACCTCCAGCCCGTCCCATAATTCCTGTTGGAGCCACTCTGCTCATCACTTGCAAACTCTTTTGTCCTGTCCTCAGGTGACCACGTGTCAGACCCACCCTTTAAAGTTCCAGGGAAATTTGAAAATCCCCTTACTGTTTGCTCCAGCCAAGTGTGGTGTGCTCTCAGGGAATCCTTGCAGGTGATCATTCTCATTGATTTGATTGATTGCGTGGCGTGGTCTCAGGGAATTGTTGCAGGTGATCATTCTGACTGATCATGACTCCACGTGCCATGCCTCCTCGCAATAGGCGATCCCCAACATGGAGCAATAGCGAGGTGCTGGACCTCACCAGCTGTTGGGGGGAAGAGGCTGTTCAGTCTCAGCTGCGGTCTAGCCACAGGAATTTTGATACCTATGGGCAGATATCACGGGCGTTGGCGGAAAGAGGCCATGAGTGGGACACTCTGCAGTGCCGTGTTAAGGTAAAGGAGCTAAGGAATGCGTATCACAAAGCCTGCGAGGCAAACGGCCGCTCTGGAGCAGCCCCGGTGACTTGCAGATTTTATAAGGAGCTGCACGCGATACTTGGTGGTGATCCTACGGTCACTCCATCGACCACTATGGACACTTCCCAGCCCACCAGTGAAGGGGGGGTGAGGAGGAGGAGGACGAGGCGGCAGTGACCCAGGGCATGGAGTTGTCCCTGGACGCATGCAGCCAGGAGCTCTTCTCAACCCAGGAGGGCAGCCAGCCACAGCGTCCAGTGGTTGCAGGGGCCAGCTCAGCAGCGGATTGCGGAGGTAAAGCTGCTTTTCTATGGGGAAGGCAGGCAGCTTGGGGTGGAAAGGGATGCTTGCATGCTTGCCTACGTGTGGAATAGAGCATTGATGTAGTCTATCACCTCGCAGTAGTCATCATCAGTAATCTCTTCAAAGGTCTCAATAAGAGCGCTTGCAATGCGCCTGCGCAGGTTTCCCGGGAGAGCCAGCGTGGCCCCTGTCACGGTCACTAGTCCCCCTCACTGTGCTACAATGGGTGGGGGGAGCATTGCTGCACATAGGCAAGCTGCATATGGCCCTGGGCGGAAGCCGCATCTCATTAAAATCCCTTCCCTTTGTTCCTCAGTGACTCAAAGCAACGAGATATCTTCCAGGACAAACACCTACAGAGAATGTTGGAACAGTGTTCAGAGTAGGGCTCCTGCCACTTCCCGGCACTCCCCCCCCGCCCCCGCCACAGCTTTTCAGGGCAGGGAAGAAATTCTTCCCCCTGCCTGCTGCTCAGAGTGGGGCTCCTGCAACTTACCGGCACTCCCCACCCCCTCCCCCTCCCCCGGCACAGCTTTTCTGGGGCAGGGAAAAAATAATTTCCCTTGCCTCTGGAGTGCACTCACCATGGCAGGGGCTCCGTTGCTGTATCTGTGCTCTCTGCGGGATAGGCAAACGAGGAATGCGGGGGAATCATAGGCATGTCTGCTCTTTACAAGGGAACCACTGTTAAATGTATCTTTTTATTTTAGAAGGGTCGTCCTTGAGCCTTGTGCCATTGCTCTTATCAACAGCTGAGAGGCTGAGGCGACTGAGGAAGCGGCCACGAAGGAGCAAAGAGGATCTTGTACAGCAAGTAATGCAACAGGCTGTAATGGAGAATCAAGTTGCACAAAGGTGGAGGGAGAACGAGAGCAAGTTGAGGGAGAAGGCACGGAAGGAGAATGCGATTCACCGCCGGAAAAGCACCGATAAGCTGTTCTCATTACTGCAGCTTCAATTGGAGACTATGCAGCGGATTGTCACCCTTCAGGAGGAGAAGCACCGCGCTCTCCACCCCAGTTATTATTTGCCCCAAATCCCTTCCCCTTCTGTGCCTCAGTACCCTCCAGGCCACTATCATCAGCTATATGGTTATCACCATCCACAGCTGCCTCCAACCCCTCTGTCTTCACTGAACAACCCCCAAATCCTGGACCATTATCCACTGCAGTCAACCCCAATAACATGCCTTACTGCCCTCCGCAAATGAGGTTCGGGGGACATGGCCACTGTGAGGGCACTGGAGACTCAGAGACCCGGACATATTCCGATCTCTGACTGACCCCATGCCACCCCCATTGCACCTCCCCCGGCTTTCCCCTCACACGCATCACAATATTTTCTTTCAGCAACCAAAGTACCTGTTCAATAAATGAATTGTCGTCTTAATAAATGGGTTTCTTTATTAAGTGTACATACATTATTACAGGCTACAGAAAAGCAAATGCCTGTTCCTATTAAAAGAATGCTCCCTCCCTCCCTCTGTCTGCACCTCACTTTAGAACTGGCTTTCAGCCTCAAAATGCTCCCTCAAGGCTTCCCTGATCCTAACAGCCTCACGCTGGTCTCCTCTAAGAACCCTGCTCTCTGGCTGTGCATATGTGGCCTCTAGGCATTGAACCTCCGAGGACCATGCCTGAGTGAAGCCTTCGCCTTTCCGCTCACAAAGATTATGTAGGGCACAGCATGCAGAAATAACCGTGGAGATACTACCCTCGGCCAAGTCTAGCCTCCCATAAAGACAGCGCCAGCACGCCTTGAGACGCCCAAAAGCACACTCCACAGTCATTCGACACCGGCTAAGCCTGTAGTTGAACCTTGCCTGACTGCTGTCCAGGATCCCTGTGTAGGGTTTCATGAGCCAGGGCATTAAAGGGTAAGTGGGGTCGCCAAGAATCACTATGGGCATTTCCACTTCCCGCACGGGGATCCTCTCGTCTGGGAAAAAAGTCCTGGCTTGCAGCTTCATGAACAGGCCGGTGTTGCAGAAGATGCGTGCATCATGCACCTCTCCAGACCAGCCAGCGTTAATGTCAGTAAAACGCCCACGGTGATCCACAAGCGCCTGGAGAACCATGGAGAAGTACCCCTTTCGGTTAACGTACTCGTCTGCTAGGTGGGCGGGCGCCAGAATAGGTATATGGGTCCCATCTATCGCTCCTCCACAGTTAGGGAAACCCATTTCTTCAAAGCCAGCCACGATGTCATGCACGTTACCCAGAGTCACGATTTTTCGTAGCAGGATGCGATTAATGGCCCTGCACACTTGCATCAGCACAGCTCCAACGGTCGACTTTCCAACCCCAAACTGGTTGGCCACCGATCGGTAGCTGTCTGGTGTAGCCAGCTTCCAAATCGCGATAGCCACCCACTTCTCCATTGGGAGGGCAGCTCTCAATCTGGTGTCCTTGTGCCGCAGGGTGGGGACGAGTTAAGCCACTTTCATGGGACTGTGTGCTCTTCTCATTCAAAAGTTTTGCAGCCACTGCTCATTGTCCCAGACTTGCATGACGATGCGATCCCACCACTCAGTGCTCGTTTCCCATGCCCAGAAGCGGCGTTCAACGGCCGTGAGCATGTCCATTAATGAGACAAGAAGCTTCGTGTCAAACGCATTCACCGCTTCGATCTCGTCTTCAGACTCATCACTGTCATCCTGCATGTCAAAGATTAACTCCACTGCACACAGAGATGTGCTGGCGACAGTCGTCAGCATGTTCCTCAGCAGTTCTGGATTCATTGCGGCACACAAGAATGGAAGATGGAGCGCGCCTTGCTGAAACTGTTGAAAGATGGCGCCGGAGGTGGAAGGAAACACAGGGATTGCTGGGATATGCCAAAAAGCATCATGGGTAGTTGAAACAGGATACAGAATGCCCCGCAAGTGACGCCCCCCCTACCACAAGGCATTGCGCCAGATCGGGAAGAGGTGTACTGTGGGATACATGCCCTAATGCGCTGCTCTTAATGCCGCATTAAGTGCCGCAAATGTGGCCATGCTATAACGCTGGAGCATCTCAGTGTGGACATACAATAGCACTATTCATATTACTGTATAAGGGGGCCGCTATAACCAATAGCGCTATAATCTTGTAAGTGTAACCATGCCCTTGTAAGCAAGAGGTGGCCTCCCTTATAACCTTTTACCCTTTGGTTAGTGCAGAGGCTCTCAAACTGGGAGTTCTCCCCTTTCCCCCAGGAAGGGGGCATGAAATGTATTCTGAGTATGTGAGACGCTTTAGGGGGAAAAAAAACTTCCTGCACAGTCAGAGCTGGGCGCCCAACTGGGAGCTGCCACTCTCTGCTCTGCGACCCTTACTTAAGCACTACTGCTAGTGGCAGCGCTGCCTTCATGGCTGGGTTCTCCGGCCAGCAGCTGCCACTCTTGCTCTGCCTTCAGAGCTCTGCGACTGGAGACCAGTGGTTGCTGGCCAGATGCTCAGAGGGGGGCATAAATAGGGTTACCAAATGTCTGGGTTTTCTCAGACATAGCTGTAATGGGTTGTCCCTCCCTGGGGTGCAGTCTGGGAGCTGTGGGAACTGCTGTGCTTCTCTATGATACACACCTGGTCTGGGGACACAGCCAGCCTCACCCAGGTCCTGTTGTCACCCAACATGACAGCAGGTGCTGCCACACACCCAAACTGTGCTACCTGAGTCAAACAGCAGACTCCATCCAGTTTCCTAGCTTCCCAGGCATGTATCTCCCTCTGGGATGTAAAGCTAAAATTATATTGTCTTTAACTACACAAGGATCTGAACAGTGTAAACACATTAATATGTCTGCCCCCTCTCAAAGTAGAGAGGAACATGCACACTTCGAGTAACCAAGCTGAAATTTTTCCCAAAACACTTCCTTTGAAGGCACACTGGTTTAGGGTAAAATGTAAAACAAGTTTATTATCTACAAAAAGATAGACTTTAGGTGATAGCAAACAGATCAAAGCAGATTACCTACTAAATAAACAAAACTACAAATTCAGACTATCATACTAGAAAGATGAGATGTGAGTTAGCAAATTCTTCCTGTGGCTGATGATACAAGCTTTCAGATTCTTAAGCTTTGCAAATTGAAATCCCCTTCCCTGTTCCTAGTCTTTTTCTTTTGCAGCTTCTCTCAGGTATTGGGGAGTGAAGAACAACAGATGCCGTCACTCTCTGCCTTATCTAGCCTTAGCATATGATGGGAGCCCTTTATTCCAAAAACAGTTTCCATCCCAGTTTGTGGAAAAATACAAATACCTGAAATGGAGTCCAGAGTCATGTGGGCTGGTCACATGGCCTTGTAGAGTCACAATCCATAGGCTGTTAGGAGTGCACTTAGGATGGCTTTCCAGATAGGGATAAGCTTCTCCTAAGGTCTATTGTTTTCCCTGATGTCCCATTTTCCTGAATGGGCCCTTCACAAGGAGCTATTTAAACTGGAAGTATCTTGCATACTCAGGAGATTATCTAGTACAACCCCCTGCTCAATGCAGGGCCAATCCCTATTTTTGCCCCATATCCCTAAATGGACCCCTTAAGGATTGAACTCACCACGCTGCGTTTAGCAGGCCACTGCTCAAACCACTGAGCTGTCCCTCCTCCTTTGCTGAATTATCCCTCCCCCTATAGTCACATCCAGGTGTGACTATGTGTGAAAAACATATACATAGTTAATATTCATAACTTCCGATACAAAGCTGATACATGCATACAAATAGGATAATTATATTCAGCAACTCATAACTTTTCCAATGACACCTCACCTGACCCATCTTGTACAAAATGCATTATAATTATGCCATAATCCAATCATAATATCACTATGAAGAATAGGAGGTGCAGTGTCACAACAGCCTCTTTTCTGAACCTTTGGCTTCTTTGCAGGCATATTTTTCAAATAACAGGCAATGTCTTGGATTTTTGCAGAGCAATGGTTGAAGCTCAGAAAGAGCTCTGATTGGTCCTTCACTGTAGCTATAGGTGATTGGTCCATTCCCCACCACCTGCAGTTGCCGGGTCCCTTCCCTCCCAGGCCTCGGCTCCTAGCCCTGGCGGGGGGATCTCCTAGCGAGGTACTGACTGATGAATGGTGCTGCATCCTGGGCTTCTGCCAGCCACCCTGCCACTGTGTTAGGGAGTGATGCTGCCCCCTCACACCAGTGAGTGTGTCCCCACAGAGAGTACCCCCTCGAATACACACACATCCGCCCAGCACTCTCGATTATACCCACCTCCAGCTCTCTTGTGCCCTCCCATAGCTCTCCCCCACCACTTCTGGTACTGTCCTCTTTTTGGGAACCTGACATATGGTAACCCTAGGCATAAAGTACTACATTGCAAGGAAAGGTGGAGGTATCAAATAAGTCTGAGAACCCTTGGGGTTAGAGCACACAACTGGATGTTAGAGCCCTTGGTTCAATTCCCTCATCTGTCTGCTGAGGAGAAGGGGGTTGAACAGGGATTCCCTCCTTCTCAGGTGAAAGGACTTGATGGGCCATAGCACATTCTGTGTTCTTTTTGTAAGCCTGGCAATGATAAGCATGTTGTTACACAGAGCTTAACATGAACATTTATTCAATAGATGCATAAGTTGATGTGGATGATCTTGGAACCAAAAAGCAGGCACAAGAGCAACAGCTTGTACTCCTCTTGGAAACCAGCCGGAAACAGGACAACACTTTCTCTTTCATATATTGCCAAGATTGTATTGCTGTACCATACTCTGTTGTAAATTCCAGTACCCTCTTGTGTGCATCCAAGCAGAGGTTCCACTAATTTACACACTGTTGCTGTGTTTTCTCTTCTTCTATATTATTTATACAAGATTCTTCAGTTTTTATGTACTGCAGCTCATCTGCTATTGCACTGACCCCCATTACCTTCACTTGTAGTACTGAGCAGGGGAATATTAGTTTTAGCATTGCTGCAGAGTGAAGGAGATTCAAGTGGGTCTTAATAACCCCACCTTAATGAGTGGTTAGATAAAACATCATTGCTCTCCCTCGTATACTATGAGCTTCCTCTGTGCAGGTGCACTGTGGGGGAAATGGATACAGAGAAGTCTCCTCTCACCCAGACTTGGGCATCTTAGCAGGAACTGGCCAAAATACAGCGCTTGTGCTTCTTTGAGCATTAAGGTGATGGCCCAGTTAGCATGGTTGGTGCATTCCATCTTTCCACAGGGAGCATAGCTGTTCAAGTGCATGACATTGGCTGAGCCCTGGTTCTCCGTGTACCATCTATTTGAATGCATGCAAACCCCTCCCCTCCAAAAAAGAGACTAAAGATAAACATCCTCCATAGTGTTCTCTGTGAGTCATTTTGTCTATAGTAGGATAGGTGTTTTTCCATGAATGGCTAGATTTTGCCTTCTGATATTCTGAAGGTGCAGTTTGGACCCAAGGAAGTATTCAGAGTGGTGGGGGAGAAGGGCGGATCACTGAGTGAGATTTTAAAATGTGAATGAAGAGGTGGAAATGTCCAGTTGTCTGTCAGCCACAATAACTTTTCTGCCCCAGAGACCATGTGGAGATCTGCTTTGATTTAGGTGTCCAAAACATGGTTGATTTAGACAAGCCAGTGGATGTATTTGAGGAACAAACATAAGCCACACATACCCAATGATAGAAGGGATCACAGAAAACTATTGCCCTGGGGACTGAACAGTGGATATTAGATGCATTGGCCTCGGGCATTGTTGCCCAGTGGAGGGAAATTTAGAATTTAAGGAGCAACAGGTCTCACCTTAGCTAAGAGCAGTAGCAGTGTAGTACAACCCCTTGAAGAACAGAAAGGAACAAAACCCCCACTCTCTTCTGCCTAGCTGGCTGGTTGTCAGAGGAGCCCTTGGCACCTGCTGCAGGTTGACAATTTTGGCCAGTTTGCAGTTGGCTGAACCATGTGTTTTTGGGGTTTGCTTATTTTCTCTGCTGTCTTCTTAGTTAGTTTTCTTGGCTGTTCCATTGCATATATAAACATTTCCTTCCCTAGTCCCCATGCCTTTGTTGTTTCACCTGGTGAGTTGACGCTATGACCATTGAATGATGATTTTTCTTTTCATTTCATTTGCAAGCATGCAACAAGGTGAATTAACGTGTAGGGGAAAGGATTGGGTCGGGAAGAAACTTAAAGTAAGAACATTGTCTCAGGATTTAAAAGGAAAATCTTTGCTGATTTTGCTAAACTTCTCTGTTGTGAGAGGGGGATGATAAGGGTCAGATTTGAATCCAAATTTCTCAGCTGGACTCTATCTCTATAATGGGACAGCCCAAAACCTTACATCTGAACTTTGGGGGAGGTTTTTGGATGCAGATTCAAATGTCACAGTTCAGGTCCATCTGAAGTATTAGCTGAGATCACTTCTAGATTTGCTAGTTGGTCTTCCCATTCCTTGCTTCTGCTTTTTTCTCATAAAGCAACTCTTGATGAGATGAACATGTCAAAACCAGAACTGTTTAATCTAACCATCCAGCAACATGTGTGCATTGCAAGAACTTTGTGAATCTCATCATCCATGGACTTCAAACCAATATTTGCCCTCTTTTTAACACTGGCCTCCAACCTGCCCTTCTCCATGCAACTGGGATTAGCTGCTGATACTGTGCATGCAGAGTACTTAAGCTCTTTGAGACTCTGCTAGTACATATCATCGCTCTGGAGTGCAATTCCATTTGAAGCATAAGCTATTACCTACAATTCAGTTTCATCTCTTCGAGGATGATAGAGCACTAATTCCTTCAACCCAACCATAATATATGTAATATACATGTCAGATGAGTCTGATATGTACCATAATAAAGGATAAAACCTTTATCAGTGGAATAGAATCTGAAGTCTGCTGCATCTTGGGCTAATAGAAGTTGCTTAGGGTGTGTTTTCAAATAAAGTAGTAATATCAGAAGCTTAATATTAAAGGGTGTTAATTCTTAGAGTATTACCACTTTGTCATTGTACAAACAAAATAATATTGTAAAAAATGACATCCACAAGTTATTTCAGAACCCCTGCCCTATTCTTTTCTGTTTTATTCTCTTTTACTTATTTATTTATTTTTTGGTGGCTCAGACCCAAGACTTCCTCTTTGGTGCTTTTTTTCCCTCACTTATTAACAAAATGGACTGTGGAAATGAGACTGTGAGCTGTGCTATAATTTGCAGCACTACCAACAGTGCAGATTAATCTGATGGTGTGATATCAGATATCATCCCTCCATTATTTTCCCAAAGCATCAAGTTAATAAGACTAATGCAGACTGGCATGTGTGTTGTGGCAGCTGTCAGTTCTTCTAAAAAGAGATTCAATATAATGACTCTAGGAGAGGAAGCGGAAGATGTGGATATAATAAGAAATAAGCATTTTAATTAGATGTTAGTGATTGTGCTTTTCATTAGTAGTGGTTAAAGTGTACTATTGACTTTTACAGCTATTTACCCAAAAGATAAGATGTGTCTACATAAAAAAGATAAATTGACTTATATGTATGTATCTCCTCCGTGGGAACTGCGAAATAGGTTGTGGTTGAAAAGTTTAGGGTTTTTTTTCTGTTCTCTGAAATTGGCACAAATGAAACAGAAAAGTCCAATGCATTTTTCTACTCTGGCTTTTTTAACAATTCATCATAGAATCTAACAGGGAAAATATGTTTGTTATAAGTTACTCCCTTAAAAGTACTTGGCAATTAACTAGCAGTATTATCAAAATTCATTTACTGGCTTGTTTTCAATATCTTATATCTTTTAAGGACACAAATGATTTCTTTTTCTCTGTAAAGAAATACTCTTATGGTTTTTTAAATCTAATTTTTGTGACCTTCCCCCTGAGAGAATCTAATTCATTCTTCTTCTAAAACAATGATAGGGATCCAAAGAGATGAGACAGAGGCTTGCGTGGTCAGAAGCTCTCATACTCCAACTAGAAGGAAAACTCCATGAATTGAGCAATGGAGACTCAGATCCAATGGCGAAAATTCAAGAAGCCAATGAAGCGGAGGTGAAACAAATCCAAAAGGAAACTGCAACAGCCTGCCATCAAAATGTAAGCCTATAATATAAAACATGTGTTCCCTCTTTCATTTGTCTACTTTACAAAAGTTAATGTACAGTATTTGCAAGGTTCACAAGGGGGCTTTTCTCCCTCTAGGCTACTAGCTACAGTTACAGCTTATTCAAAAAGTTTGACTTTTCCCCTGACTGAAAAGAGTCTAATAACATAGCCTTAAAAAAAGAGAAGGGACAAAACAAGTGAGCATTCTGCTTAAACAAACATAACAATACAGTGCCAGAGGAAATGAATTGGGCCAAGGTGACTTTTTTTTTACTTGTTAAGAAAATGTAAAAGATGAAATCCTGACCCCATTGAAGCCAAGAGCAAGACTCCCTTCAACTTCAATGAGGCCAGGGGGATTTTCCCTTACAGTATACATAATGGACTTGTGGTAAGGACTCCTTTGCTAAAGACAAAAGGCAGGTAGGTGTCTGACTGGGTGCCTAACTCCGATTTGTAATTTTGAATATCTCCTCCAAAGTTTCTAAGCTGTTTTCCAAGGTCTGCTTTTGAAAAACACTCATTTTGACTTTTCTTTCACAAAAGAAAATGTCCTTTGTACCTCAAAGCATATAGTTGAGGCCAGATCTTCAAGACCAGCCATTTGGCACATGGCATTGCTCCCTGATAGCTAATGCTTTATGTCTGTACACTACTGAGAAGCCTGAGGGCTGCTCTAAATTGCACCAGCAGCAAACAGCACTGACAGGCCATTTTGGTAGCCAGGGATTGCTAGAGTATAAGAAAATTCCAGCCACTCTCCCTTTTTCTTGGCCTTTGCTACGTACACTCACAGCCCTTGTCATAGTGGATGAGAGCCAAAGTGTAGGTGTACCATGGATTTATAAAGTGGCATTTTCCGTTTTATTATCTATCCCTTTCCTAATGGTTCCTCACATTAGCTTTTTTGGCTGCCGCTGCACACCGAGCAGGTGTTTTCAGAAAATTAACCACAATGATGCCAAAATCTCATTCTTGAGTTGTAATAGCTAATTTAGACCTCATCATTTTGTATGTATAGTTGGGATTATGTTTTCCATTTCTCTGCAGTTATCAACACTGAATTTCATCTGCCACTTCGTTACCTAATCACCCAGTTTAGTGAGATCCCTTTGTAACTCTTTGCAGTCAGCTTTGAATTTAACTATCTTGAGAAATTTTGTGTAATCTGTAAACTTTGCCTCTTCGCTGTTTACCCCTCTTTCCAGATTGTTTATGAATATATTCAACAGCACTGGGTCCCAGTAGAGATCCTTGGAGGACCCTGCTATTTACCTCTCTCCCCTGTGAAAACTGACTCTTTATTCTTACCCTTTGTTTCCTGTCTTTTAATCAGTTACTGATCCATGAGAGGACCTTCTCTCTTATCCCATGATAGCTTACTTTAGGAGCCTTTGGTGTGGGATCTTGTTAAAGGCTTTCTGAAAGTCCAAGTACACTAGATCTACTAGAAAAAGAACAAGGAGTACTTGTGGCACCTTAGAGACTAATACGTTTATTTGGGGATAAGCTTTCGTGGGCTAGAACCCATTTATTCAGTGCATAGAGTGGAACACACAGTAGGAAGATATATACACACACATATAGAACATGAAAAGGTGGTGGTTGCCATATCAACTCTAAGAGGCTAATTAATTAAGGTGAGCTATTATCAGGAGGAGAAAAAAAAACTTTTGTAGAGATAATAAGGATGTCCCATTTCAAATAGTTGACAAGAAGGTGTGAGTAACAGTAGGGGGATACTTTCTATCGGGAAATAGATTGAAGTTTGTTTAATGACCCAGCTACTCCCAGTCTTTATTCAAGCCTAATTTAATTGTATCCAGTTTGCAAATTAATTCCAGTTCAGCAGTTTCTCATTGGAGTCTGTTTTTGAAGTTTTTGTTGTTGAAGAATTGCCACTTTTAGGTCGGTTACTGAGTGACCAGAGAGACTGAAGTGTTCTCCTACTGGTTTTTGAATGTTATGATTCCTGATGTCAGATATGTGTCCGTTTATTCTTTTGCATAGAGACTGTCTGGTTTGGCCAATGTACATGGCAGAGGGGCATTGCCGCATATATCACTTTAGTAGATGTTCAGGTGAACGAGCCCCTGATGCTGTGGCTGATTTGATATGATGGTGTCACTTGAATAGATATGTGGGCAGAGTTGGCACTGGGCTTTGTCGCAAGGATAGGTTCCTGCGTTACAGGTTTTGTTATGTGATATGTGGTTGCTGCTGAACCTTTGCTTCAGGTTGGGGGGCTGTCTGTAAGCGAGGACTGGTCTGTCTCCCAAGATCTGTGAGAGTAAGGGATTGACCTTCAGAGTAGGTTGTAGATCTTTGATGATACATTGGAGAAGTTTTAGTTGGAGGCTGAAGGTGACGTTCGTTCACTTTCTTTGTTGGACCTGTCCTGTAGTAGGTGACTTCTGGGTACTCCTCTGGCTCTTTCAATCTGTTTCTTCAGTTCAGCAAGTGGGTATTGTAGTTTTAAGAATGCTTGATAGAGATAATAGTTCATCTTAATTAATTAACCTCTTAGAGTTGATATGGCAACCTCCACCTGTTCATGTTCCATATGTGTGTATTCCACTGTATGTTCCACTCTATGCATCTGATGAAGTGGGTTCTAGCCCATGAAAATTTATGCCCAACTTAATTTGTTAGTCTCTACGGTGCCACAAGCACTCCTCATTCTTTTTGCAGATACGGACTAACATGTTCTAATGGCATGATGACTCACCCCTGAAGCGCCTCCAGCTGGCGGTTTGGGAATTAGCTCTTTTGCAGCTCCAGAGCACCCTCTGCAGGCTGGTGTCTTGCCTGTCACTGGCCCCTGTGTCCTTCCCAGACCCTGGTGCCCCTTTACCTGGGGTGCTCCCCCTGGCAATAATCCCCCACACTCTCACTGGGTCTTTTCTCCCAGGGAACCCCCAACCCTCTATCCCCACCTTGCCTCAGTCTAGGGCTATTGCTAGTCATCATCAAGCCCCTGCTCCCTGGGGCAGACTGCAGTGTAACAACCAGTCATCATAGGCAAAGGGGGTTTGGACCTGCTGCTTTTCCCTGCAGCCCAGTACTTTTTCAGGCTTTCCTATCAGGCCACAGCCTGGGAGGTTGCCAGGCCTGAGCTCCCCAGGTCAGCCTGCCCCTTCCCCAGCACTGCTCCACCCTCAGTACCCTTAGCTCCCTTCAGGCAGCTAGGTCCATCTCCCTCTATGGCTGGAGAGAGACGGTCCTACCTAGCTCCTCCCTGAGCCCTTATAACAGGGGTAGGTGTGGTCTGATTGGGGCGTGGCCAAGCTGGGGCTGCTTCCCCAGTCAGCCTAGCCCTTCCTCTCAGCCTTTGTTCGCTGCTTTCCCCCAGCCACACCCCTCTCCAGGGCTGTGTTAACTCATTCTGGAGTGGAGCAGGGTGACCACCCCACTACACATGACTACTACTCTGAAACCTATATCTACTAGATCACCCTAATCCAATGGCTCTCACCCTTTCCAGACTCCTGTACCCCTTTCAGGAGTTGGATTTGTCTTGAGTACCCCAGGTTTCACCCCACTTAAAACCACTTGCTTGCAAAATCAGAAATAAAATACAGACGGGTCACAGCACACTGGAACTGAAAAATTGCTTGCTTTCTCATTTTTACCCTATAATTATAAAATAAATCAACTGGAATATAAATATTGTACTTGCATTCAATGTACAGTACATAGAGCAGTATAAACATGTCATTGTATGAAATTTCAGTTTGTACTGACTTTGCTAGTGCTTTTTATGTAGTCTGTTGTAAAACTAGGCAAATATCTAGCTGAGTTGATATCCCCTGGAAGACCTCTGCATACCCCTGGGGGTATATGTACCCTCTGGTTGAGAACTACTGCCCTAATCCACATGCTTGTTGGCACCCCTAAAGAATTCTAATAGATTGGTGAAGCATGATTTCCCTTTGCAAAAGCCATGTTGACTCTTCACCAACATATCATGTTCATCTATGTGTCTGATAATTCTGTTCTTTAGTATAGTTTCAATCAATTTGCCTGGTACTAAAGTTAGGCTTACTGGCCTGCAATTGTCAGGACTGCCTCTGGAGCCATTTTTAAAAATACGCATTACATTAGTTAGCCTCCAGTCATCCAGTACAAAAGCTGATTTCAGTGATAGGTTATGTACCCCAGTAGTTCTGTAATTTCATAATTGAGTTCCTTCAGAACTCTCGGATGAATACCATCTGGTCCTGGTGGCTTATTTCTGTTGAATTTATCAATTTGTAACAAAATCACTTCCACTGAGACCTCAGTCTAGGACTATTCCTGAGATTTGTCACCTAAAAAAAATGGCTCAGGTGTGAGGATCTCTCTCTCATTCTCTGCAGGGCATACTTTCTCGCTCTAATGTTTCTCCAAACTGATTTAACCTTTGGTAGCATTCCAAAGGACTCATTTTCTCACCCCTTCACATTCCCTGTTGTCCATTATGATCTTCCCCATTGCACACTTCACATGCAAAGTGTTTATTTTGAGTAATACAGTGTTACCACTGACTGTGAATTAAAAGGACAGAGCGTGCAAGTAGATCAACAGTAAGGATGATTTCTTCTTTCCTGTATTGTCAGTGTAATTAAATTCATTCTCATCAGTACTGAATCCTCTTACCTTTGCCCCAGCCCAAGCCCCTGTTGTACAGTAGCTTCCAGGGGGAAAAATCTGGACAATGCACTGACACTAAAATAAAGCTCATTATTTGTGCTTTTTTTCCTCCAAGGCTAATTTTGTTTTGAGAACAGCAAATTGCAAATTATCTTGTTGAACATCCTATTTACTAAAAATTGAAACAAAAATACATTAATCTAAAGCTGGCAGTGATAAGGATAGGGTCAAAGTTGTAATCAGCATAACATATCCAGTTGGCTAGACCACATATCTGAGGGACCAGAAATATGCCCTGTTAGAAGAGGGATGCTTCTCAGAAATCCACAAATTCTTCTAGAAATTAATGAGTGATATGTAGTTTATTTTGTCAATAGAAGCACAAAATGGGTCTTGCTTTTCCAAAATATAGAATTTCTAAGAACCATGGTATGCTATTACTCCTAATCATTCTTTCATTTCATTGTCGGCTGGCTTATTCCTTTCCATTAACAGCAGATTAGCAGATCAGCAATTGTTAACAAGCAAGCAATTCCTCTTAAAGCTAACATAGTCTCCATTTTGTTTCAAATTCCATTGATCAGAATAAGAAAATCCTGAATCAGAATATCAAATAACCAGGTTATAACAGTAGATGCATGTAAAGTAGTGCCTGAACTCCTGAATACTTTTCTGTTATAGCACAAACAAAAATATCAAATGTCTTTCAATGTGAATATCAAACTAGGCCCCTGATCTTGCACAGGAAAACCCCTGTGTACATATGGGTACCCCACTGAAGTCATTGGGGCTCCAAGCTACTGAAGGGGTCTGCTCATTGCAGGATCAAAGCTTAGAAACTAGGCCCAAGATGTTTCTAAAGGGTCAGAAACATTTTTCCTTTCTCTTTTGTGGACATCTTTACTTTGTAATTCCAACCAGGATCAGAAATGAACGTGCTGAAATACTATCTAGAGAGGTTGTTGGACAATATATCTAACCCAATCAGAATCATGAAGGTCTGGAAATCTCCCTGGATGCTCGAAAGATTTTATCTCTAAACTGTAGCTATAAGAAGTTTGATTACTTTAGATGACTGTGGACGTTTTGTGATGGTTATCCATATGAAACCTTGAACTTTTAGAGTTTGGCCTATGTGTAGTGTAGTGGGAATGAGGGGTCCGGGAGATACAGAGAGACGCACACTCTAGAACCCACAAGAAAACCAAACCCCGAAACTTTTATTTTGCTGAGTAGTTGTAGAAGCAGATAGTGAATGTTAAATTAAGCAGAGCAAAATGATCTTCTGTAATTGCCATATGTTAGCCAATAACATGCTTCAAATGTGTGGTGTAGTAGAATTTTTTCACAGCTGAATTCCTTTGATTTGAACTGTGGTCTAATAGAGTATGGATGTGAGGGAATAGATCAGAACCATCCTTTGCTACATGTCACAAATAACAATCTCAGCGCTATCAGTTCTTGATTTGTGAGCCTGTTCAAAGCTTTCACCGAGGTGGCTTTTTTGACTGGCTATGATCATAACCTTTGCCTTTGTGCCTTTCAGCCTGAGTACTGCAGTGACTTTAATTACCAGATCTGGTTACAGGATCTGATTTAATGCCCTGATCTATCAGGGCACAGAGTAACACTCTTTGGAATGATGGGCTCTTGAAAGGTGTACACAGTCTACCAAATCTGGACAATCCATGTAATGTGAATATCAGCAATTTTTGTTGCTATGTTTTAGTTCTTAGACTCGGCAAATTTAAAAATTAACTTGCTCACACTTTATATTAGGTATTCATTTATAAGTAGTTTATAAAGGATTAATACATAATGTTTTAATAAATGGTTAATCAATTGTTCTATATGGTTATACAGTCCAATAGGTCAGTAAGTTGCTTATAACC
>ML677350.1:26439087-26631027 GCA_007922305.1 Dermatemys mawii | reverse complement strand
TACCTGCACCAAGCTTCTAATGTAAATTAATTATTTATTAACCCTTAATAAATTACTAATAAATGTATCTTTAATGTAAAGTGTGAACCAGGTTTATTCTTTTGGCTTTTTCAACTATGTAGAATTGTAAATGGAAGATTTAATACAAATTTTTAACTAACTAATGAGCCCTGGACTTATTCCTGGTCCCAGTGAAATCAAGTGGAATTTTCAATGGGATTTTCTAATTTTCCTCAGTGACTGATAGTCAAGGGGTCTTGTGTTCTTATATCATTTAAGCCCTGATTTTGAAAGGTATTCAGGCACCTAACTTCCATTGCAATCAATTGGGATTAGGCGCTTAAATACTCTTAAAAAAATCTGGGCCTTGGGCCCTTTTAAAAATTCCACCCTTTATTTACTTTAATGGGAGTGGGTTTGGGTCTCTGCGGGAACCATGACGCATTGCTTCAGTTGGGGAAAACTGGAGGAGGCATGATCACAGTTCATCAAAAGCTCTTCTTTATATAATGTTTCTGATCAGTGGGTGTCCTCTTCTTGACAAGCTGTAAATGTGTACTTAATATTGTATTATCTAATAACTTCCAAAGTCAATAGATTCCCTGGTAAGATCAGAACACTTCCAATGTTAGTCTCTGTAGTAAAAACAATATAGGTAATATTTATTCAGTATAAAAGAACCCTTATTTAAACATTTATGGAGTTTTATGATTCTAGGTTGCTTTCCTAAAACACTGATTAACTACAGAGAATACGTAAGTGTTTTCTTAAAATACATAATATAAGCTTTGCTTCATTTAAGAAAATAAAATCTGTTGGACTATTTTTTCTCATAACTTTTCTGGCATTTTTATAGGATAATCTTATATTATTAGAATTCACCTGAACTTGAACACACAAATTAAAATAAACAAAACAAAAGCAAACAACAAAGCATGTGATGAAACAGGGCATGCCCACCTCCCCTATGGCTTGAGAGTACTGTCTCTTCAATGCTCCCTCCCATGCTGGCTTGTGAAATGGTAGGGCAGGCTTAGGAAAAACATTCAGGAAAACTTCAGGATTCTATCAGTTTGTCCACTGAATTATACAAAATCCTTTTGTGTCTCACTTTTTCTCTTCATCCTCACCCCACTCCACAATAGCAACTCTGCTAAGGCTTTGACTTCCAGATTTTTGCAATATTTTGTTTCCTTGTTTCTTTAGATTTATTCATTTGTGTTTATGAAGATTAGAAGTTTGGCAGAGGTAACAGTTTAACTCTGGGAAATGATACAGAGTTCAGTGTGGAGTAGGGTGACCAGACAGGAAATGTGAAAAATTGGGATGGGGGTAGGAGGTAATAGGAGCCTATATAAGAAAAAGAGCCAAAAATCAGGACTGTCCCTATTAAATCAGAACATCCGGTCACTCTACTGCGGAGGCAGCAGTAACGCTGCTGTGGGAAACACACAGCCTCTCTGGAGTAATGGATAAGGCCCTGATCCAAAGCCCATTTAAGTCAATGGGAGTCTTTCCACTGACTTCAGTGGATATTGGTTCAGTTGCTTAAGTCAACAGTGGATCTTCTGTAGTGGTAGTCATACGCTGGAGACTGGTGAAAGGCAGAAAGAAATCTGACCCAGTATCACCAAAATCTATTCTGACCACAGATTCCTATTGAAATATAGAATGTGTACATATTGGATTGTAAGTAAGTCAAGGGCAGCCAAGAAGAGGGAGGAGTGTCAACTGGATGTTCTCTATGTACATGAGAAAAATAGTGGGAACATAGCAGTGCTTAAACTGGGATTAGATGCCATAAACAGAAATCCTATCTTGTTTGAGGATCTAGTGGTGCAAAAATAAACTGTCTGACTTGGTATTGGTATATCACATAGATACAGATGGCCAAAACCTTTCAAAGAAACAACTAAATCTCTGCCACAAAGGTATGTCAGCCCCACTGACCTCAGATATCCTAATCTGAAAGTAAGAGCAGGTGGCATTGATACTGTTAAACATCTACACCATTTGTTAATCTGAATTAACAGCCAGGGAAATGGTTTCAGTTGGTGTAGGGACCCAAATGGCTGTGAAGGAAGAAGTTTAAGAAAAGATCAATAAGCTAGTTAGTTACAAGGGCAAGCAATAAATTCCGTCAAGCAGGGTACAGTTATTTGACAGAGCAATTAAACATATGAAATTGAAGTAGCAGAATTATAATTTATTGAATGTTCTAAATGTGTGTCTCAAGAGAAAAGGCAGGATGTTTCTAAGAACTTGATAACTAAGAATAATGTGGTCACTCTTTATATTCAGGTTCATTTATAAAGGATTAATAGACGTTATAAGCATGTTACAGACATGAACAGTATGTAAGATACAGTATGTAAGATACATACATGTATCATGATACAAGATATGATATCATGAGACATGTTTCATGATACAAGTTATATCATGATGCATGATACAAGATATATGTGTAACAGTATGTGAGATACATGTTACAGACATGAACAGTATGTAAGATACTGACCAAATGGACTCTTAACAGTTCACTACTTACTAACATCTATTCATCTTTTAATCCTACATAAAATATTTATAAATGGAAGCTTAATATAGTGCAAGTCCAATAGTGCTAGAAGTCAAGGTAAAGAAGAGAGATACTCTCACCCAGCTTTTCACTCCCAGTAATTCATTATTAATGTTGGGTTCTGAAGATTGTAAGGGTACTTTGGGCATTAAGAGACTATAAACTATATACTGCTTCTAGCCCTGCTAATTGGGCCTATTGTAAGAAAAAGGAATTAACTCTCCTTTTCCTTGCAAGTATTTTACATTGAGGTAACTCGATTGATTTCATTGGAGTTACTCCTGCTTCACGCTAGTGTAAGTGAGAAGAGAATCAGGCCAGAGGTTTTGGTTTGTGCTGTTTCTTTTGTCCTAAATCTGGGACATTTTAGTCAGGTTGGTAGAATACTGCAAATACTATGAACTTTGGTAAATGTAAAGACTGCAAAGCAATAAATATCAATTTATATTACGTCTCACAGTACAGGAATGAGCATCCAGTCTTTATCTAACCAAAGTCCCACTGGAATCAGAGAGAGACTTATTTGAGTATTAGAAGAATATTTGGCATTTCTCTAGTACCTTTCATTCAAGGATTCCCAAACCCTTCACAGACATAAATGTATTAAGCCTCACAACATAGGGAAACTGAGATGCAGAGGTTAAATGGCTTGTCTGAAGTGAAATGGCAAATGTGGCAGAGCCCATGTTTAATGGTGAGAACATGCTTTCTCTCTTAGGCCTGGAACCAATGTCCTTTAAAGACAATGGAAAGTCCCCCAGAACAAAACCAGATGCAAGAGGAGGCATTTTAGAGTCTGGAGAGTATGGAGCCAGAGCACACTGTACTCTGACAATCCTCGCTAATGTAATGGGGTCATCACAGGCTTGTGTGAATTAGATCAGCCCTAAGGCTGCTCTAACTTTTGCTAGGGGACAGTTTGGCCCTCAGCCAATCCCAGGGTTTGTGCTGGAAGCAGAAAGGTGTCTTATAACCCCCTTTGCCTTCCACCTTCAGTAATGCCAAGTCTGCTTTAGCACATCTGATCATTTAGATTCGTGAAATTAGTGTGGGTTAAGTATGTAGGATTGACAGAGGCAATTTGTGCATACAGCACAGGCATGAGTATTGGGAGCTTCCTTACCAGTATGGCTCAACCCTGACCTTCAGAAGCTATCTCTCTGGGTAAGAGAGCATTTCTATCTCACTTATTTAATCTGTGGCTTCTTTGAGGCTACCAACAAACTCACTTATCAGTGCCAGTTGTAAAGGTTTATTTTGATAGGGACACCTGTTCAGTAGGAACGGGACTGAGACTACCTGCTCATTTCACAAAGACTATAGAACAGCTCTTGATCACAGTGACTTCAAGTCACTGTTGAGCTATATTTTTATCTTTAATCTGGAGGTGAAAGGCCCACAATATTAAATCTCCGAACCATCCCTAGAGCAACCTTTCTTTCACAGCACAAAAAAACTCCGAAGCAACAAACCACTGAATTCCTTGTGACACTTTCACAGAGAGCTGGACAGAGAAGGAGGGAAACAGAGTCATCATTTATCTTTGCTTCTTTCTTTGTCTTTGAGGTCTAGTGAAGACCATCTCTCAAGTATTACTCTTTGATCTGAAAAACTCCAACCTGCAGTTAGCGATGAGCACACAGAGGTCAGAGGAGTTCAGATCCTTGAATCAAAACCCTGCTTCATAGACTTTAAGACCAGAAGGGATCATCATGATCATCTAGTCTGACGTCCTGAACATTGTAGGCCACAGAACCTCACCCACCCACTCCTGTAATAGACCCATAACCTCTGACTGAGTTACCGAAGTCCTCTAATCATTGTTTAAAAACTTAGTTACAGAGAATCCACCATTTTCACTAGTTTAAGCCTACTATGATGAGATCAGGAAAACATGAATACAATAGGGAAGAGGTCTTTCTTTCTTTTTCTTTCTTTCCTTTTCTTTCTTCATCTAGCTCTTTTATTCTCCATTAGAAACTTTCAATAGTTACATCTCTAATTCCACAGGTTGAGCTTTTCACTTTGATACAGGATCAACCTGGTGCTGAGAAGGGAGGAGAGGTGTATGGTGTGTCATGTCTGCGTGCAATGAAATTAAACCCCTTAGAGCCATATGCTGTAGGACTAATGACCCTGATTCAGTAAGGTAGTTAAGTATGTGCCTAATTTTAAGCATGTGAGCAGTCCTACAGAAGTCAGTGGGACAATTCTCTATGCCTATTGTTATACACAAGTTTAATACCTTGCTGGATCAGGCCCAATTTGTGTCATTACCCTCTCTGACCCTGCTAACATCATCTGGCTATGCTCATGGTAATTCACCATATTATTCTTTAACTCTGTCCATTAACATGCCTATGACTACCACACATTTACTGAGAGTGTATAATTAATTCTATCTATAAAACATACACACACAGAATAAATGTGTTAATTGTAGGTGTGTTAATGGACAGAGCTAAAGAATATATGTACTGGTTGTGACGGAGTCAGACCAGAAGGATATAAGAGAGTGCTGGAAGGCAGGTATATTAGTCTCAGGATGTGCAGGTCCCTGTTCCCTGCATAGCCAAACAAAGGCTATTCCAGGCCAATCAAGACACCTGGGGCCAATTAAGAACCTTCTAGAAAGGAGCAGAAACAGCTAGCCTGATTGGGACACCTGAAGCCAATCAGGGACTGGCTGAAACCAGATAAAAACCTCCCAGTTAGTCAGGTGGCTGTGGGTGTCAGGAGCTGTGAGAGAAAGTTGTGCTGTTGGTGAGACTGAGTGGTTGACAACATATCATACAGAAGGAAGGAGGCCCTGAGGTAAGGGTGAAGTGGAGTTTGAAGAAGCAGGGACTGCTGTGGGGAAGTAGCCCAGGGAATTGTATTGTGTTTTGTGCCTAAAAGGTCAGCCATCTTAGCTGATACTAGTAGGGTCCTTGGGCTGGAGCCCGGAGTAGAGGGCGGGCCCAGGTTCCCCCCTTTTCCATCTTCCATACTGGCCTGTGATGAAGGTAACTCACTAGGCGGTGACTCTTGCCAATTATACTGAGAAAGGGAGGTCACCCTGGGGCCTAGATGAGTTTCTGAGGCTCCTAAATCTGCCAGGAAGCGCAGGACCCACAAGGACAGACTTGGAGCTTTGTCACATGGTATATTCCCAACTATAAGTGTAAAGCAGAATCTAGACTCAATCTTCCTTTACCATGAAACTGAAGGCCAGCCTTTGTATCAGTGACTACTTGCTTTGCCTAGATTCTGCTGCTGTTGCTCTCAACATGTAGAACCCATCCTCAGTGAGTAGCCCTACTGATTCCAGTGGGATTAGCTGTAGAGTACTGTGCTACTCGACATAATTTGGGACAGAATCTGGCCCAAAATTTCCACTCCTTTTCCCTCTTTCATTTTTCTTTCTGTCTCTTTCAAGAATAACATATTTTTGTGATGCAATACACCCCTGTATTCACACCCTATGCACTATTGTAATAATCTCTCTGCAAAACATGTCTTACAAAGTATCATTTGAAAACTAAAAATTTGCTGGTCAATAATATCATGGTAGAATGTATGTAGTAATGTTATCTGTAGAGTTATGAATTCCCTCTGAATGATGTTAGTGGCACTTGTTCAAACCCACATAGTCCCAGTTAGGTAGAACTGGTTAAGCAGGTCTGAAAGAAAGAAAAATATATGTAAATTGAGGTAAACATACAAGTTGTAAACAGGGTCCTCAGGCAGTGAGACGGGGAAGACAGGAGACAAGAGAAA
This sequence comes from Dermatemys mawii, assembly GCA_007922305.1. NCBI lineage: Eukaryota > Metazoa > Chordata > Testudines > Dermatemydidae > Dermatemys > Dermatemys mawii. The sequence goes on along the minus strand of ML677350.1, from coordinate 26,624,687 downwards.
TCTGCATTTCAGCAAACAGAGGTGAAAAGAAACAGCATAGGACTTCTTTCACTACTAGACACCAGGCCACCTCCTTTACTGTTTGAATAAACTTTGCTTTATTCAAGCAAATAATCTTCAGAAAAATGCATCTCAAAGGAGACTGGACTATAAAAATGAGGGGCAAACCCACCCTAACTTCTCTCTCCCTATTCATCTCTCTCTTCACCTATGAAGACAAAAGAAGCAGTCTTTGGAATCTGGGAGAAGATTCTGGCCTGAGTTTGGTCAGCAATGTTACTGGAAATGTTGTAAGGGATTTCCCCTTGGACCAAGTCTAGTTTAAGTTCAGAAAGCATTTTCTTTATTTTTCTTGTAACCATTTCTGACTTTAATGCTTCATTAGTTGTACTCACTTAAAACCTTTCTCTGTAGTTAAATAACCTTGTTTTATTCTTTAATACTAATCCAGTTGATTATCTTAGAAGAGCAATAGACCTAATATCTCTGGACTGTCCAGGAGAGGGTTTTTTGGGGACATCCGGGACTGTGAGTGTGTTGGGGTCACTCTGCAAGTAGTAACCAAGGTTGTTGGAAGTCAGAATGTGGCTGATGTGTAGCTGGCAGGCTGCAGCTATAAACAGACCCTCAATGTTTGACTTGCATGTGGAAGACTGTGAGAGACCCATGAGAGAACTGCAGCAGCAAAGCATTGTGAGGCACCCTAGGTTGTAGGGCAGGAGGTGACATAGCCCCTCATTGGTCTGGATTTCACCCCAAGATGGCATCACAAGTCAGAGAGAAAGGAAGAGCTATCAGGTCATTTACTGCCTTACTGCAGGAGTTTTCCTATACAGTGTTTTAAATGGGGTCTTTTCCTACCAAGTGGAGTTTCTATCACTTCCCTTGGAGGGTGTTTCACGCTCTACAAGATCTGTTAATGTAATGGATTTGTTATCGCCTTTCAGTAGTTCAGAATACTTTCACAGTTACCCTTGGAGGATAGGGCTTGATTCTGCTCTCTCACTAAATGTGTGCCAATATAACTCTAATAATGTAAATTGAGTTACTCCCAATTTACAATGATGTCAGTAAGAGCAGAATCTGGCTTGTAGTGTCCAATGAAATGTCTTGAATGAAGGAATTTCTGGAGAAATCTTGCAGATGTACTATATAATACTTAAATATAGAGCCATGATGAGCATACCTTGGTTGCACAGGAACATAGGGATTGCCATAATGGATCAGAGCAATGGTCTATGGAGTCTGACGGTGTCCAGTATCAGCTGCTTTAGTGGAACATGAATGAAACCCTGCTGTAGTCTATGGAATAACCAACCCACTGGGAAAGTTCCTCCCTAGTGCCCCTTTAGTTAAACATTGCAGTATGCCCTGAGCCATAGAATCATAGAAACGTCAGGCTGGAAGAAGACCTGGGATATCATCAAGTCCGGTCCCCAGTGTTGAGGCAGGACCAAGTAAACTTAGACAATCCCTGACAGGTGTTTGTCCAACCTCTACTCCAATGATCAGGATTCCACAACTTCCCTTGGAAGCCTATTCCAATGCTTAACTATCCTTATAGTTAGAAAATTTTTCCTAATATCCAACCTAAATCTCCGTTGCTGCAGAGTAAGCAAAGGAGATTGAGATTAGATATTACGGAAATCTTTCTAACTATAAGGATGGAACAGATATTCACCATTTTTGGTCTTCCTGCATAAAATGGTAAAGTGCACGTGTACCAAGAGTTCTAGAGAAAGTGAATAATATTAAACCAAAAGTTAGATGAGAAATGGGATTAATTTTTTGTAGGAAAAAATTACTTATCACTGAAAAATATACATACTATATATGACCAGCTCTAATTAAAACTTGCTGTCCAGCTGCGTCCCACTCACTTGCTTTGCTCTAATCTCAGCCCCTTTCCAAGGACTTCCCTTAATCTGAATTCATTCTTTAATGCTTTTTGACCTAGGAAGGCTAAAATGCAGAACATAATATGGAATAAAGGGCACAAGAATAGCAGTAATATACTACGCAAAGAGGTAAGGGACATGAATTTCTTTAGCATGGCTCACATTTTCTATAACCTCATCCTTACTAACATCAAAAATTTACAGCAAGAAAGGGGATCCAATATTAAATGTTTGTGGGCTGCTAGTAAATCTGGGTCACTGATAAGGCATATGTGAGTGATGTGCTGCGTAAGTTTAGGCTGCTTCGTTTGTTTGAAACCCCTCCGTGTCCCTTCCTCTTTCACCCAGAGATAGTGAGTCACTTCCTCCCTTCCCCAGAGTGATTTTGGTTGTGTATGTGTTTTTTTTTAAAGCATCATAGGGTTCCATGTTTGTTGACTTTCATTGACTTTTACAACAAAATTGTTCAGCTCACAAGTAAAGAAATGTTTTTTCCTAACTGCTGCTGCTGCAGGCTCACCCTGGGAACTGAAACTCAAGCTGTGTTCTTTCTGTCTTAAGCATCACTGCTGGTAATTCCAGATCTGCAGGCCAAATTGGATTGTCAGAAACACCAGTGAAAATCCGCTGACCCTGATTCTCTATTCCACTATGGCCTCTTTATGCTACTCTGTCATGTAAACAGGTCATGCAGCAGGCAACTCGCCCCACTGAGGAATACCCATGAACTAACAGTGTTCCTGAGCCCCTCTCATGTCATCCAATGTTTGGGGCATGCCAGGAATCAGAAGGACTGTGTTGGGAAAGGAGGAGGATAGGGAAAACAGCATACTAGCTATTCTTTTGGGTCCAGGAGCAGTCTTGAGGTTGCTCTAACTTAGGCTGGGGGCCAAGCAAGCCCTGGATGCCCTGAGAATATGACAAATGCAAATGAGGTTTTAAGTCACCTTTGACCTGTCTCCTGGTTTTTACACTTCAGTTTTTTCCTTTATTCCATCTTTGTACACTACTTTTCTCTTTCTGCCTCTAAGCGAGGCTCTCCTCAGTCCCGGGAAGCTTTATTCATCCCTTTCAGTATGTGCTTTACGCTCACTGCATACCATTGAAAGAGAAGTTATATTGTTTCCATAGTAACAAACTGATGTCATAAATATAGGATTATGACTTCACCTGAGGATCGAGCAGATGAAGAAACTGGTGTGTGAAAAAGAAGAAGAAAGCTCTTCCTCAAACCCAAATATTAGCACTGCGAATGGAGGAGACTGCCAGCAAAATTAAAGAGTCTTGAAGACTGAGGAATGTAGTACAACACACACACAAAAAGCATTTCTTTTTATTCACCACACCTGAAATGTACTTCATTACAGATGGCCTGCTCCAAGCCCTACAGAATTTAAGTGCTGCATTGGTTCTTGTGTGAGCTGCCTACCCAGGGGCAAAGGTCACCCCATGTGTACAGGTTCTTGTTTTAGCACAGCGCAGAATTATTCTAGATACACTGAATTTAGATGGGCTTCTTACATTAGCTGAGACCCCATTCCTTACAGTGCTGACACCACTGGAGACAGAGAAGCCCACCCTGACCAGCTTCTGTTCCTCCAGGTAGTCTGCCTTAACCAGGATTGAGGCAGAGGCTTTATTATCCGAAACCCAAATCCTACAACATTATTGGATCAGGTTGAGTCATATTAGTAAAGTTGTTTAACCATATACTAGTATTGCTTAACTACACACAGTTCTGCTACAGTCCCCTGAGACAATTATAATGGGACTATAATATTTCTTCCTCCTTATACTTATTTCAAATACTTATGAACATGTTCAAGAGCATTTCAGGAAGTAACTGACAAGAGGGTATTGAAAGCGTTGTTCTGTTTGGGAGGAATAGAGACTGTGTGAGAGAATATTACCAAGGGAAGCGAGCATTTGTCTACTTTCCATTGTTCCTTGCAGTTAAACATTTCCTTGGCCTGGTTCACCAGTCCATTAGAGATTCTTTGCAGTGCTCTGGTGGCACAAAACAGCCTTAATGCTGGATGAAGCGACCAATGGAGAATTCCTCCTGAATAGTTAGATCTTTAGTGGTGTGCAGCTGCTGTAGTGGCTCTTACCCAGACCTGCTTTTTTTTTTTTTTTGGCTGTCATTGGGCACAGCAGGGAAAAGGTGGGATGTCTGAGACATCTCTTTTATAACTGATCCATACGGGCACCTAGAGACTGTTCATGAGATTAGAGCAGTCTTTAGATTGCTCTCATAATGGGGACTGAGCTGATTTGTAACTGGCTGCCAGGAACAAGAAGGCACAAAAGGGGCATAAATCCACCTTCACCCTACTCCCTTGGACTTGTGCTGAACACTCCTTGGCTAGACCAGAAAATCAGGGCCAATATCTATTTTTAAAGAAGGTCACAGGATTTGCAATGAAACACCGAAGTATCAAAGCTGAACTGCTTAAAAAGTCCTGTCACCTCAGACTTGAAACCCATTTAGATTCAGAAATACTTTGCACTTTCATCTAGACTTCCCAAGACACTTTATACAGATATTATTGTATTAACTTTCACAACACCCTGCTTGAGTTTGGTAAGTATTATTTCATTTGATTTACACATAAATAAAGAGGGTCAAGTAACAAGTCAGTGAACTGTGAAAATAGAACCCACGTGTTGTAGTTTACCATGCAGCTTTAACCACAGATTTTAATCATGTTACTTTATCATCATACACAATGCACTTGCATCAGGCAAAAGATTCAAAGTTAACATAGCCATATAATGGGTTATGGTATGACTGGGACCATGATCTTGCACGTTAAATAATCTTAACACTAATGCCCCTCTGCATCTTCTGTCTGATAAAATAAATGAGTCTTGCAGTGGATAAACTGTTTGTAAACAGCATTATATATAATATATATAAAATAAAATCTATAATTTGGCAATTTCCCCCCCCAAACTTACAATAAAACTGGGAGAATGTAATTACAGAGGCTGATGGACAACTTCTCAACCACCAATAAGATAACATACTTCTGCCCATAAACTTCAGTACATAACTTCTTTTAGACAATCTGGATCTTAAATATGACCAGGATTTGTGACTGAGAAAACATTTAATAAGCTAAAACCTTTGAGGAGAGATGGTTCATTTTAGTACAGAAAAAAACTCTGCTATAGCTGCTTGTCTTCATGCTTTAATTGTTAGCATTGTAATACATTTTTGGATAACTTGCTCTTTCGTAGTGCCTTTAATCAAAGGATCCAAAGGGATAAAAAAGGCCAAAATTCACATTCACATCAGCCACTTCTTAATTACAGATAACTATATACTTTCATTAAATAAAAATTGCAAATTATCATCAAACTACATATTGACAGGAAGATTCTGTATTTCTACACACTCACATTTTAAAACATGGGCTTAGTACAAGTGTGGTAAAGCATATTCCTTAGCGCATAAAATTTGTATCCAAAAATAGATTGTGTTGCATTGTTTTGTGTTAACACCAGTAAAGATAAGAGCTTTTCAATTATTTATATATGGGAATATCTATAAGGGATTGAAAATGTATGGAATTAGTCATATCTGTCTTAACTACTGTTGTTAGATAAACCAGTGTGTGATTTTTTTATTTAAAATCATAATAATTTTAAAAAATTACATGTATGTGAATATACTGCTGGTGAAGTTGGAAGAACAGCTCCTTGGGTTAAAGTCCCCTCTGGCATTGTGCTCTTCTCTTCTAACTATGCTTTGAAACAGTGTGCCTCAAACCTGACTTTTAGGGATCCCGGTGGATAGATAAGTCTCCATGACTATTCACTCCTTGTCCTCTGTGCTGAGGTTGTCAATCCAAAGCAGACACCTGTAATAGGAACTGAACTGAGAACATACAGTTCGCTGCACACTCATTACTACTGACTTGATTTGGAAATCAACTCCCTATATGGTGCCTCTCACCTTCCAAGGATTAGATGTTGACACTTTTTCAAGCAGCTGAAATTTGTGTCCACTCTTTTAATAGTTGGGCCTGGCAGGCCTACCCTAGTTGTGGGCTCAACTGTAGAAAAGTGGATAAAAGATTGTAAAATGTGCCAATGACCTATAACAAATGTTGATTCGAAAAGGTACAAAAGGGAGAAAAAAGACTGAGTTAGTCCGCACAGGATGCCTACTGATATAACTCAAGGACTGTATTGATATCATGCCTGGTAAACAACAGAAGTATGAGACCAGAAATCAGTGTACCAAAATTGATGTGTCGAAAACTAGGCCTAACTAGGGAGAAGAATAACGAGAAAATGGGCTATTCTGCCCATCAGCCCTTTCGGGGATCCTTAAAAAAGGAGACTTGGAGGGAGAGCAGACTGTCTAGGGGATTTATGGAGGAGGAGGGAAAGGCTGACTTCTACTTGCTCCAAGGACTCTGTCCTTTGTTCGTGAGCCTAGAGGACCATTGGATCTGATGACGCTGAGACCTCAACACACCTGACAATCACCACTGTCCCAACAAGACCACCGCATTGGGCTGTCATGTGATACCTTGCTCTGTCTTCCCTTTCCTCATGTGTGTCCCCCCACCCCTCCGTCTCTCTGTCTCTTTCACTTTTTCTTCTGATCCTGAGAGCAGCCACCACAGGGTACCAGCAGGATTGGATGAGTTGCCCCAGCTAGCTATGCTCAGACTCAGAGACACCGGTAAAGCATAGGTCCTGACCAGACCAGCCAAATGATGTCCCAGACTGGAAAAGGGAACCTGAGTAGCAGGTTTTGTGGTTTACCTGCCAGGGCAACGCATCTCTCTGTGTCTGATGAGCTGCCCGAGAACATCAAGAAAAAAATATTTTCCCCATCTTTACTATCTAAATCTCTGTTTTCCCCTTTAGTCTATTCATTTTGTCAAAATCTGGGAAAGTGACTTGTAGCCCAAGAGCCTTTTAATGCCAATTGACAGAGTAGTACAGGTATCTCCTCGTTCTTGTGTATGTATTCTGGTTCACCAGATAATGTCATGTGAGGTCACAAATCACAGCTGGTCTCACACTGTTAATTAATACAATTGTGCAGTGTAGGTACAGATACCATGTAAGGAGTTATTTATATATACTGAAAATATGTTCTTATACCGTGCATCAAGATATTAGGCACTAGCAGAGGTGAAAGACAGATTTTCCTCCAGACAGAAGGAAATAAATGCATATAATAAATAAATGTTAAATTAATTTTATGTTGGGAAACAAATAAATGTTGGAATGTAAAAATTTAAGATAATACAATGGATGCCCATTGAAGTCTGATGTTAAGGAAGAGATCTGAACTCAACAGGGAAGCAGCATATGGGGAAAACAAACCCCAGAGGTTTATCCTAGCTCTAAGTACAGACAGTGAAATTTGGGGCATATGTAGGAGACAAAGAAGGTACCCCCTCATCCTGCACCTAGGAAGTAAACAGACAATGAGTTTACATTCATGAGAAAAAGATCTGTAGCGATGTGGGACTCACCCACATGGCACCTCCTGCTGGTTGTCCAGGGAATTAGCTCACCAGCCATTGGAGCACCCTCTGCTGATTGGTGTCTTGCCATCCGCTGGCCCCTGTGTCCCTCCTGGACCCTGGTGCCCTTTTACCTGGGGTGCTACCCCCTGGCAATACCCTCACACTGTGCCTCTGGGTTTCCCCTCCCCATCTCTCTAATCCTCACCTTGCCTCAGTCTAGGGCTACTGCCAGTCATCATGAAGCCCCCGCACCATGGGGCAGACTGCAGTGTAAAAGTCAGTGATCATAGGCAAGGTGGGGGGAGGGTTGGACCTGCAGGCTAGTACCCTTTCAGGCCTTTCTATCAGGCCACAGCCTGGGAGGTTGCCAGGTCTGAGCTCCCCAGCTCAGCCTGCCCCTTCCCCAGCACTGCTCCACCCTCCGTATCCTTTATGCTTTGAGGCATCTAGGTCCATCTCCCTCCAGAGCTAGAGGGAGACATTTTGAGAGCCTGGCTCACAGCCCTTTTATAAGGACCAGCTGTGGCCTGATTGGAACATGGCCCACCTGTGGCTGCTTCCCCAATCAGCCCGAGCTTGCTGCTTTCCCCAGCCACAGCCCTCTGCAGGGCAGTTCCAACCCCTTCTGGGCTGGAGCGGGTGACCACCCTGCTACTGGATCACAACTAGCCTTGGATGAAAATGGTCCAGAGGATTTTGGACAGGAGATTAACCTTGTGGTTATGTTCAAGCTCTAGAAGTCATCTTACTGTTTTATTTTACATGTAACTATTTGTTGCTAATATCCTTACTCACTATCATCAAAGATTCAAGTGATAAACTTATTCTTGCTTTTACTATAAATATATCTCAGTGCTGTGGTATTCAGCAAATTGCTGATCCTCAATTGAATCATGAAAAAGTGCTGATCCTGAGTTGTCGTAGTGTCAGTCGCAGGATCTTAGAGTGAAAAGGTGGGTGAGGTAATATTTTCTTTTGATCCAAGTTCTGTTGATTAGAAAGACAAGCTTTCAAGCTTACACAGAGCTCTTCTTCTGGGAAATTTACTCAAAGTGTCACAGCTAAATACAAGGAGGGATACATTGAATAGTCCCTTGAAATACGTCAACTACTTATGCTAAACAAAGTGACACCCTGTTAACGAGAGGCCCGTTAACACCCCTCCAGTCATTACAAAGAAAGGGTAGCACGAGGGGATGCTTCAGAGGGACTCAGGGACTGGCGTGTACCTATCATTAAACAGCAAGGCAAAGTAAGGGCTGGCATAGCCCAGAGGAGAGTGCTTGAGTGGTAACAGGATGGTTGGAGAGCTGACATGCAACTAAGCACAAGCCAGACTCCCTCACATGGGAGGCAGGGATAAGAAGGTGACTCTCAGTGCTGCATATCCCAAGAACCATCCCCGTGACTATCATTCACAACTCAGAATTGAACAAGAGAACTACTCTGTGTTCTCTACCCAGAAGGATTGCCTGACAAAATAAGAGACTCTAACCATCAACTGCTCTCTGAAAAAGGGACTTAGATAAGTTTCTTTTTGTTTGTTTTGCATAATCACTCAATTTCAATTCTAAAGTACTTTGTCTTGTTCTGATTTTTTTTGCTTGTGTATCCTAATCAATAAACTCCCAAACTTCGGCATTAATTTTCTAGTGTGTTTGTCATTGTACTAAGCAGGCTGAGGTCTTGACACTCAAAACCCTGAATCCTGTTTGACCTGTTTAGTCTTGGCACAATGACAGGGTTGTGTTAACACCTTTGACTCTCTTGGCTCACTTACTCCAACAAAATTAAGACCCTACCACCTTGCCTCTTCTCCTCAATGACAGTCCAGGAAATTCCTCAGGTACTATACAGGGTGGACCCCTGATTGTGACCTGTTGGCTAGAGCATTGTTTTTTTATTGGCCTTTCAGGAGCTAACGAATAAATGTTAAGCATGTGAAGTATAAGTCAACCTTCACAATGTTTAAAAAGGTGAGAGCTTCCTCCTGGACCAGCATTTCTTTTCCCCCACATAAACCATCTTTCCTCAAGGTTGCTGTGCTCTTGCAATATTTACCGTTCAATCAGAAGAGTATCTAGGCACACACTTCATCTGAGGCTGAAGCAAAAATTGCTCCATGTTTAGGACAGCAGGACTGGTACTCATGTCTACTCTAACCCTGGCGGAGCTTTGGCTTCCTGCTTGCAGACTATATCTGAGCCCTACGAGACTGGATTTGAGCTGGCTATCTCTGTGGGTCACTGTAGTGTATCTGTCATTTGTGAAAGGATCCGTTTGTAAAATCCAACTCTAAGAAGTTGCTAGGCAAATGTCCTGCCTTCAGATTCCTGGATCACTAAGTGAGATTTTGTTTAGATGATATATTGCCTGTAAATGAACACAGAATTTTATGAGTGGAGTTCTGTGAAAACCATTGTAAATGGGTTCAGACCAAATCAGTGCACTTTACCCGAGCAGCAAAGTGCTGTACTGTAGTTTAATTTTATCCTAATAAACACTAATCATATTCCATAACACCTTTGGACTCATAACTATTACACCAAAAACAAACGAGATAGTTCTAATTCAAGGTAAAAATACTGTAAATTGAAAGTGAAAGCCTGGGGTGCATGTAGCTTCTGTAACTTACATCCTTTTTTGCATACTGCATCTTTAAATTTCTAAGGAGCCTTGCTGCTGTGAGAAGTTCTCCAGTCTTTCTGTTCAAGGGGGCTGTTGTTACAAAGTGTGTCTCACACACACTGTACTGGCGCGTGGAGACTTTACACTTATTATTTCTTTTGCTGATTTTCTTAATTTAATCTAAGTAATTGAGATTGGAGTACATGGTTGCTCTTTGTGCATGGGAAAACATGAAAAACCACATCATAATTCATACCTAGTATGTTGCATTAATAATTGTGTAGCTCACCAAGATGCCTAAATCCCATGTTTATGGGAAAACACATTAGGGAAAATAAGCAGTAAAGGCTAACAAATAGTATATGACTAAAAATCCCATGTCTTATGCATGCAATTATAAGATGTATGAAGTTAATTAAGTTGCTGAAAGAATGAATTTCTGGTAAAATGCAGTGCAATGTAAAAGTAGATTAAACCACACTGATGTGTATCCTACCTTGCTCGTTAGATACTTTCCAGACTCATTTTTAATGAGTCTTTATATTAATATTAATATAAAGAACTTTGGTGGCGGGGAGCAAGAGAAACTGGGACAACTTCAAATCTTCCGTCATGCTGTGTGTAAGAAATTTTGATCACAGTGTGGTTCATTGCCTAATCAACTTTGGCATTTGATTCCTGTTTTAATAATCATGTAAGTTGCTTTGTCTAACAAGTCCCTGTATTCTTCCTCAGTTTCTGGAGTTACAAATGAGATTACACACTGATCGAGTCACGCTGGGGAAAATGCAAGAGGAGAACCAGCGTCTGAACCAGCGAGTTGATACGCTGATGGTTGAAGTTATGGCATTACAGAAGAAGGTGAGATCAATATACATATAATAGAGGTGCTATGGATTTTTGAAAACTGGAAGTGGGTTAAACCACTGCTCAGTTGTTATACCTCAGTGGCTTTGTATGGACATGTTTTCTTCTGCACACCACTGAGTATAATTTACTGTGTGCCTAACATTATAACGCTATGTATCTGAATGCATTCTGAAAAGCTTAGCATTCTCAGTCATACAAGTTTTTGGAAAGCATTCAACTGCAGTTTGCTCAGACATTTCTTTAATTGCTGAACCATCAAATAATCCAAAGGAGGAGACAGATTTTTTTTTAAATAAGGGCTGATACAATTTTAATTTTCCTTTTTATAGAAGACTATTGTGTAAATATTTAAAATACAAGTGACATTTGGCCTTCACATAGCTAGGGAAAAATTACTTTTATTACTGTAAACAATAAAACACATTCCATCCCTGTGGAATACTGATTCACAAAATTACATTCTGGTAGATTTGACACTAATAATAATAATGAAAAAATTGTTTGTTGTAACATAAACCTATGCAAACGTGTAGCTAAATTCTCATGAAGTGTTCTTTGTTCTTAATGACAATGACACTCCAACCCCCTCTTCCCCACCCACACCCCCCAAAAAACCCCAAATGAGAGCTGGAAGATTTTTCAAGCTTGTTTGTATTATGTTATGTAGCAACATTTGCCAACAGGTTTGGATATTTTAAGTGAATTGACTGCAGTGTAAAGGTGCCTTGAGAATCAATTCCTTTCTTTGCCCTCACAATGGCAACAAAATTGGCAGATGAGTTGCAAAGTTTAGCCATATGGCCAATGAATCTTGATCCCGAGCTGGAGGAAGAGAGGATAATTTAGCCTCTGTCCTCTATTCAGTCAATGGAGATATCAGAGCCAGTTGTGAAGGGCTGTGGTTTGGACAGCTCTCCTCTAGAACCACGACTCTCAGCATCACAAGCCCTCGTCCTCTCAGTCCCCACTCTGAGTTCAGTGTTGGTGGAGGAATGTATTTGTCCCTGAGTCAGTATTCACTCCAACCTGAAGTGGGATAGTATGGAGCATTGAACTGCTGGAGACCATGTCTTTTGGATGAGATGGAAAACTGAAATCCTGATCCCTTGTGGTCTTTAAATATGTTGCTGTTCGGTACAAGACTTTAGATATTAATCCCAGTGTACTGAGCAAGTTGTGATGAGAGCCATTACTTTCCACCTACCTACATTTATTCTACAGTTTTAATTAGATACTGTATTCTTCCTTGGTTGTGTTCTTAAACTTTTAGTGCTGTTAAACGACTGCTGCATTTTGCCTCAGCTATGGCTGTATTATAGTGGTGGGTGAAGCAAGTCCTGTCTATGAAGTCTTTAAAGCATTTTAGGAACCTTTTAGATAAAAGGTGCTTATAAGCAGATAGAGTTACCATTCTGCCCAAATCACAGAGGAGACACATGTTGGATGTGGTCCAAAATTACTTCCATCCTGGGGTTCATTTTAATTAACTCAAATGACAATGTAACATAAATCTCAAAGTAAGCTGTCTCTTGAGCTTGGCTAATCCATATAGGAGTTTTCTCCTCCAGGACCTCTTTATGTTTGCTCTAGCCCCCTCCACCTCCTAGAGGCTCTCGAGTTTTCTTTTATACCTGGGTTGGAGTAAATAGGACCAACTCATAGGACATCAGAGAGAGTCAGCAACTATAACTCTGCATATCTATGGATAGTTCTAACACCTGACAAGACCACTTTTCAAAAGAGCCTTCCATTTCTGGGCAGGGTTCTAGAAACTTCCACACTGTTACAGAGCTGTATGTATCTATAACACATTCAGAATATTCAAACATTTAATTTTTTATTTGTGTCGTGTACCTATTATAATGTATATCCAGCCAAAATAAGGAGCCAGATTTCTGAGAGTGCTCAGTGCCCAATAGAGCTTGTTTGAAAATCTAGCAGTCTGTCTTAATGGAAGATGAGGGTACCGTTGTCTTGAGAAAATCTGGCCCCACACAATCAAGTATAGACCCTCCATGACATAATAAACTTATCACTAATGCTCAATGCTATACTAAAGGATTTAGTCAGAAACTAGAGAACTGGCTTCTGTTCCTACCTTTCCCATGCACTTCCTATGTGACAATGCACAAAACACTTCATCTCTGTTTCCTTGTCGGTAAAATAGTGATAATATCTAACTTGTAAGTTGTGTCTAGATAAGCATAAAATGAGTATTCTAAAAACGTGGTAGTTAAAACATATTAATGAGCATGTTTTAAAAATACACTGTGTATCCTACTCTAGATCAGTCCTCTGCAATGTAACATATTTAATTTTTTGGTTTGATCAGAAGGCACTTTATATAAATGCAAAGTATTATTTCAGTCCCACTGAACTGTTTTTTCCAGTTGATGAATGAAGAATAATTTAAGGCTTCCATTCCAAAACTAATGCTGCATTCTTATTTGTACTGTTTTTCTTCTTCTTCATTATCTTTTTTTTAGGATAGAGCAGAGCTCTAGAAGCTAATTTTCATACATTATACATTCATTTTAGCACCAATGTACATCTGGCAAACCAATGCGAGCCAATTTAAGATGACAAAAAGACTGCTAGAGAATTCTCATGAGTTTAATACATCTGTGCTTTTAAAAACTTGATCTATGATAAATATATTATACATGCTGGGTACAAACAAACAAAACCAACAACTCTCTCTTCCCCCACTAGCTATTCTTACTATAAATATCAAGCCTGCAAAATCCATCTCTCTGAGATTTGTGAATTGCTTTGTTTCCAAGAATAGTCTTATAGTAAGGGTGTCAGCTGTTCCTTCTCCAGTTTACACTCCGTCTCCATTAGAAACCATACACTGGATGCCCATCAAGCCTGAAGTCCCTGTGCTTACTGAATAGCTCGGAAATGAGACTTCTGATACTGTACGTGAATGCTACTGATAAAATACTTAACTGTTTCAGATAGCTTCCTCCTCTGTCCTTCACTATACTCTGAAATGCTTTCCAGTGTGTCATTGTGGAATGCATGTGCACTTCCAAAGTTCCTAGCAACAGCCAAAAGCAATCAGAGGCGGCTATCCAAAGAGAATAGCATCTTTTTAGAAAGCTAGATTTCTTAATCAAAGGCAAATGTGGAGACCATTGGAAAGCAGCTGGACAAAAACCTTATTTCCATTGCTTTTCTGTGATTAGTGTCCAGTGAAGGGAAAGAATATTAAAGAAATTGTGAGAAGAGTAGCTATCTTGTGTGTGTATCCTTTCCGATAAGGACAGCACCAGCTATTTTTATTGTCATTTAATCCTACTAGAATTGTCTCTTGCAGCCTGACCACACTACCTTTTTGATTCAGGAGCCACCAGATGTTTATATCAGAAGGGCACTCCTTCATTTTCTGTATAATGAAGCACTCACCATTTACTCTGGGTGTTGTCTACGGCTTGCCAATCTGCTAGAACTGGGGATCTGCACAGGCAATTTTATAATGAAGGAAGGAAGGTTACTCCAGAGTAAGTGGAGTTTCCTTGATCTATTGTGTAGATCTAGATGGCTTGTCCTTCCTTTTCAGCTTCTTTGTGGTTAAGGTAGTTGAAGTGTAGAAGAATGGAAGATGATCACAGGGCATTTTCCTGTTACTACTGCATCTTGAAATGGTAGATCCATGTTTCATATGCGTATCCGTTCTCTGCAACAGTCATACTGCTATTAAGCTATTTTGTTAACCACAGCATGTTAAGAAAATATTTAGAAGCCATCTCATGAGAGAGGAAAGCTAAGAAACATTCCTAAGATCTCTTACACTCAGACATCCAGGGCAAGAGAAACTATACCATTCAATGAGAACCTCCCCATGTATTTGAAGGAATGGTATTCCCAGCTTTTTCCTTCCAGTGCTCTTCTTTTAGACATGCCAGAAGAAAAGAGTGGCAAGAAACCCTATTCTGTGCCATGCAAATTCCCTTCCTCCTATGATCCCAGAGGATCAAAGGGAGGAAAAAGCATGTGATTGTCATTTTGGATGTGATCCCAAGGCCACTGAAGTCAGTAGAGTCTGACTTTGGGGTTTCGATCAGGCCCTTTGAAGAGCATCAGTCTGTCACACACTTGGGTCAATTGCAGCAGATAGGTGACACAATTTAAGGAAAGAAAGCTGGACAAGAGATATCCCAATGGGTTAAAGGTTGTGAACAAAGGCTAACCCAGAGTGTGTGTAAACTAAATCAAAGGAGAGTATTGTGGTTTTGTGATGACTAAGGAGTGGTTGTATGGTTTAATTTAGTGGATGTTGTGAGTATATTCCAGGTGAGCAGAAGGTAGTGAAGGGTTATGGCAGGTACAAGTGACCTTTGGATGAGCAGGCTTGGGTCCTTAGTAAGTAAAAATGGGGTTTGTTTGGACACTGTCAATGGCTAAATCCTCTGTATGTTTTTTGCTACCTTTTGTTTTGTGGTTGAGAATGCAGTCTAACTTCATGCTTCAGATTGTGGAAATGTGTTTTGTTTGGTTTTTTATGTATTTTTTTAAACTGGAAATATGACAGAAGCCTATCTATAGATAGATTGACTGATTAAACGAACCATGAAATATATTTTTCATTTTAATGTACAGGTATCAAAACCGACATTGATTCTTTTTTATTGTTTTTGAAGAAGAAAAAAACTTTGGCAGAAATCATTTTAATTTACAAACCAATATATCCAAAAGGATTACAAACAGCAAAATAACTACAGAGGAAAATCTATTTATCAATATATCCAATGTGAAATGATCAAATATATTTACACAATATTCTTCTATCTCTCGTCCTGTTGAGAAAAGTTTCAAGCTGCCATGTTAATACAGCGTGTAATGTAGTGTAGCAGTATCTTTTATGGACCAGTTTGTTGCTATGCTCTGATATCACATTGAATGTGATGTCACAGTAAGATCAGATCACTTGATACAGGTTGCACTTTCAAATGAAATGTAGACATTTCAAAGGCAATAAACTCCTATAGGCCTTGATTCATGTAGAGAGAAATCGTTGGTTCAACAGAATGGATAACCTCCAGTCAGTAAGTGTTGCTTTTGTAGAAGATGATGTGGTAAAAGCAGAAAATGTACAATCCTAATAACAGCCTAATGCTTTTTAAGGTTTTGTATGCTCTGCACAATTTAATTTATGTCTTGTACTAATAGCTTTTATATTCTTAGCTGCAGAGAAGTTTTTTGTGGGGAGGGGAATCCACCCCTTGTCTAGGGATCAGACAGGAAATCTGTCAGTCTGGATCCTCATGTAAGATTTCTAGTAGTAGTTTTTACTTGCTAGAAACCAGGAAATACATGACCAGTCTTTATGGTGGTATCTTGTTACTCTTACCAACTGTAACAAGGAAGCACAGAGGCATGTGAGAATTAAATGGGGAAAGAATAATTTTATTTATTTATTTAAAACCCGCTAATCAGTTTGGATTCAGATCTGACTTTGAGATTGGACTGGTTCCCATTATATCTGAGCTGACTTGCCCATCCCTAGGAACGTATTAAGCTTAAAAAAAATTGATGTTCAAAACTTTTCTGGGTGTAGTTAATAGATTTTAAGGCTCAAACTCTAAGATTTGTGATTTTTCATTTAAAGTGGAAAAGTCCTTAAGTTGTGAACTGTTCTTAAAAGATTCTTGCCTTTTACATTTCTTCATTGCATTAACATGACTTGTGTGTGCTAATATATATATAAACATGGTATATAGAAAATGCACCTACCATTGCATCTAGCTACATGCATCAGTTAAACAAACAAACAAAAAGCCATGGATACATATTTGACACCGCTTCCTCTCCAAAAAGATAAAGCTAAAGTTCAAACCAAACATTCAGTATTTATTCAATATTATGTCTGTCTTTTCTTTCCATTCCATTTTTATCCATCTTATCTATCAATCACATACACTGAGGTAGATATATATATATATATAAAATATTCTATTGCTTTACATCTGTATCCCCTTGTCCAGAAACTTCCCTTATACATTAGGAGAGCCAGCGATTTCCTCAGGAGAGACAGAGAACTGAAGATCTAAATAACCATTACAACTTTGAGCTCACCCTTTTAGGTGTCGGTCCTGTAAGCTGCTTCATGCAGATGGACTCCTGCTAGTGAAGCCATTGAGGTGCCCTGCTGAAGGCTGTGGAACTCCATGCAAATGCAAGGGTCTGCCAGCATGAGGCAGGATTGGGGCATTTAGTTATTTTTAATGCTGCTTCTCTTTATACCAGTCTTTCGTGAAGATAGTCTTTGCACATTAACTTGTTTTTAACAAAAGGGCTTTAAAATAGCCAAATACAAAGTGATAAGTAACAGCACGAATTTGTCAAGAACAAATCATGTCAAACCAATCTGATAGCTTTCTCTGACAGTGTAACAAGCTTTGTGGATAAGGGGGAAGCAGTAGACATGGTATAGTTTGACTTTAGTAAAGATTCTGATACTGTCTTGTATGACCTTCTCGTATACAAACAAGGGAAATGCAACCTAGATGGAACTATTACAAGATGGGTACAAAAATGGTTGGAAAACCATTCCTGGAGAGTAGTTATCAGTGGTTCACAGTCATGCTGGAAGGGCATAATGAGTGGGGTGCCGCAGCAATCAGTTCTAGGTCTAGTTCTGTTGAATATCTTAATCAATGATTTAGATAATGGCATAGAGAGTACACTTATAAAGTTTGTGGAAGATACCAAGCTGGGAGTGGTTGCAAGTGCTTTGGAGGATAGGATTATAATTCAAAATGATTTGGAGAAATGGTCTGAAATAAATAGGATGAAATTCAATAATGACAGATGTAAAGTGTTCCACTTAGGAAGGAACAATCAGTTGCATACAATCAAAATGGGAAATTAGTATCGAGAAAGGAGCACTGCAGAAAGGGATCCGGGGGTCATAGTGGACCACAAGCTAAATATGAGTCAACAGTGTAATACTACTGCAAAAAAAGCAAACATCATTCTGGGATGTGTTAGCAGGAGTGTTGTAAGCAAGATACGAGAAGTAATTCTTCTGGTCTACTCCACGCTAATTAGGCCTCAACCGGAGTATTGGGTCCAGTTCTGAGTGCCACATTACTGGAAGAATGTGGACAAATTGGAGAAAGTCCACAGAAGGTTTAGAAGACATGACCTACGAGGGAAGATTGAAAAAAATGGGCTTGTTTAGCCTCGAAAAGAAAAGACTGAGAGGGGACATGGTACAGTGGAGTCGCATCATACGCACATTTAACTTATGTGAATTCAACTATATGCACTCGGCAGAAAAAAAGAGAGAAAAATAATTTAAATAGTGCGGGCTGAGTGGGGCCGCTGGTCTGGGGTCCCAGCCATCAGCCCAGGGTTCTGGCTGCTGGCCCCTTGCCAGCCGGGGTTCTGGCCATTGGCCCTGCTCAGCCACTGCTGGTCTGGGTGAGCAGAACCCCAGATTGTTAGCTATGAGTAGCTCAGCCCACTGCCGGTCTGGGGTTCCGTCCGCCAGCTCCTGGCAGCCGGGATCTCGGTAATTTTGACTATACATGATTTTTGTCTTATGCACTGACCTTAGAACCTAACCCTTATGTAAGATGTGACTTCACTGTAATAAAAACTTCCTAACTGTCAGAGCAGTTAAGCACTAGAATAAATTGCCTAGAGATGTTGTGGAATTTCCATCATTGGAGATTTTTAAGAACAGGTTTGACAGACACCTGTCAGGGATGGTACAGATAGTACTTAGTCCTGCCATGAGTACAGGGGACTGGACTACATGACCTCTTGAGGTCCCTTCCAGTCCTATGATTCTATGAAACATGGTTTCACCAGTTTAGCACATCTTATTTGTAGCCATAACTACGTCATATTCAATGCGAAATGGCAGGAGAGAATCTGCAGTTGTAAGGTACAGCTATGGGAACTCCTGAACCTGTCCTGCGTGAACACCTTCCTGAGTATAATATGACTTTTAAATGTAAACTATTAGTATGTAGGAAATACAGTAATACTTTCCTTACATGGACTAACTTCCAAGAGGTAATTGATGAATTCATGTTATTTATAAACAACATAGGCCTTCCCATGAAATACACTTGCAGTGATGCTGCATCTTTCTCCCTTTCCAGTATGTATTGTTATATATTCATAGCAAAAAACAAAAACATCTGTATAGCAACAATTTTCTCTTGTACCTTAACTAGACTTAGGGTGACCAGATGTCCTGATTTTATAGGGACAGTCCCGATTTTTGGGGTCTTTTTCTTATATAGGTTCCTATTACTTCTTACCTCCTGTCCTGAATTTTCACACTTGCTGTCTGGTCACCCTAACCTGACTGCATTCCATTTCTACAAACCCCTATTTTTTAAACCATAAAAACCCTTTTCATTTAAAAATTTCCCACCAGCTCTAATAATCATGCTTTTTGACATTTCCGAAAACTTGCTTTATTAGACTCTATAATCTGGTGGTGGGAAAGCCAGCAGCACTGTATCACTGCAATAGCCAGCTGCAATGGCTGTCAGAAATATTCTGATGTCAACATATGGCCAAACAAGAGGTTCACCAGGGAGCAGTCATTCATTCCAAGAATAAAGCTCTCCAACACCCAGCAGCAACACAGAAGGTCCCTGCAACATCAATCAGGAAGTGGAAGGGTGGGAAATACAAGGTGATATATTGAAACAGAAGAGAGAGGTAGAGAACCACAGATGAAATTACAGGCTCCTTGGTCTATTAATACCTCTGCTCAAAAAGACAGATGAAAACTCATGTCTTATCTGTACTGTATTGGCTCACTTAAGGCTCAACAATGTCAGGCTGACACAAATATTTTGTTGCCCAGCCTCCCTCAGAAAAGAAAATATGCTGATATCCTGCATAAAGGGCAGCTTGTAGCTGCACCATTCCAGAAGCAGAACCAGGAACAAACTGTGACTCAGAGTCACAAATTATTATAGTACTTCAGTTCCTTCAAGGATATTTCTAATTGTTTCTTGATAATTCTAGTATTTTGTCTCAGTAACATTGCTGAACAGCTATTCCATGTCTTTTATTAGCTTCTTATTTAAAGAGTTAGGATCACAAACTCATTCCCTTGCTCCTCTTGCTCTGGAGTAGGGGGAGGAAAGATGGGGAAGTAACCTGCTACTCCCCTTGGCCAACAACCAATTATTTTCAGTCTATGCCAGCTCAGGTTGAGCTGTTCAGAGTAGAGAGTGAGACTCAAGACTACACCCATTCCCTTTCTGCCCACCTGTGGTGCCTTCTCTCACCCTCTGCTGTGACCAGTGAGCTAGGTAGTCTGCACAGGTGTGTAAGACGAGACATAAAGAGAGGGAAAAATCATTATTGTGATCACAATTTTAGGTTTTAATTCTCATCTAACAAGTAAGGAATTTCTAGTACCTAGGAGAGATTCTATTATTCTCTACATACATTTTATTTATGTCAGTCACCACAGGATTTAAGCAACCAAGTTTTTTTCAGCTTCAGCACTTCCTGAGGTTGGCCTACAGGGTGCTCTGCTCCTCACTCTCAGGAGCTGTAGATACTCCACGTATCTATGTGAGGTGGAGGGCCACCTCTGTTGAGCCAATAGCTAAGGGTTATGTCTTCACTACCCACCAGATCGGCAGGTAGTGATCGATCTATCGGGGATCAATTTATCACATCTAGTATAGACACGATAAATCGATCCCTGATTGCTCTGCCTTTGACTCCTGTAATCCATCAAGATGAGAGGCAGAACTGGAGTTGACAGGGGAGTGGTGGCAGTCGACCCTACGCTGTGAGAACATGAGGTAAGTTGACCTAAGATACGTCAACTTCAGCTACGCTATTCTCGTAGCTGAAGTTGTGTATTTTCGGTCGACCCCTGTCCAGTGTAGACCAGGGCTGAAAGTCTTTCATTGGAGTTCCAAATAATGAGGAGACTCACCGACACGGAGCAGCTAGCCACACAGGAGACCTTACAGCGGCACAGCTGCTGCGACACAGCTGTGTTTCTAAAAGGTCTGTGGTTTTGAGTAACATATTTTGCTTTTCATAGAGAAAAGAGAATTTTTTAGGTTTTGGTGGCTACGACCAACAAATTTAAAGTTTCCAGTTTTCAGATTTAAAAACTTGCCATTTTTGTAGAAAACAAATCCTCTCTCAACTACTTCTAATTATTATAATGTTTATCTTGCCTCCTTTTTGTGTGTAGAATCATTCTCCATGAGACAGCCTATTTTCTCGTCTCTTATGGAGAAACCAGTAGAAAGGAGGAAACATATTTGAGGACTTGTAAGCTTAACTCACGGGGTTCCAATCAAGTTACTGACACTGATAAAATACATTAAAACGATAGCACTCACACTCTGATTTCTAGTGCTATCTATAGCAGAGCTGATTCTTGCAGACCTACTTTGCTTCACCCAGGGAGATCCCAGCAAGAGGACCCAGTCGGACTCCATCTAGGCATAGAGAGCAGTTCTCTTTGAGAGCAACAACAGCACCAGTAGCTGAATGAAGATACTTGAGACCATGACACATTCTTCTTGCAGAATCCACGTACGGTGGTTGTCTGATGGTTTTTAAGATCATTCTGGTCATCACAAGATCATGGTGAAGCTCTCTCTCACCTTGTGGGCAAATCACTGATGAAACAGAGGTGCTTCCAACAAGAAACTTTTTGCTTGAAAGAGAAAGGCCACAATGGAATCAGAATTGTGCTAGCTTCACAAATCCTCTTTTTAGGGCTCAATCCTGCAAGCAGTTGAGCACTCTAGCCCAATCCACAGAAACACTTAAACACTGGCTTAAATTTAAGTATATGAACAATCCCATTGATATCACCGGGACTCCTCATGTGCATTGATTTATGCACTTGCTTATGTGTTTTGCTGCATTGGGCCAAAGTGTTTGGCATCCTGAAGAACGAAGCCCACAAGACCTGATCCATCACCTTTTCTCATGTTGAGTAGAGGAGAAGTTTTGCAGTCTTAACTATCGTGGATACCACCAGGCACCTTTCCTAATTGAAAGAAATAAATCTGTCTACTATATAGTTACTCAAGGGAACTATTTCATCTCTTGAGTTGGTTACTCATTTAACAACAATATAAATATGTTTTTTTAAAGGCTGGGGAGGAGAACCTTGAGATGTGTTCATCCAAGAGAGGCCTTCTGTGATGTTATAAATATGTATACATGCAGACATACTGTACTTACCTTTAGGTTAAATATCCAGTTTATAATTACAGGCTTCCTTGAAGGAGTTTAAAAAAATGAAGTTTAAAATTAGAAATCTTTTGGCATATGCATTGCCCGTAAACAGATACAGCCGGCTTTCACAATAAAACACATGAGAAAATGAGGGCATCCAGTTCAAGCAAAGCAAGCCAGTGCCATGACAGCTTTCTCCAAGGAGGAAATTATTTTCATGCATGAGCAAATGCCTATAAACACGGCAGGGATAAATTTAGCGTAAATGTTGCACCATTCAACCAAAAGTATTAAAACTCTGGGGGCATTGGCGTGGTCTAGTGGGGAGGGCACAGGACTGGTCTGGCAGCATTAGAAGTGTGTTTTATTCCCAACTCTGTCATTGACCTTGAACAAATCACTTAACTACTCTGTGTCTCTGTTTCCTCTCTTACTCTTTTTCTACTTAGTCTAGAAGCTCTCCTGCAGGGAGACTGTTTCTTAATATGTGACTATACAGAGCCTACCACAGTAGGACTGATCTCAGTTTTGGCCTATTGGCAGTAATAATATGATAAAAACAAATAAAATAATAATTTTCCCCCCTTGGATCTTTTCTGGTAAATAGTTGCTTCAATTTCTTAGCGTACTATATCTATACTACACACCATGTCTACATTACAGACCTTTTAGTGGCACAGCTGTGTCACAGCATCTGTGCCGGTGTAAGGTCTCCTGTGTAGCTAGCTGCTCCGTGCTGGTGGGAGAGAGCTCTCTCACTGGCATAATTGAACCACACCTAACGAGCAGTGGTAGCTATGTCAATAGGAGAGCATCTCCTGCCCACATAGCGCTGTGCACACTAGAGCTTTGGTTGATGAAACTTTTGTCAGCCAGAGGGGTATTTTTTTCACACCCCTGACTAACAAAAGTTTCACCAAGAAAAGTGCTAGTGTAGACATAGCCTCAGAAAGGTATTAACCCCTATAGTGCTGCATTGAGTGGTGTAAATTTTCAACAACAAAGAAAGTCTTTAAGGCTCCAAATAAGGTAGCACAAAACTAATTTTCCAGGTGGAGAATGGCAAAAGCTCTCTGTTTGCTTAATAAAAAGGTCCTTCAGTAATGCCTGCATATAAAGCACATGACTTATCACAATATAGTAGAATTTCTGGCCCCAATCCTGAAAACACTTAATGCATGTGCATCACTTTAAGTGCTTGACGAGTTTCCCTGAAATCAGCTTGAAATGAGACACCTGCATAAGTGTTTGCAGAATCAAGGTCTGTGCTGATTGTCTTTTCTGTGGGTGAGTATGATACCTTTAATGAGATGGAACCATGTTATTCCACCTAATGTGAGGGCCTAACCCGTACATCTGCCCAGTTGTGGAGGAAGGTGCACTTATTGTAAGGTGGCTGTGGAGTACGTCCAGGTCAGTGAGGAGAACTGGCTGTACTCCAGCTATGAAAGCTCATCCTTTCAACTTGTCAAAGTGGTAGAAACTCCACAGGGTGATTAGAGTCTATAGGCCAAACTAACCCAGAAGTTGTTGTGCTTGAGATATTACCAGAGTACTGAGCATGAGGCCCAGGAAGGAAATGGACATTTCTGTGCACAAAAAGTCTTTATATGTGTAAGCCCTGGATTTTCTTAGTTGATCCATCACCTTGTTGACGGTCACCATGCCATGAGAGGTACATTTTGTGAAAGTGTGTCATTCTCCTGCTGATAATGGCCCATTCAAATTAAACAGTCTCTTAGAATTGGTATGGTAATGTACGACTTTTTTTTTCTTCTTTCAGTGTATATAAATACATCTTACTTCTGTTCCATTCCATGCATTCGATGAAGTGGGCTATAGCCTACGAAAGCTTATGCCGAAATAAACTGGTTAGTCTTTAAGGTGCCACAAGTCTTCCTCGTTTTATTTACAGATACAGACTAACACGGCTGCTAATCTTAAACCTAATTGTGTGAATATTACCTCTTCAATCTGTGTTTCTAATACCCACACAACTTGTATCATGCTCTTGTCACAGATGAATGTCCCAATAGCTCAGTGATCTTTGTGTTTACTGAAATACCAGTATAGTTCTGTGGCTGATTGTACAGCACCTTGCAGATCAGCTCATATTTTAGTCACTGAAGCCTCACTTTGAGTTTGTTTTGAAGAGAGTTTGGTACTAGCTCTTGCATGAAGAAGCTAATAAAAGACGTGGAATAGCTGCTCAGCAATGTTAGAGGCAAAATGCTAGAATAATCAAGAAACAATTAGAAATATCCCTGAGGGAACAGGAGTACTATGAAAGGACAAAATTCGATGAGACAAATGACCTTTGCTTGTTCCCAACAAAATCTTATGTTCTATTTTTTTTCTCCTTACTACTTATGGGATTAGCAAATACAGCCGTAAATCTGTATGCGTGAGACATTAAGTAAATGATTGCTCCAGTATCACAGTGCTAAAAGAAGCAATGTGAGGCCATATTTGGATGGCCAAGCTGATAGAGTTGGGCTCCCAAAGAATCTATTATTCAATGGTGCATTTTTCAAAGGCAACCTATTGTTGGTAACTGCTCACAAGCATGGAATGATGACATAACCATCTTCCTAACACTTAATGACATATTGTAGGGCATTGTAGGAATGAAATGACAGCCCAGGACTGCTACCTTCCAGTGGGGCCTGTGAGTTCTTGTGACTGTGGACAGAAATCAGGGTACAGGCAGACTGGGGCATTTTTGGCTTTGTCAATAATGTTCGCTTCTCCACATTCTGCTGATTCCTGAAAGCCAAGTGAGCTGGCACAATTGCAACAGAAAAAACCCCAACAGATTCAAGTGGAAGGAATTTCTTAGTGACTTTTGTATGCTTAGCATGGTTATTTAAAACATTTTTCTCCCTCCCTGCCCTACCAGCTAATATATCCAAATTAATGTGATTAACAGAAATAATAATAATAATTCACAATCAAGTAAAAAGGCAGTACAAAAACCAGCATTTTCATTATGTGCAGACTTTGCATCCTTTATGGCTTATACCACTAATTAAATCTTCCTCCTACAATATAAATTGGAAGATAGAGGCTATAACTGGAGTTCACTAAATATCAAGCTCCTTTCCCTCACTGTGAAACACAGTTTCACTTTCTCAGTAAGGAGTTTGTTGTACGGCTGTTGTACCCTACTAGCTGAAGGTCAGAGTGCAGATGGGCCATTCAGCTGCTTCAACTCCTGGAGAAAAACTATGGTTACCTTTGTACAAAAAAGACAGCCAGTTAATTTCAAAGGGTAGGTGTCATGTGTTTTCCCTGTGAAACTGTCTATGCCTATACCAACACTAAGCCTCTGAGCATGCCTTGTGTAAACTAGTTGTGTATAAAAGAGGCAGTGTTGTTTACTGGACAGAGCATCGCTTTTGATGGAATATACCTGGGTTCTATTTCTGATTCTGCCTCTGGTCTGCTGGGTGACCTCTGGCCAAGTTACTTTATCTCCCCATGCCTCAGCTTCCCCACTTTTAAAATAGGGGATAATGAAACTGCTCTCCTTTGTAAAGCATTTGTGATCTACTGATGAAAAGCACCATAGAAGAGGTAGGCATTTATTATTATTTGTTGCATATTTCCAGAAGCTTGAGCAGATGCTGATAGAGCACCTGCAGTTAATACATAATGCAATGTTTTTTCTCCTGACTCCTGAGCGTTAATTAAGCATTACAGCTATGCCAAGGGACTAAGGAAGTAGAAAGCCCCTCAAAAGAGCTGTTACTAGCTGTTGGTGTGGTGGTTGACACTCTGGTTGGAATGGAAAGTGAGATATACCTCTCTGCAGACAAGGAGAGTATAAAAATTCACAAGATCTATTGTCTATGAGAGCTTCTTTTGCTAGTTAAGTTAATTGGATTTAAACATAATGTAGAGAGTTGAGTTGGATGACATGGTGCTGACCAGAACTAACTAACCAAGGTAGACAAGGACAAGTCACAGGAAGTGCTGTGTTTTTCAAAATCAACTCCCCACAATCATGTTTAAATAGGCTGAGGTTTCCCTGTGAACATATAGACTTGGCTTTGTTACTGATGTTACCATCGCTGCTTTGGAGGGTTTAAGGCATGGTTGTTTTTCTCCATTTGTCATAAGTCATACAAAACTGTGGCACCAGAAGTTTCTATGTTATCTTACACTGCTGTTACCAGTACTCAGATGTGTTGATAACTAAGTACATCTATACTCCATGTAACTGTTTCTTGGTTTTTTTGTCTGTACTAGAGTTGTAATTTCTTTTGTGAGGGATTGAGCCAAACTTCACTGAAGTCAGTGAGAGCCTTTCCATTGTTTTCAGTGGACCTTGCATCATGCCTTAAACCCCTATTTTATTAGTGTCTGCACAGAATGCTACCACTGGGATCTCAAAGAGAAATGCTATTTTAATTAACTTATTTTGTAAACAATTTCAGTAAATTTAGAGTCAGTGAATTTCCCTGTCCCTTTGACTAAACATTGAAAGCTAAAGGAAGAGCCAGATTTTGAGTCAGCTACTTCTCTTGCATTTGCCACTATCACAGATAAGTGCTAGCTTAAAAAGAAAAGTCCACAGTATCATCAGGTGGACAGAATGAATTCCTGCAGGTCCGTGAATAAAAAGGAATAAGGCAAAATGTGAATTTTGAGCTCTTCTGCTTCCCCGAAATGAACTCGGACTATATCCCTGCAGGTATCTGTGCAAGCTTGTTAATTGGGTCTGCAAGCTCCTAATTTTTCATTGTTTGGATTGTTTATTACAGTAGTGCTTAGTAACGTATATGGGATTTACTCTTATACTTCAGTGGCTCTATCTTCAGTGACCATATGACAGGCTTTTAGTAGGGACCTCCTTTGTTTAACCATTGCTGAACAAGTAGGGATGGGCTCAAATGAAAACCTTTACTCCAAACACCCTTGAACTCAGGTGGGGAGAGGCACTGGGAGGACATGTTGGAAATTGGATCTTGGTCTGAATTTTGTAGCTGTGCTCCTCCCTGTAATCAAATGAGCAGCTGATTCATCCCATACTATCTGACTGCATTGTACCGCAGTTTGTGTGGTACATCAGTTGCTGTTTCTTATCTTTCCTAAAATAGACTTACAAAGCTGTGTAAGAAGAGAGAATTTCATAATTGCTCTGAATGTGACATGTTTTAGATCTATCTGCAGTACTGGAGTCATGAAATTCCACTGGTCCTGTGGGAAGAAAATGTCTTTTACAGGAATTCAATGGTATTCAGTGGGATTATCCCAGCAGGGCAAGAACTTTCCTGCAGGGCAGACAAAATGTAATGATATACAGTATATCTTCCTATGGGTGTGCATGGATATGTGTCTATATGCGTATGTGTATCTTTCTGCCCTCCCACCCAGATAAAACAGCAACTCAGAGATGGACATTGATCCTTGCTGGATTAAACTATATTGGAAACTCTGAGTGATTTCTGCGTTTGGTCACAGGCACCAGAGTAGTGAAGTTGCAGCAGCCCAGGCCTCGGCATGGGCTGTGTGAGCCCACCCAGAACCCTTGGTAATTACTCGGGGAGTTAAGCTTGAGCTGAAACTCGGTTTGCTGCAGCGTTGCTGTGCCAGAATCTGAGCTAGCTAGATCCAAGCTAGCTCTGGTATGTCTACACGAGCCACAATCGCACCTTGTGATTGAGTGCAGATGCATCCAAAACATTGGTGTTCAACAGCCTAGTTTTGAGAGTGTTTGAGCTGAGAATCAGAGGGGTAGCCGTGTTAGTCTGGAATTGCAGAAGTGACAAAGAGTCCTGTGGCATCTTAAAGACTAACTAAAATTTTAGAGCATAAGCTTTTGTGGGTTAATACCCACTTCGTCGGATGCATGCAGTGGAAGTATCCAAGGGCAGGTATAAATAGGTAGGCAAGAACCAGGTGGGAGATAACAAGGTTAGTCCAATGAGGCTGAACCAGCTTGTTATCTCTAATCAGGGAGGGTGAGGTGTTCCTCTAGCAGCTGAACTGGAGGTGTGAATAGCGAGAGAAGAGAAGCTGCTTTTGTAGTTAGCTAGCCATTCAAAATCTCTATTCAGTCCCAAACTGATTGTGTCAAATTTGCAAATGAATTGCAGCTCTGCAGTCTCTCTTTGCAGTCTGGATTTGAAGTTTTTTTGCTGCAAAATGCTGACCTTTAAATCTTTTATGGTGTGTCCGGTGAGGTTGAAGTGCTCTCCTACAGGTTTTTGAATATTGCCATTCCTGATATCTGATTTGTGTCCATTTATCCTTTTTCGTAGGGATGGTCCAGTTTGGCCGATGTATATAGCAGAGGGACATTGCTGGCACATAATGGCGTATATTACTGTATATTACTGTATATAATGGTGTATATCTGAGCTGAGCTACGGTTACAGATAGAGCCAAGCAAAGCTTAGAAGCTCTGCTTCCTATGTGGCTTTGGATTCATTCAAAATCAAAGCAAAAGGGAGATAGTCTGCAGCTATAGAAATGGTTCACATTGAAACCCCTTGAACTGAATCCACCACATTACACATGAGGTATAAATTCTAGTGTGTTGTCCACTAAGTGGCCCATGTGGTCCCAGCTGGTGTGCACTAAAAGTTCCCTAGTGGGCATGAATGTAAGCCCATTTCAAACAGTCCTATGTTAACATGCGCTAGGGAAATTTTAGTGCACACCAGCAGATTCCGCATGGGCCAGTTTGGATATGTCTACACTGCTGGCTTGGCCTCATGATGCTCCGCCTAAAGGGCTGTTTAATTGCTGTGTAGACTTCTGGGCTTGGCGTAGGGCTGAGGTTCTAGGACCCTGCGAGGTGGGAGGGTCCTGGAAACAGAAATCTACACTGCAGTGAAACAGCCCCACAACCCTATCCCTGGTAGCCCAAGTCAGCTGGAATGGGCCACCAGCAAGTTTTCATTTTCTGTGTAGCAATATCCTTAGTGCACAACACACTAGCACATGCTAGAATTGACACCCTGCTAATGTGGACTAAGACACTGTGTAGACAAGTCCTTAGGCTTCTTTCATTTTTATCCCGCCCTTGCTTATTATTTACTTCTCAATCGTCACCTGGGTCTTTGGAGGGTGGGGTAATTGAAGAATCATGTTTTGGCAACTTTTTCACATAGTTTTTAACACACTGAGCAGCTTGGTTTTATTTCCCCTGTTTGTCATAATTCCAGTGTTTCCAGTTTCAAACGTGCATTCTCCACAATGACCTTGATTTAATATGAGGGACAAAAGGAGGGAGCTTCACATAAAAAAGACATTGCGTTCTCTATCCATCTTTTTAATTGGTTTAATTGCAAATAACACTTTTCATTTAATTAATGTTTAATGCCATAAGTGGGGAGGGAACATCTCACCAGCTAATGAACTATGTATGGGTCCAACTCTTATTTAGGAAATGGAATCATAAAGATACAAATAATAATAAAAGACCACTAAGCTGTGCACAACCATATTTTCTTCTAAAAAAATTGTTCTGAGTAGTCACTACAAAAGAAACACACCACCAAACTCCATAAATTAAAGAAATTCTGACATGGCAGTTGGCCCAGCACAATAAAACTATCTTCTGGGGTTAAATAAACACGAAGAGCCAGATTCTGGTGTAAATCAGCATAGCTACTAAAGTCAATGCAGCAATGCTCATTTACACCACCTGGAGATCTGGCCCAAAATGTGTCTGTGCCTATTCTGTTCTGTTGATGATTTTTGTAGATCCAGTTTTGGAATGCATGGACTTGTAGTGCTCTGCTAGAGCAGCGAATTCAACAAGCGGAACAGACTTAGGACTTGGTTTTTATATATGCCGAATGACTAGGAGCTCCTTAAGCCAAGGCACTAAGATGCAGTCTTAAGGTACAGATCTATGAGCTTTATTTATCATGCTGCCACTGCCTAAGGATTCACACAAAGCAGACTAAACTAAAATCCTTTCTCAACGTACACTGCACTTATTAAAAACCTGGGATGGATTGTCTGGGAAGAAGCCTTTCCAGAGGCTGTTCCAAAAGCTTTCTCTGGAATCTGAAAGAGCGTTGGCCTAGAGGCCTTAGAGAGTACCAAAAACAGCTTTAGGGCAGGTCTACACTACATATTTTCAGGGGTGACCATTATTCCTTGTTCAGTCATTTGTTACCAATGAGAACAGTTCAGATCCATCCTCTTTGGAACCCTCTTTCAGGTAGTTGAAAAGAGCTATCAAATCCCCCCTCATTCTTCTCTTCTGCAGACTAAACAGTCCTAGTTCCCTCAGACTCTCCTCATAAGTCATGTGCTCCAGACCCCTCATCATTTTTGTTGCTCTCCACTGGACTCTTTCCAATTTTTCCACATCCTTCTTGTAGTATGAGGCCCAAAACTGGACACAGTACTCCAGATGAGGCCTCACCAGTCCTGAATAGAAGGGAATGATCACCTCCCTTGATCTGATAATGCCTCTACTTATACAACCCAAAATGCCGTTAGCCTTCTTTGCAACAAGGTCACACCATTAACTCATATCCAGCTTCTCATCCACTGTAACCACTAGGTCCTTTTCTGCAGAACTGCTGCCTAGCCATTCGGTCCCTAGTTTGTAGCAGTGCATGGGATTCTTCCGTTCTAAGCGCAGGACTCTGCACTTATCCTTGTTGAACCTCATCAAATTTCTTTTGGCCCAATCCTCAAATTTGTCTAGTTCCCTCTGTATCCTATCCCTACCTTTCAGTGTATCTACAACTCTTCCCAGTTTAGTGTCATCTGCAGACTTGCTGAGAGTGCAGTCCACGCCATCCTGCAGATCATTAATGAAGATATTGAACAAAACCAGCCCCAGGATCGACCCTGGGGGCATTCCACTTGATACCGGCTTCCAACTAGAGATCGAGCCATTGATCACTACCTGTTGAGCCCGACGATCTAGCAAGCTTACTGTCTACCCTATAGCCCATTCATCCAGCCCATGCTTCTTTAGCTTGCTGACAAGAATACTGTGGGAGACCATATCAAAAGCTTTGCTAAAGTCAAGGTATAACACGTCCACTGCTTTCCCGTGATCAGCAGAGCCAGTTATTTGCATGCAGGTGAATAAAGTTAGGTGGTGGTTTGGTTTCACAAAATATCATTGGTCACGTTTTGGTTTTGCCCAAGTAAAAACAAATGAGTTCAGACCAGGATCCCGTTTTAACCGTGTTTCTGAAGCTGTTTATTGGGAGTGGTCAAATACGTGATTTTGGCTTTGGATCATCTTTTCCATGAACTCTTAGCAACTCAAGACTCACTCTTTACATCTTTTTTTTTAATGCAGAGAGACATCCAATAATTTAATGCAATGTCCTGTGGGTCTTATTTCTTTGTGGCTTTCCTTTGACTTCAACTGGCGCAGGATCCATTCCATAATGCATAGTAATTCCAGGACTATTTGTTTTGTAGAGAATAATTTTAAAAGGAATCCTCCTTATTTAAGAGAGTTGCAGGTCTTCCACACCTCAGAAATAAGGCACAATTTGTTTCAAATTCAAAATTCAAAAATTCAAAAATTAAGGTGTCTAAAGTGAGTGAACATTTATGAAACTGTGGCTGCATACAAGTTAAAAAGACATGGGCATCATCTGCCATTTCATGATAATACTTGAAATCCCACAATGTCCTCTGCCCATGTTATTGTTTTGTAGTCAATTTTTCATCATGACTATACTCTTCCTAATTTCTTTGTACATCAGTATAATTGTTAAATCACAGTTCTGATAAGGGTCAATCATTACAGTTACTCTGCAAAAGAACTGAGCTTTACTTGCAGTTTTAAAAATATATCTGGTTTAGTTTTAGCCCAGATTTTATTTTGATTTTTGTGACTCTGGTTGGCTAATATTCAACATTGCTTATTTCGACTGGAGTGACTGAAGGCATAACCTTTCCTGCATTGTATGACTTGGTTTGTTATTTCCTTTAGGAAAAACAAATATTGTGTTGTTACATCCTGGAGTGGGTTGCCTAAAAACTTGAACTCTGATCCATCCTAGCAGCACATGTGATTGCAACACTGGTATTACTGAAAGGAGAAAGTCCAGGGTAGTTCAGACAGCAGAAGTAGGAGCAGAGTTGCAGACTTCTGTTTTATGCAATATGAAAATCATCTTGGTTTCTCCCAAATCCCATTATATTTATACAGGTCACTTCATATAAATCTGTTCAGTTATGGCTAGTTTAACTAAATCCCCTCTTGTATTTTTAATTGGATACTATCTTCTCTTCCAGCTTTAATTCAAATATTATAGTGTTATTACTATTAAGCAGTGGGTCTGTTCCTCACTAGAGGTAGATGTATTTGAATGGTTAGTGAAGAAGGCCCTATATCATATAACCCAGTTTATCAGAAGGGTGTTGGAGACATTGGGTACCTTCACAAAAACAAGGCAGCTGATGAGCAATGTGTGGTGAGGTTGCTGGTTGCAGAAATGACCAGCTATCGGTTAACCACAGGATGCTAAATGGTTTATTGATTGTAAATCATTTGCAATGAGGGTTGTAAAGCAATTTAAAACATTAATCACAATTAATCACACCATTAAAGAATAAAAGAATACCATTTATCTAAATATTTTTGGATGTTTTCTATATTTTCAAATATATTGATTTTAATTACCATGCAGAATACAAAATGTACAGTGCTCACTTTATATTATTTTATTACAAATATTTTCACTGTAAAAAACAAAAGAAACAGTACTTTTCAGTATACCTAGTACAAGTACAATCTTTTTATCATGAAAGCTGATCTTACAAATGTAGAATTATGTACAAAAGGAATAACATCAGTCAAAAATAAAACAATGTAAAATCTTAGCGCCTACATGTCCACTCAGTCCTACTTCTTGTTCAGCCAAACGCTCAGACAAACAAGTTTGGTTACATTTGCAGGAGATAATGCTGCACATTTCTTGTTTACAATGTCACCTGAAAGTGAGAACAGATGTTTGCACAGCATTGTTGTAGCCTGATGTTGCAAGATATTTACATGCCAGATGCAGTAAACATTCATATGCCCATTCATGTATTCCAACAGTGGCTAGTGCCAGATGTTTCAGAGGGAATAAACAGAACAGGACAATTATTGAGTGATCCATTCCCAGCTTCTGGCAGAAAAGACACCCCTGAAATTGGGGGTGGGGCAGTAACACAAGGATCTGTGAGACTAGAACCTAGGTCTGTAGATCCTGGAACAGCTGACATTCCCACATCACCAGTAGGAGGTCCTACTATTATGAATATCAACGCATCTTGAGGATGATTGTTATCTTTCAGTATCTAGCCTATGGGCATGTGAACCCTAATGCTGTTACCATGGAGGGTTCTTCTTTTGTTCCAGTGAAAGGTGCATGCCTTACTGAAAGAGTTTTAGTCTAGCCAATGACCATGAAGTCCTGTGTGGTTCCAGTGTGTACACAATGTCTGCTGACTGTCAAGTGCATGCTGCTGTGGAATACCTCTCACAGACTCAGACTCTAAGATCAGAAGGCATCATCATGATCATGTAGTCTGACCTCCTGCACATTGCAAGCCATAGACCCTCACCCACCCAAACCTGTAATAGACCCGTAACTAGGGCACTACCCAATTCACAGCCATGAAAAATGTGTCACACACCTTGAAATGTGGTCTTCCCCTCTGAAATCTGGTCTTGTGTGTGCTTTTACCTTACACTATACTGATTCCATGGGGGAGACCAGCGTTTCTCAGATTGGAGGTCCTGACCCAATAGAGAGTTGCAAGGAGGTTGCAACATTATTTTAGGGCAAGATTATTTTAGGGTAGCGCCCAGGTCTGAAGGCAGGGCTCCATCAGCAGGAGTGCAGAAATAAAGACCTTACCATACCAGGCCATCCTTACTTCTGCACCGCTGCTGGCAGTGGCTCTGCCTTCAGAGCTGGGCTCCAGGCCAGCAGCTGCTGCTCTCCAGCTGCCAAGCTCTGAAAGCAGCGCTGCCGCCAGCAGCAGTGCAGAAGTAAGAGTAGCAGTACTGCAACCCCACCATCACCTAAAATAACCTTGCAACCCCCTCACAACTCCTTTTTGGGTCAGGACCCCTACAATTACCACACTATGAAATTTCAGATTTAAATAGCTGAAATCATGAAATTCACAATTTTTAAAGTCCTTTGACTGTGAAATTGCTCAAGTCATGATGGCTCGGACTGACCATCAGGTTTAGAACATTGAAAAAATGGTGGTAAAGTCCCTTGTTCTTTCGATGACCCTGTTACTGCCACTGTGGGAGACACAAATGCTATTTATATATGGAACAGGTTTTTTAATGCGTGTTTGTGTGTGGGGGAGGTGGCACTGAGGCGAAGCTCTCCAGGGACAGGAGATCAGTGCCATAAACATCGTCCCTACAGACCAAGGAGAATAGAATGCCTGACTATTTTAGGGGCAAGATATCAAGGTGCCAAATAGATTTCCATCCAGACCATCAAAATTACCTTTCTTTTTACTTTTAAAATGCATTCTTAATATAAATAAGGAACTGGCTCTCCAAAATGAAGACTGCAAAAGTCAGAATCAGGTTTTGAGTCAAAACTTCTAAACATATGACACTTTCCTAGTGGGACAGGAGGATAAAATCTGTTTTTCCAGAAGTGGCTTAGATGTACATTATGCACTGTTATTAAACAGTTATCAAGCAATTCAAATGCAATTTAATTTTTTAATTAAATGATTTAAAAGAAGCTATTTTAAGGGCACAGTTTTAATCAAATGCTACTTTCCATTGCTCTTTTATCAAGAACTTAATCCACAATATTTAATATTTTATAGTACCAGGGGGCATTATATTATCTTGTCTGATATTGCCAACCTGATAAAAAGGCCTGACTGTAATTTCTTCACACAGTAGGGTACACAATTATTTGACAATTTGTTAAGGGGGAACATGTTGCTTTGAAAATTCAAATGAATAAAATAACACGAGCATTAGGAAATACAGCAATATTATACCAAATAATATCCAAAGAATACTCCAAGATTTTTAATAGAGTGTTCACTCAAACATCAATTACTGAAGATCCTTTCTCCCCTACTTGTGATTATTTGGGTCAAGTTAAGCTCGGATGTGTGAATGGGTATAACTCCAATGAAATCCAGTGGAGCTGAATCCTCTTACAGCAGGACTGAATCTGTCCAATAACAATGTTGTTTATTACGTTACTGGGTGGGATGACTGCACTTCATGCAGTCAAAAAACCTGTCCTGTCTTTTTTCTTTATAATGTATGTATTCACTCAGTTACAGTGCCACACCAATAAGCAGCTGATCAGACAACCAGTTATGGTTCCATGCTGCCAGGACGGTCCTTCCTTGGCTCACTTGGGAGTATACATGTGACACTTCTTGGGGCACCCACATCTGTGAGTCACCTTGTTACCTCCTGCCTCCAGCACAAGGGAGTCTTGCTGGAACTAGTTGGGTGTTAGCTCCCCAAAACAACTATCCCTTCAGCCACTCTTCTCTGGGCTATATCAGCTCTGTCTTCATTTTGTAGGTTGACAACAGATGTTCCCCAGTCCTTGTGTCTCTTTCACGTGTCCCCCTGTGGTATGTATCTCCTGATCACTGGATACTCACAGAAATCCCATGTCCTCTGTTCCCAAAGTGAACCTCAGTTTACCAGCTTTACCTTAAACCCTCCCTCCTATATCACACACAGCACTTGAGTTCAGTTATAAAAATAAGGTTATTTATCTAGGAAAGAATAGAGATACAAACAGAACCTGGTGTGAGAGATGAGAACCAGCGATTTTGTATAGAACAAAATCATAACACACTTTCTAGAGATTAAGCTTAACTAACTAGTCATTCCCTTATCTCCTAAAAGATAGTTTACCCTATGCTCTTTCCCCAATATTTTCTGCTCATTTGGTTTTGAGACCCTTCTCATAAGATCAAGACTGCTGGCAATTTGTCCTCAGAGATTGAAGAAATAACTGGTGGTTCATTTGCAACCTCTTGAAATATTCTTCCAAACCATTGTTTTAGTTTACAAACAGATAAACCCCTGCAGCTTGTTTTTCCTGTGTGCTTCTTCCATGCTGATTTCACGTCCTTCCATTAATATTTGATTTAATAATGTAAATAGGCCTCCATTTTGAACCTTGCAATACTTTGTTTACATGTAGCCAGAGAGATAAATGTTTCTTATCTCCTGCCTTGTGGAACCATTCTACGGCATGTTATCTTACATGCTTTACGAACATATTTTGGAGAGATCTATAACTCCTTAAATATCAGCCATACATGTGCCTCACAATGCTTGAGGACCTGTATGACATGAGCGGTCATTAGAGACCTTACATGACTCTCCTTGGCAAGCTTGAATGTAAATACCAGAGCCAAGGGATCACTGTAATCCTTATGCCCTCTGTCATTTGGCATCAAGAAGTCCCTGGGTCACAATATGAACTCACTATCATTGGCTTGTTGAGTTCAAGGTGAATAAAGCCTGAATTCAACCAGTATTAATTCTCAGCAATAATTTTATCTGAATGCAATGCCAGAGAGCGAGAGAATCCAGAACCAAAGAAACATGTTTGAAAGAGTCTCTGCATTTTTTTCTGAGCTGAGCCTGAAGATGTTTAATGAGATGGGTTTTCCCCCGTCTTCTTTGGATCCCTCATCAACAACAAGCCCAATGTTAATACCTCCAAGACGTACTGGGGTCACCATAAGTATGAGTAATTCTCTTTGAAGTAAATGGGGATTGCTCAGATCAGGCTTGATCCTGCAAGGTCCTAGGGACTCTTTTTAGCTATAATGTAGCACCTTCAGTCAAATATACTTACTCTATTTCTGCAATTTTTTCATGTATTAGGGTGCATATGTTATATGCATTAAAAAAAATAACTGTAACTGAGCACAAGTCTCTGGATAGGAGTTACACGGACAGAGAAATTACATTCAGAATTCATATTGGGAGCCGAAGCTTCGCCTCCTATACCTTTTCAAAAGGTACTGCATATGTACCGTTCAATTTGTCAAAAATACATGCCACTTTCTGGCCGCCTCTGATTTCCCCACTTCCCTTTCAATGAATGACTGTATGCTGCTATCCCATTTAACTGCGACAGTCCATTTGCTTCCACCCCTGGATTTTCATTCCTTTTAAGAAATCAGCCCATTCCCTCCACATTCTATGCTGGTCACTTACTATTTACAAAGAGTTTACAAAAACTTACTATTTACAAAGAGTTGATACCCGGTGGTACCATAAATACCAGAGCAACTTCCTTATATTTAAAAAAAGGAAATAACTGTTATAGCGTGATACTTGTGCAATTGGTTAGCAAATTTCTTAATGCTCATTAATGCCAGCCATTCATTTCTTCATCTTGTCATCTGTTTCCCACCACTCTCACTTTATTAATGTAAAATGTTACAACACTAATCATTGTTGTAACTCCTGAGCATTGTGAGATAGTAATGTATATATAATGCATTATAAATTTAAATCTATAGAAGGACTGGTCATAGAGAGCTGGGTTCACACAGTTATGTACCGGACGTTTTTTTGCTGCTCCAAGAATGCAAAGCAGCCATGAAGTTCACATAATCAGAATCTTACTTGATGCTTAATACAATCCAATGGGCCCGATTCACCAAAAGACTCCAGCAGTTTTACACCAATCTGGCAATGCAAAGCAACCAGGGCATTCTGGTGACACTCTCACACCGAATTATATCGAGTATCGATTAAGATTATAGAAAAGAACTGCAAATAGGATGAAGTTTGTAGGAAAAAAATTAATTACCAGGCACAAAAGGGCTTCAGAACTTGTTGCGGGTACACATTCACACCTGCCACCAAAATATACCAGTACTACTACTTCAC
This sequence comes from Dermatemys mawii, assembly GCA_007922305.1. Lineage (NCBI taxonomy): Eukaryota > Metazoa > Chordata > Testudines > Dermatemydidae > Dermatemys > Dermatemys mawii. The sequence continues at coordinate 26,586,729 of ML677350.1, read as the reverse complement.
AAGGTTAGATCTGAAAGAGAAAGTAACTGAGTACCCAAAGGAAGTTTGTTTCTATCAGGCAGAGAAAGAGCATTCCTACTGTCAGCAAAATCTGGTATTTGTGGGCCATGTGAATGTTGAAATCTGTCAAAGAAACCACTTTTCCATTTCCACCTGAAAGGCATTTACTATCAATAGGGATATGGGAACAATAGCAGGAGCAACAATACTAGGAACAGGTATCAACAAAAGCTTCCTTCCAGACTGTAGACCCTAAGGCCTTGTCTACACTACAGGGGAAATTCGATCTAAACTATGCAATTTGAGTTACGTGAGTAGTGTAACTCAAATCGACATAGCTTAGATCTATTTACCATAGGGTCCACACTATGCATTGTCGATGGGAGACATTCTCCCATCGACTCCCCCTACTCTTCTTGATCCGGTAGAGTACAGGAGTTGACAGGACAGCGATCTGTGGTCGATTTAGCAGGTCTTCACTAGACCCACTAAATCAACTGCTGATGCATCAGTTGCCACTCGTTGATTCCCCAGTAAGTGTAGACAAGTCCTAAGAAAGAAGTGATGTCCCATTGGACGGTAGAAAGCAAGGTAGAGGATGGAATGTGTCTATACTTTTCAGCTACTTTCTTGTTTTTCTGGTAGATCCTTTCCTCTCTTCTAATCCCATTGGTGACTTTTCATTCTTCTTTTCTCCTTATTATTCCCAACTTTATACAACAGAAGTGTGGCGGGGCAGGGGAGAAGAGGCTCAGTGCGGGATATGTGACTTGTTTCTTTGTTTTATCAGATATTTAATGTACTGAAGTTTAAGTCTCTTCAGAGGTTACTAGTCTACCAGATTTATAAAGGAGTGGACTCTCAGAGTTTTTCTCCAGGGACCAATAGGGATTCTCAATTCTGTCCTCTGTTTAAACTTCTGTTTTCTCTCTTCATATATGGTATGTTGTGTCTGTTTTCTTTGACACCTGGCTGACATTGAGACTAGATTATTTTATTTGTACAATGACTGTTTTAGAGGTGCTTTGAGAATGCAGTAAAAAGAGGATTTAAAGGAGGAGATGAAAGAGTGTGGCTGCAGACTTCTTGATGCTCAAAGGGAACATAAATATCATGGTGTCATTCCATAGGCATTCTCCCTCAGCTGTTAGAGATGAAAAATCCTACAGCTGATAGTGAGCATGCTAATTACTTGCATAACCTACACTGAGTGAAATATCAATTATGGTGGTGACTGGACTTGTTGACATGAAGTGAAATTTCCTGTAAGGAAAGGAGCAACGTTAGGTTCTGTTTACATTAACTTTTTATTAGTGCCAAATGAACCATCTAAAGGTTCAGAGGTTCATTTTGGATACAGATGCAAAAAGTGTGAAGCTTTTCCAAATTTATCTGTCCTCTAGAAATCAGAGGAGATCTGGCATTCTCATCCAAGAAGTTGGGGAAATCTCAAAGAGAGTGTGGAGCACAGGAACAGAAACCAGAAGCTATTGAGTTCTGATATGTGACTTCGGGCAAGGCACACTAAGAATTTCAGAATAAGTGCCAAGCCCATTCTTTCTTAGCCTGTTGGCCTTGCTAAAGTTATTTAGGCACATGTGAAAGCCACTCTTTCATCCCCTCCTCACTACTAATTTTTAAATTTGTTTTGGAAAGGGAAGGAGTTTGAAAATTTGTGCACTTTACTGGACTGGTTGAGGACGTAACATGTGGCAGTGCTAGGAAAGTTATAATTGAAATGGCTACAGCAAAATGCAGTATAATTCCCAGTAGGCTAAAGTAAAATGAAAATGTGTTTGAATTTGGTATGCTCCTTTTTCACCCTACTTCACTTACTACAGAGCTTTTACACCCTAAAAGAATGTAATGGTAGCCTCTTGCATATATTTAAGGGCTAATCTTGAAGTCGGTGGTGCTCCCAAAGGGCATAAAGGGCCACTTGCCTGGTTCCAATTTCAGGACTGTGGCCTTTGTGTGTAATGTATACAGGCAGAAAAGTTCTTATGTAGCGTCTGGTTTCGAAAGAGTCCCCGGCCCTCTTTTCCTGCAGTGATGAAGACCGAAGGGATGAGGAAATGTTTTATCCAATGACATCCAGGCTTAGGTCCAGGGTCCTCAGTGCATCCTTTCCAAGTTGTTTGGTATCCCCTCTGGGGAACGTAAGCTCACACAGGGAAGATACAGTTGCTTTATTTACACGCAGTGTTTCAATTTAAGGGGCCATTCCTCTGATGAAGTTAATTCCCCATTCTGAATATTGCTGAACCATTCCTGTCAAAGACAATCTTTATCCTGGTTTGTGCAGATTTTTTAATGTAGCCCGATCTGTAGATTATATACATATATTTTATTAATTACTTAAGAATCCCTAATTATCACTTTGAGATTGAGAGGTTCTTGTCCCAAGTATTATTCAGACCTAGTATTATTCACATTATTATATAGTGGGAACCCTGATGTGCACAGTTCCAACACTCAGTGTAGGAATTCCTCTATATTTACAAATAGTTTGTTAATACATTTTAGCACAGTTGCAAATACCCCAACATAATAAATACTTAGTACGCACACCATCCCTGGTAGACGTTAGCCTGAACCTGAAACGTTAGCCATCATCTTCCTCATCACTTTCCCCATTATCACCAGTGGCCATCATTCTGGCACCTCCCAAGGATGACATCTCTTTCTCCCACTGCTCCTAGGCTGGGGATGCCACTTTTATTATATGATATGCTGACGCTGCTATGTTTGATGCATATTCAGTAGGGATTTCCCCCCTTTCCCTAATTTGTATTTCCTCACCTTACTAATGTTGGAGTCTCCTTCTCCAATAGCAGGGGTCCGCAACCTTTCAGAAGTGATGTGCCGAGTCTTCTTTTATTTACTCTAATTTACAGTTTTGCGTGCCAGTAATACATTTTAACATTTTTAGAAGGTCTCTTTCTATAAGTCTATAATATAGAACTAAACTTTGTTGTATGTAAAGTAAACAAGATTTTTTAAATGTTTAAGAAGCTTCTTTTAAAATTAAATTAAAATGTAGAGTTCCCCGGACCAGTGGTCAGGACCCGGGCAACACGAGTGCCACTGAAAATCAGCTTGCGTGCCACCTTCGGCACATGTGCCATAGGTTGCTTACCCCTGTCCTATAGATTAGTATATTAGTGATTTCAATTCATTATCATATACATCAGTTCGTTACCATGACTCTCTTGTGGTTAGATATCTGCAGATGTGGCTCATGTAGTTGGTTTGTATGTCAGTTCGTTGCCACGACACTTTTATGGTTGGACTCAAGAACACACTTGTGGTTGGTTGTTCCTGCGGTCAGAAATTTCCCTTAAACACACTATTTTCAGCTCCCCAGTACTTGGGGTTTCCATTGGGCTATTTATCTGTTCAAAGTTTATAGGCCTCAAGCCTTATGCTCACTTGCTGAAGCTACTGTCTTACCGGATACGGGCCTGTGGGTTCCTTGCATTACTGATGACTATAATGCAAAGCAGTGAATATCATAAAGGCAAGCTAGCCCTATGGGCTACACTACATAAATGCAATACATGCTATTTGGTATAATTTGGTGCGTTCATTGTTCACTGCAGAGGGTGTTCCTGCTCTTCTGTCACTCGTAAGGACTTCATTTCCCCCAAATAACTCTCTGTCACCTGTTCTCTAATTCAGTACTGGTTATGTGTACATCCCTAGTGCCTGGATGCTCATAGTAAATCATGAGGCTTCCCCCACATATTCATAGATATTTTTCTGTCTTAGGAACTTTTATGGCTCCTCTTATCATAATATCTGAGCCACCTCTGTGACAAGATGACTGGCCCCTTTAAGGAAAAATGGGGCCAGTCCCACCCCTGACACAGTTAGCAGCCTCCCAGTGCAAGGGAGTGAGGCAAATGGGGTCAGGTGATTCCCAGGTGATCATCAGGCTCTCATAAGAAAGGGCTTAATGAATGCAGCAAAGAGACCTGCTACAGAAAGGAGATTTGACTCCTGTTAGACACACTGAGGTAGCATCTATAGCAGGGGCGGGCAAACCTTTTGGCCCAAAGGCCACATCGGGATTGCAAAATTGTACGGCAGGCCTGGTAGGGAAGGCTGTGCTTCCCGAAACAGTCTGGCCCCACCCCCACCCACTTCCCGCCCCCTGACTGCCCCTCTCAGAACCTCCAACTCATCCAACCACCCCCCCCTTGTTCTCTGACCTCCCCCTTCAAAGAATCCCCGACCCTAATCACCCTCCCCAGGACCCCACCCCCTATCTAAGGCCCCTTGCTCCTTGTCCCCTGACCTCCTGACCCTTATCCACACCCCTGCCCCCTGACAGGCCCCCTGGAACTCCCACGCTTATCCAACCTCCCCTGTTCCCTGTCCCCTGACTGCCCCCCGAGACCCTCTACCCCTTATGCAATCCCCCACCACTGCCCCCCTTACCACGCTACTCAGAGCAGCGTGCTGCCTCGTTGATCCACAAGAGCCAAAGCCCCATCCCCAGAGTGCTGCTCGCGCGCCGCGCTGAGGCTGCAGGGGAGGGAGGACAACGGGAGGGGCTGGGAGCAGTCTCCCCAGCCAGGAGCTCGGAGGCCAGACAGGACAGGCCCACGGGCCAGATGTGGTCTGCGGGCCGTAGTCTACCTACTCCTGATCTATAGAAAGTAGGAAGGTCCCTGAGAGAAGTTGCCAAAGTCCCCTGAGGGAGGGGAGGCCATAGGAACCTGCTAGGAAAACAGGGCCTCCCTGTGGAGAGCCCTGGGTGGGAGTGCTACACTGAAAGAGAAAAGAACCACCTTGCAGGATCCGGAAGGAGGGGCAAAGAGCAGGAAACTTCAGAGGGGCCAAGCGAGGAGCCCAGAAGGTGGGCTGAAGTGTAAACCAAGAGAGGCAGAAGAGCCTTTTCGTCTGGACTTTTTGTTGTACTTTTGGTACCCTGGCAGGAAGCTGCACTTGAAAGGTGACCCGTCTGGAGAGTTGGACTGTAGAAACTGCAGGCATCTGCATAAACAGAACAGGCAATAGGGGATGCTAGAGTAGAATGAGCCCGGCAATGGCACATTGTTGCTTGAGAGAGTGTTCGGTTGGTGAGTTCACCCATTGCCACTTCCCTATCTGTAATGTATTTTTCCTCATGCTTATCCCTGTGAAGTAAAGAAGTGCTATTGTCCCTGTTTTACAGCTGAGAAACAGGGGCAGAGGGAGATGAAGTGACTTGACCAAGGTCACACAATAAGTCTGTGGCAGAGCCAGGAATTGAGCCTGGGTTTCCTGAATAGTAAGCTAGTGCGCTAGCTGATGGGCCATCCTTTCTCGGATAGTTCTATGTTATTATTATGAAGTATTGTGTTATTAATATGGTTAAGATTAGCATTACAAACAGGTTTTACTGGAAGTCCTAGTGTTGCAACTTATTTGGGTATGGATGGGGAAGATTTGTCTTGTGAGGTTGTTACTATGATATAGTTAACATAATAAATAATTTGCATTGTGTAGCAAAGGCCCTCTGGGCTAAATTTTTCTCTCTGTTATACCGGTACCAATAGCACTAAAATCAGTGCAATTGCATTGGTGTTGCTGGGAGCGACATTTGTTCCTGCGTGTGGAAAGTTTCCTTGTACAGCCAAATGATCAGGAAGGAACACTCCTTCTAATGGTCACCTTTGCAGTCCTAAAACTGAAAAGAATTTATTCATATGAATAATTCTACTGAAATCAGTGGCACTGCCCATCACAAGTAAGGATTGCAGAGTTAGGCCCCTCATGTACATTAAAGGCAGGAAGGTGATTTCAGAGAAAGGCATGTGACAATCTACAGAACGATGGGAACTAATTTTGGATTTAATAAACTGTGTAAAATTAAACATAAATGAGCATGTAAGATGCTATGTAAAAATGACATTCTGTCCCACTCTAAGCATTTGGGTATTAGACCTCTCAGAAGTCTAACGGAACTTAGCCTTTGGGCTAAATTTTCAAAACATTCAGTGTGAAAGTTAGAGGAAATGATGATCATGTCTCATTTATTGCTGAGCATTTTTAGCCAGGATGCTGATGTGATTTTGTTCAAAGTCCACAAAGCAGATGCCTTGCTCAGAGTAAAATGTTTAGTCAGGGTGAGAATACGTATGTTGGCGTGCTTTATTTATAATAGACTAGAATAATAATATAATAGACTGCTATCCAGATGATTTCTCCCCCACCTCCTTTCAGCAAGTGCCAGTGCAGTCTTTTTGAGCTGTGTAAGGTCTGGTAAATAAGCAGCAGTCTTTAATTTTCATCTCAGTTGGAAAAGAAGGTATGCTGTTCTACTTTGCCCATGAAATAACATTGTGTTGTGCCTTAAAGGATGATGTCCAGCTGCGAGGACACAGAACCGCATACCCTGGAAGGGTGGGAGCCTCAGTAAAATCACAGTGATTGGGCAGAGCTATTGTGGAAAGGCAAGTGGCTGGGGCAGATCTCAACTAGGAGGGAGCTGTAATTTCAAGATGATGTTGTAGAGGGTGGGAGAGACTTTGTTTTTTTATCTCTTTGCCTCTATCTAAAAAGGAACTGGATGGGCAGGTGAGTTTTGTGAGGCCTTGCTAGTATTCATCCAGGCAATGTGCAGTTCCTGGCCTCCAAAAGAAAGTTGTGGAAAGACACAAACACCAGGATTAGAGTTCCTTCTTTTCTTTTCACTTGTTATTATTGTGGCTTTTCATTTAAATACACATAGTATAATCATCCTTCTAAATGTGGAGCTGAACCATAATCCTGAATTCAGATCTCCCCTGAACTTGGAGAGTGTGTGAAATCTAGATCCTAATTTTATGGAGTACCTCTGTTTCCATGTTTCATAAATGGTAACGCATCTATATCAAACCCATTGAATTTCCTGTCAATATCTACAGACTTCCTGTATGTCTTCTCTACTTCCTTACGTCTTGTGTAGTCATTTACATCTGTGCCAAAATGGGTGTAAAATACTGTGAAATGGTAGCATTCAATTTGCAGAAGACTAAAACCATCACATAAGGTACCAAGCAATAGTTCAGTAGATCAAAGTGGGAGGGGCAGCTCACCAATGTTTGTGTTCATTGTGATGGTCATGAGGTATTTTGGCTTTGCATCATCATCTGGTGATGTGGTCTTCTCAGCAACAGAATAGGGAGAAGAGAACAAATGCTCTCTTTTGCATATGCCTTATGATGTAGAGCTTTATATATGGTCACATACTGTTTCTCAAAGAATGATAGACTAGCACACCTTTTTTTCTAAAACCTTAGATATACACATGTAGCCTATTGTAGTCCTAGTGGTAAAGCATAACTGGAATAATAATTAATACTTGTCATCTGTAGATCTCAAAGTACTATCAGAGGAGGGTAATGGATTATTATCTTTTGCTCTTATCCAGATGGGAGGAAAAAACCTGAAGCACTACAATGTTAAATGACTTCACCAATGTCATACAGCAAGTCAGTAGCAGAACCAGGAATTGAATCCTGGTCTCTTGACTCACAGTCCAGTGCTTTATCCACTGAACTAAACATAACACTGCATACCCTATTTTGAGACAATGAATACATGTTACACTACTGTAAAGAAAAACACCATGGTTTCGAAAGCTATTCATACATGGGCGGAAGACGTCAAAAGTAATCAGACTACTAGGAAATTGCATTACAAATTGCATTTAAAATCCCTCTTATAGCTATGACAAACCACAGCTAATGTTCCCCAAATGACTGGGAGTACATCTCTATGTTCTTTGTTGCAATGCTTGTGTGTGCAGTTTACGAAGCTGGCACATACCAGTGGATCCTTCCCCTATAAAATGTCAAACTGCACACTGCAGTTTCCTTCATTTTAAAAGATTTTAATAAAGTCCAGAAAGGAGAGGAAGAGAGAGAGTATTAAACTGAAATCTGCCTCGGGCATGGTGTGTTCTGTTAAAATATCAGTGAGCCCAAACCATTGAGCCCAGCAGGCCCCACATTATAAACCCAGAGCAGGTTCTTCTCTCTTGCTCTCTGTCTCACGCTCACACACACACACACACACACACACACACACACTTTTTTATCCATAGGAATATTGAGCTTCTCTGCATACCATCTATATAAAGCCCAGGTCTCCAGCTCTCTTCTACTCAGTCACGTTCCCTGACATCTATATTAAATACATGCATTGCAATGCTCTATAAAGCCATTTAATTTTTTTGCTCACTAGATCTTCCAAGTTTTTGTTTTTTTCTCTTTCCTTTTCTTTCATCACTGCACTCTACTGCCTTTCTCCCTTTTCCTTAGTTTTTCAACAGGGGCCACTCCAGGCACCAGCACAGCAACAGCGTGCCTGGGGTGGCAAGCCGCAGGGGGCAGCCTGACAGTCGGTTTCAGGGCGGCAGTCAGATGGCCTTGGGCGGGCATGTTGCTCCTGTGGATTTGGCAGCATTTCGGTGGTGGGTAAAACGAAGACTCGGGACTGGCAGACCTCCCACAAAAACGCCGACGAATCTGCGGGACCAGCAGACCTCCCACAGACATGCCACCCCAGATTTTCAATTTTCCTTTTAACTTCCCCCATCCTTCATCTAGATTCATTCACTGCCTCCACACCTCTTTTGTCTCCAGGCTCTAATCCATCAGTTTCCTACATTTGTCTCCTTCCATTCCCGTCCACTTCCTTTAGACTGACCCTACATTCCCATTGTGGTCTCCTAAATTAATTCCCACCACACTGTTCTACTAGGGAGTATCAGGAGAGGCAAAGTTGATGACAGAGCCAGATGACATTATTTTTTATCCAAAACTCTTTTTGAAATGAAATCTTTTGATTTCTGATTCAAAACAACTTTCTGTTTTGAAATTCCCTTCAATTTGATGGGAAAAAAATTAAATGTAAACAACCAGCTCAACATCAAAATGAAACATTTAGTTTCAGGTTGAACAAAATGTTCCATCTGACCCAATATGAAATGTGTTTGACTTTTTGATTTACCAAAAATTTTGTTTTCAAGTCAACTTGAAACATTTTTTTTAAACTGCCAGCAAACCAAAACCTCAGTTATTTGCACAGGTCTACTGACACTACATATTGGGGATCTTTAACCCTAGAGAGGGGGAGTAAGCCAGGAGATGCTCCCTTTTCTATTCCTCCTCTTCCCAGGCATTGGGCTGGTTCATCCTCCTGGATGGAATAGGGAGTTGGTGAGGGAACAATCCTTTCTATAGAAGAGGCAAAGAGGGGACATCTCTTCTTTTCCCATCAGATGCTGCTGCAGCCATTGGTATGAAGGCTGGGAGCTCATGAAATTCTCCTGTTCCTCCCTGTGTTGCCACATCAGAATCTCCAGGCTGGTATGCTCTCCCTTCATAAGCCAATATCGAGAAGAGGAAGCCCAGGGAATGCTGTGCTCCTTAACCCAAGGAGTGGGGGAGGAGGTGGAGCTGTGATTCCCCTGCATTCCACTTTACTTCTACCCCCAAAACTAATAACCTCCTGCAAGCATATTGATAAATAATGTTAACTGTAGCAAATCTTTCCCCATGTTTTGCTTATCTTGGATGTTTGTTTTATGTGAGTTTATAATTAGAAGCACTAATATGCTTATCCTGTTTGATAAGATCTGAAAAGTGTCTTTGTGTTTCCCCCTAAGCCTTTACATTGTCTGGTTCCATAAAGATACAGTGGCCTTTCATCTGCTCTGTCGTCTTTCTTTTGTCTTAACCACCCTTCTGCTGGTGGCTTATCCTGTTCCATTTTCTATATATTTTCCCTTTTTTGGCCCAAGTGGTTATCCTAGGAAGGCCCTGAATACTGGTTATTTCCAGTGGGAGAAGAAATGAATTATATGAGATGGGTATTGCTTTGTTGTGATTCTTTCTATTTACAAGGAATATACACAAACTCCTGTTTCCCTGATCACAGCAGAAACAAACAGGAGGCAGTTTCCTTGTTCAGAAATCCAAGTCTGCTGTTCCAGTCAGAACTGTGTCCAAAAGAAGATCTGTCTCTCATCTTCCTTCTAGTACCATGTTCACTACTGCTTCTCTCACTGTCCTTGAGCAGACAGCCAGCGACCTGCAGCGGCAACCAATTGATCCCCCAGCCTTGGGTTTGCAGTCAGTCCCAGGGAATCCCCCTCTGCCCACATAACTTAGCTTCTTACCAGTCTTGCCATGTGGCTCTTGTTTTGCGTGGTTTAGTTTCAACTATTACTATATCAAGAGGCATTTAATTGTTCCTTCTATTGAGCCTGAAAGAAAGAGGATTAACTCCACATATCGTGCTCCTGGTAATCCACCTCCGCTGGCTAGTGTGTAACAGGAGGGTGGGCATGGGCTTACCTCTCACTATCACATCTGGGATTTCTTGTGGCCAAGGAACATTAGGAGGGACCCAGTCCTTGTGCTTCAGGAAGATCAGAGGCGACCCTATGCCTGATGGCTAGACAAAGTGAAGGTGAGGGGCTCCAAGAAAGGGAGGGGTTTTGCCCTCCCACCTACATGCTTGTGTTCCTCACAGCAACCAGTCACAATCTGGGCCATGTATTTTACTCAACTGTTGCCTACCCATGAAGTCAAAGGGTATTTGAACTGAATAAGAACTGAGTGAAGATTGAGTAAGGATTTAGTCCACTTAATGCTCACTTCTCTGAGTTATGCAGGCCCACTTCACAGGCTGAAAGCATCTCTAGGGTACCTTTGTGCACTGACTGCAGCAGCACAGTTTCCAAGATGCACAGCAATGTGTGCGTCTGCCTCTGTTGGCCTTCAGATCAAGCACTAAAATGATGTGTTTGGCAGGTCTTTGCTCTGTTCGCACTTAGGCTATGTACAGTTATGTCGGTATAACGTATGTCGCTCAGGGCTGTGAGTAAACCCACCCCTTTGAACGATGTAAGTTACGCGGACCTAAGTGCGGGTGTGGACAGTGTCCCTTCTACCCCCACCACCGACATAGCTACTGCTGGCTCTTGGGGGCTGGAGTAACGAAGGGCTTGGCTACACTTGCGAGTTAGAGCACATTAAAGCACCCCCAGGTGCCCTAGCCCCTGATGTGTCCACACTAGCAAGGCGCATAGAGCACCTGGACTCTTCAGCTGGAGCGCTCCAGGTAATCCACCTCCACAAGAAGCATAAAGCTTGCTGCACTCCGGCTGAAATGCCCGGGCATCAGTGTGAACGAGGTGTTGCATTACTGCACTGTGATTGGCCTCCGGAAACATCCCATAATCCCCTGAAGTCAAGTGGCCACTCTTGGCATTGTTTAGGAACACGTATATGCACTTTCAAAGCTCCGTTTCTGACATCCGGCATGCTTATCTGCTTCAGGACAAAGCAACCATTACTGTGGAATGCTATGTGTGTGTGTGGGAGAGGCGGGGGAGTGGGGGGAGTCTGCTGCTGTCTGGACTTACAAGACAGCATACTGACATGCTCTCTGCCCCCCAAAAATCCACTCTCTCTCCCTCTCACAACACACTCTCTGTCATACTCGATCTTCACTCCCCTTTGAAAAGCACATTGCAGCCACTTGCACACTGGGATAGCTACCACAATGCACTGCTCTCTGTGGCATTACAAGAGCTGCTAATGTGGTCATGCCAGTGTGCTTCCAGCTGACAGTATAAACACATGGCAGCCTTTTCCCTGCTGCCATCTTGGAAGGCTGGTTTCACTCCCAGCACTCTACATCTGCAAGAGTAGCCATGCCCTAAGTTGACAGGAGAGCTCTCTCCCCTCTCCCCTAGTAGTGATACAGCTGCGCCGCTGTAAGCTCTGTAGTGTAGCCATAGCCTTAGATCTCAACAGTAACTAGAGATGGCCACATCCCCCCCATCAGTACAGTCTGGCAGAGTTCCCTCAGCCCAGTGGGCATGTTCCGATTTTTAAACAGGTGTTAATGTAATCCTTTGTTCCTGTAGTAAGCATATTTGCTTGGAATGTTAGCCTAGCCCTCAGGAATCCCCAGGGTCTCCATTTATTTTGTTTATGTAACGTACAAAAAACAAAGCTTTTGAAAATAAGAGGAAGTAAACACCAAGATCAGAATCATGGTTTAATGTCCTTTTGCGGTTAGAACTTCCATAGCAAAGAAGCCCATTACAACACTGTGATTCATTATTTAAATGTATTGCTCAGGTTTCATGGTTCCTCCTCTGAGGTTTCTGTAACAAGTACAAGAAATATCTGGTGCCAAAAATATCTGTAATACTTACTTTAACAAGCCCACTCAGCCCTTGCCATCTTACTACCTTCTGTTTGCATCTTTAATACGTGTACGTACATGCACATGTACCACAGGTCTGACTAAGCATCCAAAATGCCCATTAGAAGCAGCTCTGAGCCTCTCAATTAATACCAGTTCCTTTGAGTTTGTTGTTCATTCAAATGAACTGTTATAGGGACTATTTCCTTCCACCCTCTTTACATAAACACAGCTGTTTCCCAAATCCTTTTGTCTAGACGTACTTTTAAACAAGGTCTCTCTCTCCTGCAATACAAAGCTGCGATACAGTCCTAATGGGCCTACTCCTGGGAAATGCAGAGAGCCCTCAACTCAGATGAGCTGCACCGGGAGCTGAAAGTGGTCGTCCTCTTGCAAGAGTTGTTCAGGACTGAGCCGCTGCAGTATATTGGCTGGAAATTGCTGTGGTACAAATTGGGTCAGTGGCTGAACCCTTGGAGCCATCACTTTGGGGAGATTTAGGGCTACTCTACACTAGAAACACTGCGGTGCAGCAGCTACTCCTATGCAGCTATGCTGCTGTAGTGCACCTGGTGAAGACACTTTATGCGATGGGAAAACTCTCTGCACTTAGGTTCGTGTAACTTCTTTCACTCAGGGGGTGGCTTATACACACCCCTCAGTATCATAAGTTATACCAACATAATCTGTAGTGTAGACAAGCCCTTAGTTTTGCTTCTCAGCTTGCCTTTTCTAAAGAAAACACCAGCTTTAGGCAGGGTGAAAGTAACTTAAAGGACTTACCTGTACTCCGAAGTCCTGAGCACAGAACTGGGCCTCAACTGGAAGGAGCAGGGCCTTTAGAGCCCCGGGCCCTTTCAATCGCTACCAGAGACCTGCTGCCAGAGTCCTGGGATAGCAGTGGCAGCTGGGGTCTCTGGTGTGATTTAAAGGGCCAGGGGCTCCCAGCGTCCGCTACTGCAGCAGAGCCCGGGGCCCTTTAAATTGCTGTCAGAGCTCCAGAGGTCCCAGCTGCTACCGCTACCCCAGGGCTCCGGCAGCAGCGGTCTGGTGGCAATTTAACAGCTCCAGCCGCTGTTGAGAGCCTCACGCCCTTTAAACTGCCGCCTTGGGAAGCTGGTGCAGTACAGCGCACTAGCTCTTGCTGGCTTACTTTCACCTCTGGCTTTAGGGAAGCACCCAGTACATATGTATGGTCCCTGTGACACACAGTCGGTGTACAGATTCTAGTCAGTTAAAGCAATGTAGCCCCATTTAGTTTTGTGTCATCAGTTGTGTTATTCAATAATTGAAACAAATTTACCCTATAGCCAAAAGAGTGTTGGATGCAGAGTGAAGCACTCAAAAGTTGCCTGTGCAATCTTAATTCCAGCCGCCTTCTGCGTATGCATTTTGGTACAGTCTTTAATTACGTGATCACGCATTATTTTTTCCATGGACCCTTTGCCTTGTAAATTTTGATTTTGTTGTTTGTCCATTCTTTATAAGAAGTTGTGTGTGTCACTGGCAATAAGATATCCTCACTGAGTATGCTGAGTGGCCCAGATCTGATATCAAGGCTCTAGAGCCCGGGCCCAGTTTCCGTTCCTGAAGCGTTGATGCTCCATCAAGCTGGGGTTCTCCTGAAACCTGACTCATTCTCTAGTTCCCCTCATCGCAGCACACCGGGCACAGCGGCTACAACCCAATTAGTAGATAATGTTATTAGTTTGAAAACATTTGTCTTTTCTTTTGCCTTCTGGTATTTTCCATCTCCATTTCTCTTTCAAGGGTCTGGAAACTGTTTCTAGCACTCTGCTAATGCAATGCTTGTAGTCTGGAGCAGCATTTACAGTTTAATAACTTTTTATCATCTTGACAATTGCCTTCCCATCACCAGTTTTAAACTGTTTAGAAAGCAGAGGAGTGTTTCTTAAGCTTCAGTGAGCAAATATTCATCTGATAATTATGATGATTTATGAGTTGTTAATTGATAATAGGAAATGTAATTACCCTGTTGCCTGTGCCTACACTGTATCAGTCTGATCAAATATGATTATCTGGTAAATTACTTTAAAATTAATCCTGCGTTAACCACAATAGGACAAATTCATCATTAGTGTAATTCTTCGGACCTCAGTGAAGTTATGCCAGGAAATAAATTGGTTCATTATTTCATATATAAGGCCCCAAACCTGCAACCATACGCACACTTTTACATTTATTCACGAGTAGTTCTACCGAAAGCCCTGATTCAGCAAAACACTTAAGCACATTCTTACTTTCTGGGATGTGAGGAGTCCCATTGACGTCAGTGCTCAAAGACTTCAGTCCCAAAGACATTGCTTGCTTGCATTCTTAAAGTTTCAACGTGTGCATAATTGGGTGGAGAAGTGGGTCTCCACTCTGAACTGAAAATCATGAATTCCAGGAAAACAGAGGAGGGTATGTTTACTAACATTTCAATTACAAAACCTCCTTGGACATAGGGTGATTCCTGTGTTTGGTCTTACTGAAAGCACCTCACAATTGTACTACATATAATAATAATAAAAAAGTTAAGTCTGAGAGCACTTGATCAGTGTTATTGTTGTGTGGGCTGTTCAGTTAGCAACTGTGTTGTGGCTGTAGTGTGTGGGTGTGTGTATCTATGTATATGTACATATATGTTTATAAGTATTTAATATTGCGAAGTGATTAGAGTTCTGAATGATTGGAGAATAAATCAGTCATCATCATCATCATGTTCCTGTTACACCTCTGGTGATTAAAGCAGTGATGAAGCTCCTCTACTCCTGTCTGTTTCTAGTAAGTCTTTCAATAGTTACTGAGGTTATATTCTCTACTGTGGTTACTTTTACAGAAGAGCTTACAGGAAAGCAGAATTATAATTCACATTACAGTTTGTTAGAGTATTTTCGAGAAAAATTATACTGAGACATACCCAGGGGTGAAAGTAACTCAAGCTTCTTATCGGTACGGGAGCTGAGCTGGGGCCAGCTCTGGCCCCCGGAAGGGGTGGGACCTCAGGTGGAAGGGGCGGGGCTGGGGGAGGGGGTCAGAGCCAGCCCCAGCACAGCCTAGCCCAAACCCCGTACCGGTAAGGGGCCTCCCCCCAACTCCCCTCCTTAGCCCAACCCCACCGCCCCCGGCCGGGCGCTCCGCGGCAGTTTAAAGGGCCCGGGGCAGTAGCAGCGGCCCAGCCCCGGGCTCTTTAAATAGCTGCCGGATGCCTTGCCACCACTTCCCTAGGGCTCTGGTAACAGGGCTCCCGTCCCCGCGGAGTCCTGCTGCCAGAGCCCTGGGGAGGCTGCAGCGGGGGATCTGGCGACGATTTAAGGAGCCCGGGGCTCGGCCGCCACTACCTCCCTGCGCCCTTTAAACTGCCGCGGAGCCCCTGCTGCGGGAGCCTAGGGGAGGCTGCGGCTGGATCCAGTGGCAGGGCCCGGGGTGGTAGTGCGGCCCAGCCCCAGGTTCTTTAAATAGCTGCAGGAGCCCCGCCACAGCCTCCACAGGGCTCCGGCAGCAAGGCTCCACGGGGATGGGAGCCCCATTGCTGGAACCCTAGGGAAGTGGCAGCGGTGCCCTGGCAGCTATTTAAAGAGCCCGGGGGTGGGCCGCCGCTTCTTCCCCGGGCCCTGCCGCCGGAGCCAGCCGCAGCTGCCTCCCTCCCACCCCGGGCTCCCGCAGCAGGAGCTCTGGATGCAGTTTAAAGAGCCCGGGGCTCCAGCCGCTGCTGGGAGCCCCAGGCCCTTTACATTGCACCTGGGGAAGCCGATCTGCCCCGGTACAGCGCACTGGCTCTTGCCGGTACGCCGTACCGGGGCGTACCGGCTTACTTTCACCTCTGGACATACCTCCCGACGTTTCAGTCATGACAGGTCCAGGGGTAGGAGGCCAGAGGGAGTTGCAGTATAAGCTTGCCCTGCACGCATCCCACAGCTCCTGCTCCTGTCTTATAGGGGCTTGGCTCCTCACTCCAGGCGTTGTAACCTGGCATCTGGTGCATGGGGGCAGTGCTGCTTAGGTATGGCCCAACTCCCTTTTTGTGACGGTAAAGTGTTTTTCCACTGATTCCTATAGAGCTATTTTCTTTCTCTTCTTTTCCTTTAATTAAAATCTTCCTTTTAAGGATCTGACTGATCTTTTCCATTGTGTAGATTCAGGGCTTTTGGATCAGGCTCACCTAGCAGGATTGGGGAGGGAGTTTTCTTAAGCCTTTCACAGGAAGGGAGGTATAGGCTTGGGAGGATTTGGGGGAAAGAGAGGGGCTCCAAGTGGCCACTCTCCTAGTTCTTGGGGTATGCTTGGTGGTGGCAGCATACTGTTCCAGACACAGGAGAAACATGCGTCTTGGGGAAGTTTTAACCTAAGCTGGTAAAATAAGCTTAGGGGGTCTTTTCATGCAGGTCCCCACATCTGTACTCTAGAGTTCAGAGTCGGGAGGCAATCCTGACACCTTCCTAGTCCTCTTTTTAGGAAATTCTGAAGAAGGATCCATGGATTGAGCATGGATCCATTATTGTATCAATTCCTTCATTGTGTGTATTTTGCAGTCCATTCTACAGTCCATTTATTACTTTTCCAGCTTTGTCAACAGATAATCCTTTGCTTTGCAAAGCTAGATGGACATAGTCAATGTTACTTAAAATTCAATCCCACATAAGTAGAGTGCATGTGAACTTGAGATTAATTTGCAGCATAAGGCTCTTGGCTGTTGAAACTTGTTTCCGGACATGAAGTCTATTCG
Source organism: Dermatemys mawii (assembly GCA_007922305.1). Taxonomy (NCBI): domain Eukaryota; kingdom Metazoa; phylum Chordata; order Testudines; family Dermatemydidae; genus Dermatemys; species Dermatemys mawii. Next base: position 26,569,802 of record ML677350.1, on the reverse strand, counting down.
GATATTTTGTGCAATGCCTGGAGAACACCTGGCTGTTCTTGACTTAAGGCCTTGATAGCGTGGGCTTTTGACGACCACCTGGTGTCACTGTGACCTTTGAGTGTGATTTTAAGAATATTGGTTAAGACTTCCCATCTGCTTATGGAACTAACAAAACAAATAAATAGTCTCTGAACAGTTCCAAAAAATGATACCGTGCTCACAGAGGAACCAGCTGTGTGAACTCCTATTAAATTCAGTGAATGTGCTGCACATGAAACAAATCTATCCAGGTTGTTCACTTGTTTCAGACTAGCCTTCACACCACTATACTTTCTAGCCATGTTTGATCTGTTGTCATATCGCTGTCCATGAGTCTAGATCTAATCCATCATTGCATAGCGTCTGTTCTGTTTCCGCAGTGAGGCCGCTACCTGTTTTATCAGTCATTTTAATAAAATCTATAAAACACTCTTCAACACTGCATTGGTCGTCAGCAATTCTAACGTACCTGATTATTTCAGTGAGCTATTCATTCCGTGTCTGAAATGCAGTCAAAGCTCATAGAATAGTACTTAGCCTCTTTGATTCTGCTGATTAATTCTTGTCTCACAGTGTTGCCAAGAAAGTTTATAAACTCATTTTGAATTGCTGGTGAAAAATAGGAAACTCTTCCCTTCATCTGATGAAGTGGGTCTTAGTCCACAAAAGCTCATGATCCCTAAGATCTGTTAGTCTATAAGATCATACAAGACTCTTTGTCACTTTTTCAGATCCAGACTAACACGGCTACCCCTCTGATACTCTTCCCTTCTTATGATTTGAAATATGAACCGCTAACTCAGGATTGTAATGGCTAAGATTTCAAGCAAACTAAGAAATATTTCTGTGTTGGATTGGCCAGTTGTGTCATTAGAGCCCTGATGAGCTAGATTGTTCTTGGTGTAGATAATAATTGCACCAAGGATTATTGGAAAAATTGTACACCATGTCCCCTTTTCCACAGAGAGCACTTTGAAATCCACTGCCAATTCCAGTACCATGTTTAATGTGCATCTCTAAAGACCTCCAAGTTTAATAACTTTGACAATGCTCTGATGAGTTCTCATGTTCTCCTATTCTGGGGTTAAAATACTTCCAATCAAAGAAGCCACACTTAGGATTTGCAATGCAGATGCTTGGAATGGATCTGATTTCTTTCCAAAGCATGTGCAAGGGAAACAAAACACAGCTCTCTGCACTCTACTGTTTCTCCATTAGATAGATTTTTAATGAACCAAGTCAAAACTAAATAACCTCCTGTCACTAGAGGTTGACAGAGTGAAATCTGCATCTTCCTGTTGCTCTGGTCCGTCTTCCTCTAAACAACACTTCCGTTTGTCCATTTGGCTGAGAATGTAGATCATTAAAATTCAGTCTCAATGAAGCAATGTCATTCTCAAATTTATTTCAGAAAAATTGTTTACACAGACACTGGTATTGCTAACGGCGTGGAGTGGAGAGTCCATATTGGTTTTGTAACTCTCATTTTTAAAATTAGGGTTTTACCTAGTGCTGGGTTTTACCCAACCTGCTGTTACCTTGATGATGTTCTGCTCTTCCTGCTCTTTGAATGAGTTTGAACTTGCTGCCAGGCTTCGACCACCCGAGTCGACGAGCTTTATCAATTATTTCGCTACTGAGAAAGCTTATGTGCTGCCTCTTCTCTCCCCTTCTTCTGATTTTTAAATTCAGCTTCAGGTGGCCTGTTTATAGACTTCTTGATAACTAGCTAGTTAGTCTTCACTCTGTAATAAAAGTTTCTCACCCCACAGCATGTGTCACCTCGCTGGTGAATTTCAAGGGCTGTTTTAGTACAACTTGGTTTGTGGTGGTGAAGACCGTTGCTAAGGAAACACTTTCTCGGCTTTTCACGTGCAGAGGTACATACAATCTTCAGTACAATGGCGGCTGCTGGCCAGGCTCCAAGCTCTGAAGGCACCACCACCAACAGCAGCATTGCAGAAGATAGGGTGGCAATACATTATCACATGCCTCCCTTACTTCATGTTGTATTGCCACCCTTAGTTCTCTACCGCCACGGCTGCCCCGCTTGCCCTGCCAGTAGCTCATTTACCATACTCATTTTAATACTTAGCTTCTGTACTAAAATTGCCAGTAAGAGTGCCCAGGTTTGCTATATGTATGGTGACAGAGTTCCTCCTCTGCCTTGGTGGGTCCTGTGCTTATTGGCGTATTTGCTTGCCTCAGAGGTTCATGGCAGCCCTCAGTTTTACCACTTTCATGGCTCAAATCTGCCCTTCACTCAGCTAGCCTCATCACTGGCCAGCATGGGGAAAAGGAAGAAGAACAATCCCCACAGTCTCTGCTGATCCACGTAGTTGGTCGGGGAGCAGGCCAGAGACCTTCCCCTTTGGTGGAACCCACAGTCCAGGTCAACTCCTCTGGTATCAAGTAGGGAATTGTGGGGATGGAGGGAACCCAGGCCCGCCGTCTACTCCAGGTTCAAGCCCAGGGCCCTGTGGATTGTAGCTGTCTAGAGTCTCTCCTGTAACAGCTAAGTGACAGCTACAACTCCCTGGGCAACTTCCCCATGGCCTCCTCCCAACACCTTCTTTATCCTCACCACAGGACCTTCCTCCTGGTGTCTGATAACATTTGTATTTCTCAGTCCTTCAGCAGTATGCCTTCCCACTCTCAGCTCCTAGTGCCTATTGCTCCTTACACATGTGCCTCAATGACTGAGGTGAGGTCCTTTTTAAACTCAGGTGCCCTGATTAGCCAGCATGTCCTAATTGATTCTAGGAGCTTCTTAATTGGCTCCTGGTATTCTAATTAGTCTGCCTGCCTTAATTGGTTCCAGCAAGTTCTTGCTTGTTCTGGAACTGCCTCTGTTACCTTACCTAGGTAAAAGGGACCTGCTTAATATGGAACTAATATATCTGATTTCTATCACTCTTCTGTAGACCCTGTCACAGTATTGGTGGCTGTTTGATGTCAACATCTTTATAGTGATAAAGGAATTGTAGCCATTAACTCATTTCAGATACATCACTATAAAACTCCATAGCCTATTACTGCATCACTTCACTGAAACACCCAATTCCTCTTTCTCCTTAGCACAGGATTTATTCTTCCTGGAAAGCATGTTGTCATCCTGTGTATTGTATTGCATGTTAGGCAATATAGGAAAGAACACTCTTATGGGAGGCCAGCAGAGAAGGGGAGCCAGCAAAGAGTGTTCTTCAAAAATTCGTATTGTTTTTCCCTATCTTTGTTTTGGCGTTAGTGACTTCTACTGTTGCATATTCATTATCTCAAGGGTAACACTATATTAATTATATTAATATTGATACTTATTAATTAATATGACTGATGTTTCTGAATGTCCTCTTCAAAAGAAAACTGTGAAACACTAGGGGCTTGTGTTGAAATTAGTGGTAAGAATCTAAAGTTACAGCTTCTGTCTAGGACTTCAAAGGTGTAATAAGACATTTTCAAAGAAAGCTGCATTGAGCAGTTATCCCTTAGGGCTGGTATTTTCAAAGGAGCCTAAAAGAGATGGGTGCCAGACTCCCATGTATTATAATTTTTTTTTTTTGGTAGTGCTCAAGAGTCCCAGTAATGAAGCAGGACACCATTGTGCCAGGTGCTATACAAACGCAATAAAAAGATGTTCCTTACCCCATAGAGTTTACAAATCACTGCATGTCAATGGGATTTGGGTGACTAAATCCTTTAGACCCAGCATAGATAAATGAATCAGTACTAAAGCTATATTTATTGATGTCCTACATGTGTATCTATTTCTAAAATCTAATTAAAAGTAATTTATTTTTATATCTATATTCCATTTTAGTATTTATTTTAAAGATGTGAATGCCACCAAGTCCTGATCCTGAAAATGCTAATCCATGTGCTTAATTTGACACCTGAATAGTCCCATTGACTTCAGTTAAGCATGCCAGATGGGCAGGGATGGTGTCCCTACCCTCTGTTTGCCAGAAGCTGGGAATGGGCTATGGGACAGATCACTTGATGATTACCTGCTCTGTTCATTGCTTCTGGGCCCCCTGAATTGGCCACTGTCAGGGGACAGGATACTGGGCTAGATGACCTTTGGTCTGACCCAGTAGGGCTGTTCTTATGTTCTTATGTGTGTCAGTGTTTGTGATATCAGATGCCAATATGAACTTTTCAGAAGTGCAGGGATGTCCAGATCTGGGGTCTTGGTTTAGATTCTTATCTATACTTATTCTAAATTTTCAGAGATGTTTCTGTAGGTGTCACTGCTGCTGTTTCAGTATCTCCATACATACAGAATAGGGCTGGTTTCTCTTACTGAGAGCCATGGCGATGGATGGGGAGGTGCAGTCTGTTGGTGTAGATAAGGAAACAAACTCAGCATTTGACTTCATTATGAATGTAAGAGGCTTGCAATGTTTCTGTAAAGAAAAATTATTTTTAAGGCTTTTAAGCAATTAAAAAAATTGCGATTAAGTGCAAGATTTAAAAAATTAATTGCATGATTAATCAAACTGTTAAACTAATAGAATACCATTTATTTAAATATTTTTGGATGTATTCTACATTTTCAAATATACTGATTTCACTTACAACACAGAATACAAAATGTAATTTGCTCACTTTATATTTATTTTTGATTACAAGTACTTGCACGGCAAAACCCAAAATAAATAGTATTTTTCAATTTACCTAATGTAACTACTATAGTGCAATCTCTTTATCATGAAAGTTGAACTTACAAATGTAGAATCATGTACCAAAAAAACTGCATTTGAAAATAAAACAATGTAAAACTTTAGAGACTGCACGTCCTACTTCAGCCTATTGCTCAGACAAACAAGTTTGGTTAAAATTTGCAGGAGTGCTGCCCACTTCTTGTTTACGTCACCTGAAAGTGAGAAAAGGCATTCACATGGCACTGTTGTAGCCGGTGCTTCAAGATACGTATGTGCCAGATGCACTAAAGATTCATATGTCCCTTCATGCTTCAACCACCATTCCAGAGGACATGCATCCATGCTGATAATGGGTTCTGCTCATTGCTATCCAAAGCAGAGTGGACCGATGCATGTTCATTTTCATCTTCTGAGTCAGATGCCACCAGCAGAAGGTTGATTTTCTTTATTGGTGGTTCTGGTTCTGTAGTTTCCACATCAGAGTGTTGCTCTTTTAAGATTTCTGAAAGCATGTTCCACACTTCATCCTCAGATTTTGGAAGGCACTTCAGATTCTTAAACCTTGGGTCAAGTGCTGTGGCTATTATTAGAAATCTCACACTGGTAACTTCTTTGCATTTTGTCAAATCTGCAGTGAAAGTGTTCTTAAAATGAACATGCTGGGTCATCATCCGAGACTGCTATAATATAAAATATATGAGAGAATGCTGGTAAAACAGAGCAAGAAACATACAATTTTCCCCCAAGGAGTTCAGTCACAAAAGTAATAAACACATTATTTTTTTAACAAGCATCATCAGCATGGAAGCATGTCCTCTGGATTGGTGGTCGAAGCATGAAGGGGCATATGAATGTTTAGCATATCTGACCGTAAATACCTTGCAACCCTGGCTACAAAAGTGCTATGCAAATGCCTATTCTCACTTTCAGGTGACGTAAACAAAAAGTGGGCAGCACTATCGCCTGCAAATTTTAACCAATCTTGTTTGAGTGATTGTCTGAAGTAGGATTCAGTGGCCTTGTAGGCTCTAAAGTTTTACAGTGTTTTATTTTTGAATGCAGATTTTTTGTGTACATAATTCTACATTTGTAAGTTCAACTTTCATGATAAAGAGATTGTACTATCGTACTCATATTAGGTGAATTGAAAAATTCTATTTCTTTTCATTTTTTACAGTGCAAATACTTGTAATAAAAAATAAATATAATGTGAGCCCTGTATACTTTGTATTCTGTGTTGTAATTGAAATCAATATATTTGAAAATGTAGAAAATATCCCAAAATATTTAATAAATTTCAGTTGGGTATTCTTTTGTTTAACAGTGCATTTAGTCACAATTAATTTTTTAAATCATGATAAACTTTTTTCAGTTAATCACGTGAGTTAACTGAGGTTAATTGACAGCCCTAATTATTTTTTTATTTAAAATTTGGCTAATCTAACAGTGGGTTATCATGCATCCAAATAAGTCTGATCCAAAGCTCATTGAAGTCAATTTAAAGGCTTTCATTGTCTTCAAAGGGCTTTGGATCAAGCCTATAATGCTGAATTCCCAGTTTCCTGGCTAGAACTGGCTGAATACTGCTTACATTTTCCCATGACTGCTTTATATGTCCTTGCTTTGGCCTTGCCTATGTCCCTGTAATGTTCAGTTTCCAGTAGTCAAGGTTTGCTGATTCTAGGGAGCACATAAAACAAAGTTAAAACTTGCTTACACAAATATTGGTAGACACTGAATTTTATATGTTCACATGTATTTCCCTCACTCCCTCTCATTCCAGTTGGGGAAACTGAATCAATACCCTGGAACTTGTGACAAATCACAGCATAGGCAACACAATTCCAATTCTGAATATCAAATACTCAGAAGCAAACTGTTCACAATCAATCCATACTGTAAAATTAGTTTAAAACAAATTGGCTATATAAACTCTAATCAGTAAATTCAAAGAATTTGTGATTGTGGCTTGTCTATGTGCTGAAAAAGAGGCTAAATTCGTTGGATAAATTATTTTGTTGTGAATTATTCGTTCAGCTCCTGTAACAATAGTCATCAAGATGGTAATTTCCTGAACATACTAGGTGTTGTTTCATTGGTTTACTCTCCTTTGTAGTGAGAGGCAAGGATTAGAGTATTTTTATATCGCAATTCAGTTTTCCTTTCAGCTGTGCGAGAAATTTTCTGATGCTACTGTATCCCTTTTCAGCCCCAGGACAATAGATTTAATAATTTCACATAGTGTACTACCTTGCCCTACTGTCTTTCCATTCTATGTGAATACCTCAAAGTTTGAAAACCTTGCATAAATCCTATTCAAAAACTAATCATAAAGGACAAGAGACTATAAAAAGATGACTCAGATGAAACCAGTAGAGACGAACCACTTAGCATGCATTGGCTGTTGCACATATCGCTTTATCATAGCCATCTATCAGACAATCCAGTTGTACTGCCAGAACAAAACTTTTATTTTAGTTTTTTCAACTGGATTGCAATTTTTCAGTTACAAGAAAAAATATTTATTTAAAACTTAGGAGCTAATAAGGGGAATAAGTAAGAAACGGGGGTGTCCAAAGCAAATGTAAATGAACTAGCAAAGTTCTTCTGCCACCTGGAAACTTGGTGGAATTAATCAAATGCCTTTATCATATTAGAACTTTTCCATAATATATGCTTGCTGAATGATAGTCAACTGAACAAAGAAGTCCTATAAGAAATAGGCTTGTGTGAATGGTGAGCCTAATTTTTAAATGTTGGATTCCTAATTGGCTATTCATATGCAGCATAAGGATGCTCAAATCAGCAAGTATTTAAGTAAAATGGACATTTATGAACACAGTGGTTTCCATTACAAGGTAAACATTTGACAAGTTATACTGTGGAGTTATCACAGTTGTTCTCCTATTCTGTGAGGTTGTGGTATTCCAGATACAATTCTGTGGTAACTTTTTAATAATAAGCTCTGTAAATGCCAATTTGAGCATCCAGCTGTGGGATTTGAAGGATGTTCTCCTCATTAGTAAATTGGGCTCTGTACTGGTAACATGCTGCCACATTCAAAAAGATACTAATGTTACTCTACAGTCTAAAGAGTAACATACTTTTACATGACTGCAGCAGAATTCACTTCATTGGGCCCCTGCTAAATTACTATTATTTAACATTTGTATTATAGTGACATATAGAGATCAGCCAGGCAGGTCCCCATTGTGCTAGGCACTGTACAAATATACAGCATATGACAGTGCCGATCCTAAAGAGCTTATATTCTACAATCCCACAACGAGAATGATAGTATAGCATCACAGCTAGGCACAGATTTAGTGTAATGTCTGTCAGTGTCCCTAAGTAATGGATTAAAGACACTTCATTATAGAAAGAAAACTGTTTAAGTTAGGTCTGGTTGATCTGCAACTTATGCACAGTAGATTTCAGATGTGTTTGATGTTGGTTAGTAGTAATTTTTCTGTGGAAAGGCCCTTTGCTTACATCACACTGCTTCCCTACTTAGTTATATTTGCTAATTAGTCAATGATGTCATAACAGAGTTTTCAAAACATGTAAATGCTTTGTACACTGTAAAACACTTCATGAAATAAAAGCGACTATCTCCTAGACTTGTACGTCCACGTGAGGCTATGAGAATATTGATAACTTTAGTTGTCATGACAGTTTAAAAATGCCATGAGATTTTTAATGTGCAAGTGGGGCTTACAGGACCTTGATTTCTAAAGTCTCATCCAAAAGGCCAACAAACTGTAATAGTGTGTGCTTCTTACTTTAAATGCCTGGAAAGGATGAAGGATTCAACTTTGTTGTCCCGGGAACGGTAGGTAGTTCATAACCTGATTATTGGATCACTGGGCCACTGCCTCTGGCTTAACCCAAAATATCATATTCCAGAAGAGCTAACTCTAAGGGTACGGCTATACTATCTGCCAAATTGGTGGGTAGCGCTTGATGTATCAGGGATTGATTTATCGTGTCTCATCTAGACGCAATAAATTGATCCCCAAATCAACTCCTGTATTCCATGTCGGCAGGAGTAAGCGGAGTTGATGGGGGAGCGGCCGCGGTTGATCCGCCGCCGGGGGGATGGCCAGGTAAGTCAACCTCAGGTACTTGGACTACAGCTACGCTATTCGCATAGCTGAAATTGCATACCTTAAGTCGACCTCCACCGAGGGTAGCCCAGACCTAAGATATATTTAAATAAAAACTATTTTTGCAATAGTAGCCTGTACTCCAGTTGAGTACCTACTGCATCAGTTAAGGGGATTCCACTGTATTAGATAATGTGAATTTTAAAGGCGCTTCTCTAGAAATCAAATCTATGTGCATAGTTAAGCACACCCAAATGTTTTAATGCCTGATCCAAGATTCATGCAAATCAATGGAAGACTTTCATTGACGGCAATGGGCTTTGGATCTGGCCTTGATACAGCTCCCAGTAAAATCAATGGAAGTCCTATCATTGGTTTCAATGAGCTGTGGTTCAGGTTCTTTAAGATTATTTTGGGTATTGAAATACATATTGAAAAGCAAAGATGCAAAATACATTCAGCTATTAAACAGCTGCTAAATATTGCCTCAGAGGTGGTTGCCTTTCTATGGTGGGTGAAGTAATCCTTGTGCATAGATCTATAATAGATGTATAATATATGTAAAATGATTTGAGATTGTTAAAAATGTGACTGTATAAATGTGGGATTATTAGTAATAAATGGTTAAGTTTTTATTTCAGAGTCAAGTCCACTGCAACTAAACTAGATTGTAAGCTCTTTGGGCTACTGACTGTCTTTTATTCTGTGTTTGTACAGAATGGGCCCAGGGGTGCCCTAATTTTCACCAGGGTATGTAGGTGTTGCTGCAATTCTATCATTTATTATAATATTCATATTGCAGTAGCCATATTGTATATAGATGTTGCTGCAATACTATAAGTAGTATTATTTATTGTACTTGTATTGCAGTAGAAGTCTCTGTTAAGGACCAGGTCCCCGATGTGCTAGACACTGTACAAACATGGGACAAAAAGTTGGCCTTTGCCCCAAAAGCTTACAATCCAAGCACATAAATAAATAATAGCTTGCCATGATTTCATAAGTTAAAGGAAAGAAAGCAGTTTGGTGAGAGAAAAAAGGAACAGTTTGAAAAGTCCTCCCGGTCCATAAGGCCCACAGTGATCAGACCTGCTGATTCAGAGGAGCCTTAATTTCCTCCAGCCCTCAACACATACTGAGACTCACCCCCTCAGCCGAACCACTTCAGAACAATCCTCTTTGGAGAAGGGGCAGAGGAAATAGAATCCAGACTCTGCATTCTCTCTCCTCTCATGGCAGCTTGCATTGTAACTGTACAAAACAAAAATGTTCCAATACATTCTGTATTTTAAAAAAACAGACTCCCAAACCAAATACTCCCACAGCTTGCCAGTGCAAGGTGAATAAATCAGAGATAATTATTCAAGGGCCACGTGTGAACACTGATAACATCATGTAAAGCTAATTAAACAAAACTCTGTGGCAGTTAACTTTTAGGAACTGAAAAGTGGCAACCCGAAATGTACATTCATTAAGATCCTCTTTTCTCTCAATCCTCTTACAGTGATTCCCCCATGGTTCATTTGTAGAACAGCACAGGATCCCTGAGCAGTGTATGATTACGATAAAGAGGGTGGAGAGGAAAGTATGTATAATAAAAACATCTACATTCCAAGATCCTATTTTTCATTCTTTTAGTTAATCAAATGAAGGAACTTTTTATTATCCAGTAGTGAAATCAGGGAGGTGGGAGTCCATACTGTTAGGTTTTGTTATTGCAGGTGGGACGATTGGTCTGCTACTTGTTTGGAAGGCCTCTGAATACAAGATTCTTAAGTGGGTGCAGAGCCATCATAACAGTGCCTATGCCACCGCTTCCTGGATCCCAGCATAGATGTATGTCTCAGGGCAAAGGGAGCACTGTTGGGATTTCTCTGTACCTCAGAGATCCCTGGCTATCCCAACAATGGCTCGGGGCTGAGTCATGCTGGGCATAAGCAACTTGGGCCAAGGACCAAACGATTCCTTGCCTGTGTTGTGTGCATTCTAGGTGAATGTTAGGGTATTTTCTTTGTCTTTTTCTTTTTCTGGAATTATTTAATTAGAAAATGCCAGCAATGCTAATATAAGTGCTTTAAATAGCTGCCTCATTGCTTAACCCCAGATGAACACAGATAGGACGTATTCCTACAGAAATGTAGTGAAAGGTCGGGATGTACATTAAATGTACTCTCCTGTGTTATGTCACTTCACCTTTGATCCCTTTATCTTGTTCACTCCCTTCCCTTTGCTGCTTTCATTCTTCTTTCTCTCCTTGTTTCTTCCTCTGTTTCCCCCTTGTCCTCCCTCATCTCTTTCTCTTTCCCTTTCTCCCTCTTTCGCTGCCCGTGATGCCTTCTCTCCTCTTCTGAGACAGCTGTTGCTGACTGTGTGAGGAGGCTGAACCCTCCTTTCCTTTGCCCAGATGTTACATCCTCTTTCCTATCAGTTTGCTACTTGCTCCTGTTGAGGGTCTGTGTATTGAAGGTACTTACTCTCCATTCTTCTACCCCCTGTTGCATCTCCTGCACTGTGCTGCCCACCCCTGGAGACTGCATTGGAATTTCAGTTGCAGACAGTCTGCTGGCAGGGAGCTTGCAACAGGCTCTACACCATCAGTCCTAGCCCAGGAGACCCATCCACAGTCACTAATAAGTTTAAGATCTTCCCAAAATTCAGAAAAGCCACCCGACATCCACAGGTTTTCAGGCTCCAAAGGCCAGCTCTGGATGGGTATGATGGGGCCTGAGAATAACTCACAAATTTCAGGAAGAATCATTATGATAAACATTAAACCCTAGTGAGCACTTTACATTTATACTACAATTGCTGCAACGAAAAGGGCTGGAAACTTGCTTTTTAACAGATAAAAAATAAAACTGCAATTAACATGGATATCTGTTTGTCGTCGTTGTTTGTATTACAACAGTGTATAAAAGCCCCATAGAGGATCAGGGCCCCATTATGGTTGGTATTGTACAAACACAAGGCAGTCCCTGTCTGTACACTCTGAATTGCTGAGAAACAAAGGACAGGAGACTGGAATTAGTAGTATCTCCATACTGTAGATGGGGAATTGAGGCCCAGAGACCCAGTAAATCTGTGGCAGAGCTGGGAATGGAACTCTGTTCTCCTGAGTCCCATTCCAATGCCTTTCCCATGCTCATCTCTGTGGTACAGCCCGCTGCCCCTGCTGGATCAGCTTCAACCTCCAGCCCTCTGAATCCACCAGGACTACGATTTTATTGGCATCAAATTCACTGAAAAACATGTAGAAGACTAACAAGAACAGAAACTGCTTTCGGTAGTTTTTTCAGTGGTTTTTTAAGCCCAGTTTCGCGCTTTAGTCTGACTCTGTATGAATTGAAGGAACAGTGTGTTACCCTGGGGGGAAAGGAACTTGCTTTCCAAACAACCCAGTTTGAATAATTTCTAAAACTTTTGAATATCTTATTTCTCTCATAATAAAATCAGAAGTCTCCAGTCAAGCATTCAGTATGTAGATCTTTCAGGTCACTGGATATGAGCATGTTCTAATTTCTCTTTTACTTTTTTTCTTTTTAAAATGTATGGGTATTTGGGGCTTATAACAATAAGACTCAGACAGCACTCCTCATGCAGCTGTACCAATCCTTATTTCATTTGTCACGGACATAGTCCATGTTTGTTCCAGCTTTGGGCCTCCCCTGAGCAGAGACTGCTTCTTGTGTGATGTATACAAACGAGGTCTAGAATGAGGATCCCAAAATTCTGCTTCATCTGAGAGCCTAATGAGAGTATGAAATCAGGTGCCGTTCACCCATTCTGTCAGCTACATGAAGGGGTACTTATGATTGTATACAATGAGCAAATGGATAAGAATTTAGAAGTCAGGAGGGATGTTTTGAGGAATAGTGTATAATTATGTGAGGTGCGGTGGCTGATTTGTGGAGGAACTCAACTACAGTCCTGAAAGTTGTGAATTTGAGTCTTGCTCAATCTCTTACTTGAAAGGCTGCCTCTCGTTCACCCAGCTACAAAATGAGTACTTCACCCATAGGATTAGGGAGGTCCAAGGCAGTTCGATGTGCCACTAGCCACATCACTCCCTTGTGTTCTGTTGGGGATGGAAACCGACAAGCCTTAAACCGTGTCAGCCCAATGATCCATCTGTGGCTAGGGGCAAAATTTTACTTTTTTGTGTGTAATTATGTAGCTGAAGGCCAAGATTTTAAAAAATGAGTGCTTAACATTAGGCGCCTAAATCCATTTCTAGACACCTAATGTGTCTGATTTTCAAAATGCTGAGCACCCAGAAGATCCAGTTGACCTCACTGGGAACTTGCTGGGTGCTCAGCATTTTGAAAATCTGACTACAAGGCTGTATTGTATCTCTCATGCTCCAGGGGGCAGAATTAAGATTATGGATGTAGTCTTAACTCCTTAAATTTGCACAAGTATGCAACCTTGAGTTTCTGTTCATGTCAGTTAATGTCATATTTTCCCTATATAATATGCATAAAATTATTAAACATTAATTCTGTTTAAGAATGAGAAATTTTAGTCAAAGATAGCATAGTACTGGAAAGTAATTACCAGATAACAGATATGCCCGGGCCTGGAGTTGGACACTTGAATTCTTGTTTTAGCAATTTATGCCCATTTTGAAAAAGAAGACTGAGTTTGGGGAGATTGTCTTTTCTTTGAAAACTAGGTTAATTTTGATTTGCCCCAATTGTTTTCCATTGCAGGACCATGCTGACATGCTATCTAAAAGAACAACCAATAATTTCCTTTTTAAATTGGATGCCCTGGGATAATGCTGTAGGTAAATTTCTTTGCAGCTGTGAATTGCACAGACATAGCTGTTTAATGGATAATTGGCTTAAGAGGAGCTCTCCTCAAAAGCACAAGAGTTGTAATTGGTACCGTTATTTCTAGATAAAGCTGCATTCAAGAAGCTATTGCTTATACTTTGCAAACTTTTTCTCAGAAACTAATTCAACCATCGAACCGCAGGAAGTTAGTTTGATATATCCGTTGTTTTCGTTTAAAAAAAATGAAATAACGAGGGCTATCATAGTATCTCTTTCATATTTGGAAGCTCCTGATTGAAATATGCTAGCAACTTAAAATCAACTCCTTTCCAATTCTTTCTTATCTTGTGTTTTGATCACTGTTGAAAGAAAAGTAGCCTACAGATTGCTTTTGTTTTTGGTAGCTGATCAAAAGGTTATCATTTCCTTCCAGTATATGGGGTGTTTGCTCCTCCTCTCACCAGATGGATATAGATCTCAGGATATTCTTTCTTGGTGATAATAATAGCCTGAATATTTATTAGTTATGTTTGTTGTAACTTTCAGAGTCAGGTAATAGAGTTTAACCAGAATATGATATTATTCTTTAATAATTTATTTACAATGATCCCCTACCATTCCCCTCACACTTTCTTTTCCTCAGCCATAGCTGCTAGAGCCCTTCCTTTCCACTGGTGTTGTGGAGTTCTTGGTGACTATTCCTCTTGTGCAATAGCAGGAACCAGTGGTGTTTCTTAGGAGTGTACACAAAGTTGCTGGTGTGGAAGTGGAAGAAAGGTTGGCCATCAGCAACTAATGAATCCAGGAAGTTCTGGCAGCCAGGGTAGAGGAATTGGGATTTGCAAGAGGGGAACAAAACCATCACTCTGATTTCCCACCCCCACCCCCGCCCATCCTGATCTCTGTGCATCTGTGATATTTGTAATGGGGGGAGTAGGGGAAGGATCTCCATGACAAATCTTCATTGCTGCTCATAGTTGTTTTAACCACTGTGTCATCTAGGCTTACTCTGAGCAGGGTTAGAAGACGGGGAGATTAAAGTGCTGAGGGGCTGTCTCCACTAGTGCTTCAGTGTTGCTACCACCAAGCTGTAGTGTGGTTGAAGGGACAAGGGTACCAGCTTGGGAGTCAGACTTTGGTTCTATTTCCAGCTTTGCCATGGTCTTGCTATGTGACCTTGAGGCAATTTCTTGGGTCACTCTGAGTCTGTCATGTCCCTTTAGATTGTAAGCTCTTTGGGTTCAGGACTGTGTGTTTGTACAGTGCCTAGCAGAGCTGGTCAGAAAAATCCAGACAGAACCATTTTCTGTTGGCAAGTCCATTCCATCAAAATTTAATTTCAGAGAAACACTGAGGGGAAGTTTAAACAATGCTGCAAAGTCCTGTTTCAACGTTTTCAGAAGGAAACATTTCGATTTTTTTTGTTTTGAATTTCCTTTTCATTTTTTTCAAAAAAATGTGACACTTTCAAATTGATTGAAATGTTTCAATCTGAAGTTTCATTCTGGAATTTTCCTTCATGGATAATTTCAAAATCTGAAATTCTTCATGAAATGGAATTCTTGTCCTCTGCACTCCCCGAGTGCCTAGCAAAATGGGGCCCTGATCTTGTGTGGGACCTCAAGGCACTACAGTTACACAAATATTAATAACAATGTTGGAGCCAAGGATTTTTACTGCTCTGTGGGTAGTGTATACATGAGATGTTACTGCGTGGCAAGCTGGTGTGATCTAGAGTCATAGCATGGCTTGGTGCGCAGTAACTTGTCGTGTACACAAGCTCTTACAAATCAAAGTTTGTTAAAGAACCAGTTTTAAATGCACTTCATGTTAAAATTGGTGGAGGCTAAAATGTGTGTATTGGGCCAGTCCATGTTTAACAGGGACCAAACTCAGAGTCAGGCCGTGTTTAAACTGCCGTGTTGGGCTGGCTGAGCCATATTAGCTATCCTGAACCAAGGAACAGTTTTAGTCCTATTATAGAAAGGGCCCTAGAATATTTTTATAGTCCCTTGTTTGTATGAGGCTTTGTGTGAGTCAGTCACATTCTCAATAGCTTTTATGACTGTTTTTTAGGAGACGGAATTCATCACGACTGAGGTGGTTTTTAAAAAATCAACGGAAAAGGGAATAAAAAAGAAAAGGAGAAAATACCTTAAGGGCTTTTGCTATTTTCCAGTCTCTAGGCAACTCAGGACTGAGGGCAAAGCTAAATTAAATTTTATAGTAACAGACTGATATGTATTACCATAGCAGCTATTTTTCACACACATGCATCTAACCTATCTCACATCCAATGGCTTTATTTGAATCAAGGCAATTCATTGGGAATAAAACATCTATTTAATTTATCTTTATGATATTTATCTCATGAATACCGAATAAGCAATTATTCACACAGCATTCGGTACTCCAGACATTATTCACCAATATAGTCTCTTTTCATGCTATCTATGGCTTCTGAAAATGAGTCCTATTCAGTCCCTGACCTGCTACATAAAGAAAGAATTAAACAAGTTACGGTATGCAATTTAACTTTATACCTATAGGCAGGGGTGTGTGTGAGAAGGAGAATAATGATTTTTGATCAATGGTATAAGCTTGAAGGAATTACAGGACTGACTGAACAATATTACTGCAATCTAAAGCCCCTGAAGTATGTATTTCTTTTCAGTGATCAAAATTAGGTGATAGCCATTATATGAGTAATTTATGAACATAGGGCTAGAACATAAGATCATACAAGATCAAAGGTCCATCTAGCCCAGCATGCTGTCTTCTGATAGTGGCCAAAGCCAGTGCCCCAGAGAGAATGAACAGAACAGGTAGTCATCCCCGCCTATCCTGGCTAATAGCCGATGATGGAGCTATCCTCCATGAACTTATCTAGTTCTTTTTTTAACCCTGTTATAGTATTGGCTTTCACAACATCCTCTGGCAAAGAGTTCCACAGGTTGACTGTATGTTGTGTCAAGAAATATTTTCCTTTTTTTTGTTTTAAACTGACTGCCTATTAATTTCATTTGATGACCTCTAGTTCTTGTATTATGAGAAGGAGTAAATAACACGTCCTTATTTACTTTCCCCATATCAGTCATGATTTTATAGACCTCTATCATATGCCCCCTTAGTCATCTCTTTTCTAAGATGAAAAGTCCCAATCTTATTAATCTCTCCTCATATGGAAGCTGTTCCATACCCCTAATCATTTTTGTTGCCCTAGATTCTGATTTGGATTACATGATTACACAGGGCTAAGAACTCCTCTTACACATCTGGTGGGTTGTACACACTTTGGATCCAAGCTGGTGTTGTATGATCTGCTATTTCCCTCTACTGAACCAGTGGTCAAGAAAATAGGTGATGGCTTCATTCCATTCCCCACCCTACAATGTGCCAGCAAGTACAGCTCAGCTCATGTTGGGAATGTTACAACTTACTATTGGTATAGGGCCACCCTTCCCTCTGCTTGAGGAAAGGTTTCCACGGGTGATGTGTAGGTTAATAATGGATGGGAGTCTCCCAATGCTGATTTTAAGTTAATCTATGTGTCTTAATATTGTTTAGCCTTCCCTTCATGGAAAGGGCATTTTTATCAGTTAATAAGTCATATAATAATTATATATATGTATTATTATGTAAATAATAATACTTATATAAAGCAGATTGCATTTGTTCTTTGAGGTGTAAAATACATGCCATTGTGTTTTCAGACTCAGTTTTCAGCTGTCCATTTAAATATCAGTATGCAAATCAGTGACTCAGACTATATGAAACAGGAGGAAAATGATTAGAGAGTAGAACCAAAAGTTTTGTATTTTTTGAGTGTGAAGATTCCTAAAAAGTCAGTGTATATTTTAAAAATGTTAGTATGCAAATGTGTGTCATGTGACAACACTGAAGTCAAATATGATTTCAGACTCTGAAAGCCATTGGTAAAGTTGCCAGCATTAATTCTTCTTTCATTGGTTTACAAACATGTTGTATGACCCTTGTCTGTTCCCCAAATTCAAGGGGAAATAATCCTTCACCCTGAGCCACGACGACTGTGTCTAACAGGAAACATAGGGACAAGGTAGACTATAGTGTGCAATGCACATGCCCTATTAGCACTAATTCTTCATGTTTATCATAGAGTCACGGGGAAGAATAATGAAAATTTGTGCCAAGAGGCCTTGTCTGCACTGGGTATTTCAGCTACCAGTGACCAGCGTGGATGCATCAGTGCAAAAGCTTAGCCTAGACAGGCAAAACTGCTAGAAGCCTTGACTGGCACCAGTGCACTTTATCCCAGTATCAAGCAGGGGTGAGCTGCTTGATTGTTGATTTGGCTCGATTATAGGGACTTGCACTAGAGGCTGTCCACTGGTGGCTGGGATCCCCAGTGTAAGTCATAGCCTCCATTTTGAGAGGCCAATAGCTCTCTTATGACCAGGAGAGGGCAGTGTACATTACACATGAAAATTCTGGGCCTGTCACTCAGTCTTTACAGTGTTACTTTAGATATGCTTTTAATGGGCCTTTATTGAGCTGTAATAATTGCCATGAAAGCCATATCTAATATCTTAAGGTGCTAAATGTAAATAAACATCACTCTGCATAAAAATGCCTTGCCTATAATTTTTTTAAAGCAAATGGTAGAGAATAAAGGAAATGTTTTATAACATTTATTCAGCTCCTTAAGGGACTCTAATTGCTTTTAATTTCCATGTGTGATGGTCCTTATCCAAGGAAAGTGTGCTACACGGACCATAAGCCATTTTTACCCCATAGAGCATTTAACAGAGCATGCCTGGAATTCGCTGAGCTCCTTCCCTCTTTCCCTCTAACCTCTATTACCCTTCACTGTGATTAAACACAGTGTTTTGCTGCATGCTTCAAGAACATTTAGAAAGGTTATATGAGTTATAATATTCTAACTGTCTTGCCTGAGCTCTTCTGTTTGTCCTCCATGTTTATTACATCACCTGTGAAACGGAGGCTCTCTTTCCTGTTTAAAACGAGAGGTTAATGGTGCCTACGAAGACATGGTGAGGTTTTTCTCTGTGTCCCAGCAGAGAGTTCAGGAAGAAATCCGTTTACTCCTGAAGGGCAGAGGTGTCTCAGTAGGTAGGAGAGCTTTTGTTCTGCAGCTGACATTCGAGTTGCCCACAAAACAGATCAACAACTTTTCACAAGTGACAGAGCCTTGTGTACCCTTTTTAAAGAGACATCATTGACAGTTTTTCATCTTAAATTTCAAAACAATTTAGTGCATGTGAAAAATGCCAAACTGAAGCCCCTGCAGACCAAAATTCTCTCTCCACAGGACAGAGGCAGGGGAGCGCAAGCAATGGCAATACATGCTCTACCCATGTCATGCTGCCATGGGTCCTGGTCTCATTTGGTGTTGCCCCAGTCCTCTCCAGTCTTCCAGTGAGGCCAACTTCATCTGCCCATCTGTCCTCTTTTCACACAATCATCTCTATGCTGTTATCCATGCCACCCCTACACATGGCATGCCCTGTGTGAGGCCACTTCCCTATTCTCATTCAAGTTCTGCAGTGTTACCTATGGGAGAACTAGATGACAGATTCTGACAAGCTTGGGGAATAACTGGGAATTGTTTATATATCCTCATTTAAAAACAAACAGTAAAACTACTTATTGAGTCAACATAGATTTGTCCAATCAGTATCTCCATATTACTAAGATGTAGCCGATCATCTCCTTGAGTGCTCTACTTATATGTTATAGCCCTTAGTCCTGTTCTCTGTTTATCTTCTTGGCTGCCTTTAGACCAGAGGTGGGCAAACTACAGCTCACAGGCCACATCCAGCCCACAGGACCATCCTACCCGGCCCCTGAGCTCCCGTCCAGGGAGGCAAGCCTCCGGCTCCTCCTCTACTGCCCCCCGCCCCGGCAGCGCTGCAGCGGCCCCCCCTATACTGCCCTCCCCACCAGGCAGCGGTGTTGCTGGCTCCGGCTGGGTGGTGGGGCTACAAACTCCCTGCTGCTCTGGGCAGCATGGTAAGGGGACAGGGAGCAGGGGGTTGAATAAGGGGCAGAGGATCCTGGGGGGCAGTCAGGGGATGGGGAGCATTGGGGTTGAATAGGCGTGGGAGTCGGGGGGGGGGGGCTGTCAGGGAGCAGGGGTGTGAATAGGGGTCGTAGCAGTCAGGGGATAGGGAGTGGGGGGATTGTATGGGGGTAGGGTCCTTGAGGGGTGGTTAGGGGTGGGATTATGGATGGGGATCAGGGAGCAGGGGGGGTGGGTTTGGGGGCGGGGGTCCCAGAAGGGGGTGGGAAGTGGGCTAGGGTAGATGGGGCCGGGAGCCAGGCTCTTTGAGGAGGCACAGCCTTCCCTACCCGACCCCTCCTACAGTTTTGCAACCCTGATGTGGCCCTTGGGCCAAAAAGATTGCCCTCCCCTGCTTTAGACTGTGAGCTCCTTGGGACAGAGACCATGCCTTCTTTTCTGTCTGGAAATCTCTCAGCACATCTAAGAGTTTGGATGATTATCCAAAGCTCTTGTGTGCAAGGGTGTGCTGGAAATTTTCTCATTCATCAAGGACCCAACACCTTTTCCTCCGTTCGCCTTCCCCTGAAGCATCTGGTCTTGGCCTCAGGACTTGTCTACACAAACGGTTAGTGCAGCAAGCTGTGGTGTAAATCTGCAGCACATTAGCCTGCTGATCCTTAACTGTCTGTGCTGACCCTGCTACCATGCACTAAAAATTGCTTTCTACATTTTGATCTAGCCTGCTTTGAATGGAGAGGATGTCAGTGTGCACGCGGGAACTTGTATTGCATAGTAGCAGCATCCATGTGGCCAGTTAGGGTACGGCAAGCTAGTGCAGGGTAGATTCATGCTCTCATTTGCCACACACCAACTGTTTGTCTAGACCAGCCCTCAGAGAGAAAAATGCATTCAGATATTTCAAAACTTGAAATAGAGAGCTTGTTAATCCATTTTTATAAATATAAGAAGGCACAGAGCTAAGAGAAATTCTGATTTTATGTTAAACCCAAGTTCTTAATGTTGCTGAACCAGCAGATTCATCCTTATTAAAAATATTTCTCTTCTTCTCTGGTCCCATTCATGTTGGGTAAAATATTTTTGTCTTGTTTCTGATATAGGAGAAGCCAGTAATACCGGCCCGTCTATTTACTTTCATGTATGTATATCTGCGGCAGATGACCACAGCAGAAACGTATGTTAAGAAACAGCTGCTATTTCCAGTTCTGACTAAAACTTAGGAGGCTGGTTTTGTTGGAGTGTTCCTGAACAAAAGACTGGATATGTACAATATATAATTTTTTCTCAGCAATGGAATTATTTTTTAAAAAATCATATCTTGTAGAAAAAGGAAGACTTCTCCCATTAGATGAGAATTATCATGTTTACATTTTACAAAGGCCACAGATCAATCCTGCCATAGTAACAATGCTGACATAGAGAGGAAAGGCTCTCTATCCCCTTATTAATCCCTCAAGCTATCTAGCAACTCGCTGCATTTATTTTTCAGAAATTAATTTTCAAAAATGAAGCAATTGTTTTTGCAAACAGTCCTTTGACTTCTATGCCAGTGGCATTTTGGAGCGTTATTGCAAATTATTCAATTTAAATGCGTAGTCAAGCCTACATCATTATTCCTATTTTATACTTAAGTGAAAAGAACAGCTAGCCAGTCTAGAAAAAACATTCTTTACCAGGCGAGAAAGTAAACCAGAAACCTTACATTGAAATAATATTGCTGTTTACAAGGACGTCTTGTGGGAAGATTCCAAATACTGCAGCAGAACTCAGAGATACATTGTATTATAAACACTAATTAATGAAAATATTTTTGTTTTTGGCTTTAGACAAGACAATCCTGCATTCTTAAAAATTAATTAAAACAATTACAGAGACTTATGTTCATATGTAAATGTGTTCCAACTAGCAGCTATCCATTAGTCATGGAGTAATAGGCCACTCATTAACATCCTGTGAGTTCCAAAGTCTTTTTAACTACATGCTCACCCACCTGCCCACCTGCCCCAATTACCTTGCCTTGCAATCACTGCTTCCGATGGCAAGAATTAAGAAATACAAACAACGATGATACCCAAGAAAGCATGACTCATAAAGCTCTTCCTCTAATATAACATAAAGCACTTGATTGGTTCATTGTTCCTGCACCCAATTTCTTGACTTGAATGGGAATGTCAGATCTAAATTTGCTGCTTATAACCATAGTTCCAGTCCTTTTAATTTTGATTTGAAAGGGAAAAAGGACTTGACCAGCACCCCGGCCTGTTCCGTTAGGACCAGTGATACTGCGATAACTTAAGAAGCACAGGTTCTCTGAAATAACAGTGTCTGGGATAGGAAAGGTTAAACCATAGTAAAATTAGAGGCTTCCAAAATGAAAGATGTTGTAAACCCAAAACTTAGGTTAGATTTACCAATGTGCTAGCAAACTTTAGTTAGATATCAATGGTGGGTCCTCTACAGATATAACACATTAGATAAGTTGGATAGTTTTCTTCAAGCCTGATCCAAGTAAACACTTCAAATCAAAACCTTGGTTTCAACTCAAACCAAAGGAAAACTTGACACTTTGGGCCAAGTTTTACTTCAGGTTTTGGGACTTGTATGATCCTAAAGCTCAGATGGTGAGGACACTTCAGTCATCGTTCCAGCCTCACTTCAGTCTTGCCTGCCAGGGTGCAGTTTTAGCCGGGTGCTCTTCACCCAGTTGCTTATTTGGTTAGGCTTTGAGAAAGCTGGGAGATGGTGCTGTTGGTTTGATGTAAAGGAGATGAAGAGATTGGTATTGTTTGAGGGCTGTTGCAACATCAGCTTGTGCATTCTCATTATGAGCCATCGGGACCACTGTAGACATTGAACAATATGAGGGAGAGGACTGAGCCTCACACGACTTTGCAAGTAAGGACTTCGGAGGTGTGAGAACAGTAACCCCTAATGCCTCTCTGGGCTCTGTCAGAGAGGAAGGACCTCAGCCATTTGTGTTCACTCCAGCAAGCATTTGAGAGTGGGACAGTGATCAAATGCTACAGAGCACCAGCAGGGTGAGCCCTGCTACACTTCGTTTGTTTGTAGAGAGGTGGAAGTCAGCCGCCATCAGAGCAGCAAGTACTTTATCTGTACCATGCCCAGAGGCATCTGTGTTGTTGGTAACAGACAAGCAATGCTGGAGATTTTTTTTATGCTTGTTTCCCAAATAGCTTGCTTAGAAAAGAGAGGTTAGACATTGAATGGTAATTTTTGATGTCTCTAGCAAAGTCTAGAACAACAGCTCTAAAGCCACACAAAAGTCATGTGACTACTGGTGACCTGGGCTGGATTTGAACAGTGGATTAGTTCTGTAATTAGCAATCCCTTGAGCCATTAAGTGTCCCAAAAAGAAAGCTTTTTTTAAAAAAAAATATTACACTACTAAGACTTTATACTAAACATTTATGGAGTTTATTGCCCTCAACTTTACCTTGGGCTTAATTGGCTTAAATGCTTAATTAACATACTGATGATTAATGTCTAGTGGCAATTAATTTTCAAGGAATTATTTTTTAAATTAAGATCATGAGTACTGTATTAACATTGTGCAACCGAAGTTCTGTAAAACCTTGCCAGTGTGTTTTGTTTACAACAGCCAAACCATTTGCATTTCACCTCTTTGTGAAGATTTGCCCTGTGATAACAATGATTAGGGCTGGTATTAAAGCCTGCCCTGTGTATGGAGATTAGAGCTATTTTGGAAACAATTAGATGTAGTTGTTGAGCTTGCATGATTTGTAATTAAATGAGAACCAGTGAATGAGTGTCCTCAGATAATACAGTAACCACACCCATGAAGTATACTTTCTGAATACTATGTATGGTTATCTTCCATTTACCAAGTGCCTTTCACGCAAAAGGACCCAAAGTGCTTTACAAAGTGATTTACTACAAATATGTTGTTCTGTTACTTTATCTATAAAGTAATGTATCAAGTTATAAGTCTATGAGACTTTATAAAAATAAGACATTTTTTGCCTCATCCCCCACTGTTTATGTGACACTTTGACAGTAAAGTTTGGTTGCATTCGGAATCATATCTCAATGCATGTGAAATTTGGAGATGAAACCAAAAGATGAAATTCACCTAGGGTTGCCAACTCTCCAGCATTGTCCTGGAATCTCCAGAAATTAAAGATTAATCTTTCATTAGGTCCATTAATGGCTATTAGCCAGGATGAGTAAGGAATGGTGTCCCTAGCCTCTGTCAGAGGCGGGTGATGGATGGCAGGAGAGAGATCACTTGTTCATTACCTGTTAAGTTCACTCACTCCGAGGCACCTGGCATTGGCCACTGTCGGTAGACAGAATACTGGGCTGGATGGACCTTTGGTCTGACCCAGTGCAGCCTTTCTTATGTTCTTATTATGCCATGTGATGAAACCTCCAGGAATATATCCAACCAAAATTGGCAACCCTATATTCACCCCATCCAGAGAGTATAGTCACCACTTATTTCCCACTCTGAGGATTTAGGCTCTGTCTAAGTCTTTTGCTGACCTTCTGCACATGGGAGAATTTCACCCTAATTGAGGATCATATATGATAACACATCCCTGATGAAACAGTGGTGATGTCTGTGGTAGCACGGAACATTATAAGATATCTATGCCATGAGATGTCACGAGAGGAAACTCCCCCACCCCCAATTTCATATAATATAAAAAAACCCCAAAACACCCAAAAAGTAAAAATTCAGCAGCAATGTGTCAATACTGAAAGGTATAATTACTGAATAAATCTGTTAGTTAAGTGAGACCTGTTAATTATCCTCCTACAGATCAGGAAACATTCACTTTATAATTTTATTTTGTGGTTTTGTGTCAAATCTTAATTTTACTTCTGCCCAGCCCCAAAATGTACAGTCTAAGACTCACAACAGTCCACCTGACTGCAGAGAATATCTTGCCGTACTTGGTGATTGCCACTGAACTCCTATTTAATAATAATAATAATTAATAATAATTTAAAAAGACAAGTATTGTAGCATAGCTAGAATTTTAGTGCTGCCCGAGTAGCTCTCATCCTTTCATTCCTTGGAAAAGGAACACTTGTGGGTTATAAAGTCCCCCTTTCTATCTCCTTTGCTCCAATCTAGGAATACCAGAGAGGGGTAAAGGCAGAATTTCAGCCTTAACATTGAATTAAACTCTTTAGGGCATAGACGGTCCCTTATTTTGTATATCTGCACCATTCAGCACAATGAAGCCCTGATCCTGATTGGGGACTTCAGATGTAATAGAAATATATATTGAGAATATCCTGAGTTTTGGCAGTACCATAACATATTTTTGTATGGTCATATATGATAAGAAGTGGTAGGGTGGTGGTCTTTTCCCCTTCATAATAATATGAAGGTGCTGTTCAGAGTACAGCAACTAAGCAAGAGCTGCAGGTATGGGAGTGGGCAATGCTACAGGGTGAACTGAAAAAAGGCTATTGTTTTGCTGTAGTGCGACAGTAAGAAGATTTGGCAGTATGCTGGAGATGGTATATAAAGAAGCTAATTATGCCTTTACAGTCTCTTTGTTTGACTATTTTCCCCCTGCACTCACAAAGAATCTTCCTTATCCTCAAACAGCTCCTCTCTGAAGAGGCTGACAAGAGTGCATTCATTGAAAAACTGCAGTCGGAACACAGGGAGAGTCAACAACACATTGGGGCCCTCGAGGCCAGGCTAGAGGTCAGTGTCTGTCATTTTGCCGATAATTGCACTCCCGAGCCACTATAAAGGGAACTCTTAGAGGCAGATGGAGATCTTCCATTTATTTTTCCTGTATATATTTTTTTAATGTTCAGTGGTCTCCCCTATAAAGACAGTCATGTTTTCTGTTAATAATTAGGGCCTTGGATGAATTCTCCATTTAGGGCTTTGGATAAATTTTCCATTTCTCGCCAAGTTTTTGGAGGCATATTCTTTGGTTATTATTTTCATAGTGCATTATAGAGAATAAACGTGACCTTGATTAAAAGACCACCAGTTATCTTGACTGTGGTGCACACTATGGGGCAGATTCTCTGCCCTAATCAGCGTCTGGAGCAGAAGCCTCCCCTAACTCATCTGCTGAGGATGCCATCAGTATGGAGAAATCAGCAAGGGGGCATAGAATAGGCAGAGCCAACTCCTTCTCTTCTCTCCCTGCAGGGAACTTTATGGGGGGTAGCAGAAGAGTGGCCTTTTAACAATCCCCTGCTGGTTTATGTTCCCAATTTGCAATAGCCCCCGGTTTGTGCTGCTCAAACTTGGGCCAGGGTGAGGGCTGGAGAAGAAAAACAACTGGCTTCTTGAAAGTCTCCCACACCCTGCAGTGAGGACCAGAATCTACTGATGGTACAGAACCTGCCTCTGTAAAAACAAACTGTGTTATGGGCGTTGCTTACACTTACAGCCTGTTGTGCGCAGTCACAATAAAATAGTGGTTCTCCAAGTTTTCTATTGGTGATTCCTTTTTCATAGCAAGCCTCTGAGTGTGGACCCCTTTATAAATTAAAACACTTCTTTTTATATTTAAGACTATTATAAATGCTGGAGGTGAACTGGTGCATGGGGGTGGAGGCTGACAGCTTGTGACCACCCCCTCTTGCCCCATGTAATAACCTCGCAACCTCTTGAGAGGTCACGACCCCCAATTTGAGAAACACTGCAATTAAAGCATAATTTGCTGTCGCAGGTAGAAGGGACCTAACTATGTTCTAACCCAGCCTGTGAATCATGCTGCAGCCTATGGCCAAAATGACAGACATAGAACCAGTCTCTTGGCTGTAGTACTTTTCAGAGGCATAGTTAAGTCTAGTTTACACTGCACAGCTAAATCATTCTTAAAATACATTGGGGATAATCGTGTTGTAACTGATTCACCTGATAGCTGTTTTTACAAGTAGACATGCCATCAAGTTTGAAACAGAACAAAAATTCACCATCAGTGGTATAACTGAAGGCCGAATTTGACCTACTAGATACAGGAAACATTGTAAAAATTGTGAATTGTGTAGTTTATAACAACTCTAAGTTAAACTCCACACTTGCATGCTCTGTAACAGTATCAAAGATATGAAAGGTTGCATAAAAATCCAAGCAAGAGTGTGCAAGTTTTTCCTCATAAAACTTACCAGAATCTCTTTGGTCTGGAAGATATGGCTAGAAATCTTGTGACTACAGGCTATTTTGCCAGTGGTTCTTGTTTCCTGCCAAGTCAGAATTACTGCAAGATTAGCCATTTCATGTGGTACTTATCACTCAAGATGGAACCAGGAAATTGCAGAGGAATGTTGAAAAATTTAACTATTTTTTACAAAATTATTCTTTGTTTTCTGGTATGAAAATAGGGTTCTATTCTGGGGTCTGTTATTATTTTACCTAGTTCTGGTCATCTACCCTAATAACAATGGAAACCTCACAATTCTGGTATTGAGAACCAAATATTTTGAGTGGCATAAAAGAAACAACAATAGTAATACTTTCCACTTCCGTAACACATTCTGTCTGAGGATTGCAAAACATTTCACAGATATTGATGAATTAAGCTTCACAGCATTCATCAGGACAATATTGTTCTCCAATTTCTCAGGGTGGGTGGGGAGGCAACTGAAGTTAACAGATGTAATGATGTGGCCTTTTAAGGTGACCATATTTTTTTCTGAGAATTACAGAATTTTTGGAAGTTATTTTATTCTGGAGCTCTACTACTACAGAGTTAAAAATCTGTGTGGGGATTTACTTCCCCAAAGCATCACAAATAACTAGTCCCACCACACACAACCCCCCCACCCCAAACAAAGGCGGCCAGAATGTGCCACCCTAAGATTGGCCGGAATGTCACCCCTTAAAATGTGCCGCCTCAAGCACGTGCTTCCTTGGCTGTTGCCTGGAACTGGCCCTGCTTCTCTCTATATTTATGACAGCATTAGACACAAGCACATCCTTTTTCTTTCCACAGAACCATCTATCAGGGTAATTATAAAGGGATTACATTCATTAAATATTGTCCATTTGTGACAGGTCTGTCTGGAATGGATGTGATTTTTCGAATGTGGGGGGATCTACCATCTATGTTCCTCTGTCCCGTTTGTTTTGAATGGACATTCCACTAAAAATAATGGCATTGTCAAATATGCAGGAAATTGGCTTTATATCAGCTATGAAAAATGTGTAAGAAGGTGCAAGAGTTTACCCAGAAATCTTTTCCTCTCCTTACCCCACTCCACCTTTCTCCATACCTTTTCTCTTTTCCAGGCAAATGTTACCTGGCTATTTTTCAGCTGGCATTGCCAGTTTTGTTAAAGTTGCAACTAGTTAGTTGCCAATAATTGCATTTTAAAAGCATCTTTGTCAGCCTATGCTGGCATTACTGTTGATGACATTGGTACACCTCTCCTATTGATAGAAGCAGCTGCCCTCTGGATGGATGTGTTGAATTAACACTGATGGTAGTGCTAGCCATTGTGCAGAGGGAGCAGATTGATTGTGCCTAATAGGAGATGGTAGGATGTATCAGACAGTGGCTTTTGTAGCACCCAAGGGATAATGCATAAACCCTAACAAAATGGGTAGAGATGGATCACAGAGTAGCAGGAACTGAGGAGCAGAAGAAGAAGGTAAAGAGAAGTACTGGGACAGTCTGCACATCCTGGAACATGTTCTGGATCTAGCCATGGCAATGTATATTAGAGAACAAATAAGTCTGGATTAGAGATCACTTTGGGCCACCTATATTTGAAGCATGTCAGAAAAAGGGCTTTCTTACAGTGTGCTTGAGGGCTGTGCTCAGACTTGCATCACTCAGTGCTCTGGCCTACAACACCTGGATATTTTATTTGATGTTTGATTTATTCTTGAGGAAGCAGACTAGAAAGCTCTGGTGTGGTGCCTTCAGGTATTCATTTCAACTGAGGTTACTTCATTAACGTAGTTTTGTTTTAACACCTCCTACAGTTGGCAGTGACTGCATGGATGTAGCCAGCAGTCTATATATATCGTGCAGAAGGCCTGAGAAATCTTCCCAGGCATGCAGAACATACAGCTGATGCAGATGCAGGGTGGGAACTAGGTGTTCCTGATGAATAAGACCTGAAGCAATATGGCTATAGCTTCTTTAAAGTTATGGGCAAATATTTGCTCCACTGTAACTGATACGTGGAGGAAGCTTAGGAACCATCTCTGGTCTGAGGAGGCTATGAAAAGGACTTTGAGAGCTGAATCATTGACAAATCAGTGTGCATCTGGGTGCAGGAAAATAGAAGTATGAAGAATCAAACCAAGGAAGGCAGAAATTAGTTGCCAAATTAAAATCCCCATACTAGCTGTAGGCCAAGTTACTGACTGACTGCTGTGGTTCCTTCAAAGAGACCTGTAAAAATATTACAGTGTACTCTTAAAGGAAAACTGAGAAGTGATATAAAATCCCAATCACTATATCTAATTGCATAAAAGAGTAAATTAAGCTTCTTCCATGTAAGGAAAACAATTGGGTAAGAAGCTAGACAATTTAGTGAGGCAAATTAGGACTAAAATAACAGGTTTCCCATTAGAAAGCATTGAAATTCATTGTTCAGTGTGTGGCCTCAGGCCTTAGTTACTCTGTACTATTAAAACCCTGCTTTGAAGACAGAATTAATTTCCTCATACTCTTTTATAGGGCACTAATCACTATAATATCTGAGTGCCTCACAAATAGTAATTAATTTATTTTTAATACAGTTTTGAGTTGGGGGTAGGTATTATCCTCTTTTTGCAGATGGTCAATTGAGGCACTAACACTGAGGTCAAAAGTATCCACTAATTTTGGATGCCCAGTCTGAGACTCCAACGGCCTGATTTCTTGGGTATTATACAACACTGTATATTCAAAGCACAGCTTCTATTGATTTCAGTTGCAGCTGTGAATGCTCAGCACAATGCTTGGGCACCCACAAAGTGAAGAATACACAATTAGTAGCCATCTGTGAAAAGCTGGGTTTAAGTGCTACTGCAGCAGCAGCCATGGGCCCCTGGGCTCTTTTAAATTGCTCGGACCCCTGGGCAATTACTCTCTTTGCCCCCTCTGTCGGAGGCCTGACTACACCGCCCTGATTAAGTCCCAGAGCAGGACTAACTTGTGCATCGAATGAAAAAAGGGTTCTATAAAAATATAATATGAGATCATGTAAAAACACTGTATTAAAATGCATGTGCACAAGAGGGTAGAATTAAGGTTACATGGACAATCTGAAGTCTGGCCTTTCCCAACTTTTGAATGTGTGTGTTACACTGCCAGACCAGAGAGAGTTCAAAACAGGAGCATTTTAATAAACTTAGAATTCAACCCCTCTGCCCTCCCCAAATGCACTCATAGCTTGCATAAGGGCAATTGCTACTGTCTCTCTAGAGCTCATTTGTCTCATTTGATCCCAAGAGCAGAGCATTAATCCTTAAAGGGACAGGGTGCAAGTAAATATAAACCTGGCATTCCCTTAGGGGTGGTACATTCCCCCCTTGTCAATGTAATGTTGTCCTGACATTTCTGTTATCTCAAAATACATTCATCCATCCATCTGACTCATTAGCAGGAGTGTACAAGCTCCAGTAGTTCTTTAGTGCATCTCTGTCTTGGTTTAATTTCACAGGTTCTGGTACCGATGATGGAAACTTCTGGTTCTCTCTTCAGTATATCTTGCCAATGAAGCAGGAAGTTACTGTGGCAGTTCTAGGTCCAATGTCCAATAGAATGGCCAATGCTGCAAGCTGAAATTCCCAAACATATTAATATCTTATGAAATAACAGTTCCTGTATGATCAGTGGAATACTCGTACAACTCAAAATCACTAGGCATATGACAAGCCATTTAGAAAACATATCTGCTAGATAAACATAATAAATTATCCAGAGCTATAAAACTTTCAGTCTAGAATGATATCCCTGCCATAAGTCAAAATAACTTCATTTAACAATATAATATCAGGCTTGGATAGAAAACAGGATAAGGTACAGAAATAGGTACTTGTCATGCAGGATGGACCTCACAGTTGTCACATGCTATGCCAAGTACCTATTTCTGAGCCTTGTGGATAAGTTATTTTCAAACTCTGCCCCTTTGTCATAATGAATCCTTTTGGCAAAACCAACTTTTAAAACAAAGTAACTGAAGACATCTGCCATAGTCTTGTCTGATTTTTCAGTGGTAGGGTACGTTTGGATAAGCCTAGTAAAGTGATCCACTATGACTACACTTTATTCAGATCCTCATTTGCTCATTTCTGGATACAAGATGTTAACTGATACAAACAAAAGGCAGATACTGATATTACAGAATTTTCCCAACCTAAGCTAAAATTCAAATCCTTGCTCCAAAGCATGGAGGAGCTAAAGCTTCTCAATGAAATGGTGGCAACATTTTCTTTAAGGTGGGCAAAACACTGAATTTTTGCCCATAATCTTGTTCGTGGACATTGCTGAACCTTTCTAAAAATAGCCTGAGGCAGATACCCAGCATGGAAAATTTCACCCTGAATGGCTAACATTTGGCAAAGTTATAAGCAACTAAAAATAAGGTCTTGCAATGTGAAGTGTAAGACAACCTCAACTATAATTTAAATGATAGATTGTAGTTTCAAACAGCTTGAATCTTTTTGATTTCAAGCATTTCCTACTGGGAAGCTGATAACTTTTAGTCCCACTTTGCGTCATTAGAAGAAGAATCACTGCTGAGAAAAATAACTAAAATAGCAATCTCCAATGAGAGAAACAATCAGAGCTGGCATTGGGATGCACAGAAACCTTGGCCATGGTCCCTTGCAGAATTTGGGGACCTAGAAATGTGTAGGAATAATAGGGTGTTACTTTAAGTAATTAAAATATAGAATGGGCTCAGGAATGATTTTTAATAGTTTTATCTTTTTCCACTATTTAGACTACTTCATCTGCATTGAACTTTTGAGAGATGAATCAGTTCAGTATATCTTTTATAAATATATGAAAAGATGAAGCAAGAAGTTAGAAGAACAAATATGAGTTGAGCAAAATATGTCACTAACTAGTTTAACTTATATTTTATCTCACCTAATTTACAATGGTACAGAAACTCCTCACTTAAAGTTGCCCCAGTTAACCTTGTTTCAATGTTACGTTGCTGATCAATTAGGGAACATGCTCATTTAAAGTTGTGCAATGCTCCCTTATAAAGTCATTTGGCAACAGCCTGCTTTGTGCACTGCTTGCAGGAAGAGCAGCCTGTTGGCGCCAGCTGGTAGGGGCTTGGAACTAGAGTGGACCAGCAGCCCTCCTATGAGTTCCCTGTGTGGCAATCGCCAAACAGGTTATCAATTGCTGGCAGTTCAGCTGTCCCCACCCTCACTGCCATGTGCTGCTCCTGCCCTCTGCCTTGGAGCTGCTCCCAGGATCCTCCTGCTTGCTAGGTGGGGAAGGAGAGCAGGAAAAGGGAGGGACTAATGTCAGAGTGTCTCCCTTCCTCCTGCACCCTGCTTACCCCTTCTCCATACAGAGCAGGGGGGGACACAGACTGAGAGAGAGAGAGAGAGAGAGAGAGAGAGAGAGTTTGAGGCAGCAGCTGCTGTCTCAACTTCCTGATCCACTTTAAAAGACAATGTACTTAAGAGTGGGGTCAGCATACTTAAAGAGGCAATGCGCATCTCTCTCACACACACAGTGTATATCTCTGTCTGCCATGCTGCCTTTTAGAAAGTGAGGCTACATTAATATCCCTGGAGGGCTCAGCCAAAAGCTAGTTCATCATTTATCAGTAAGGTATTCCCTGGGAAATATCCCACCCTCTAACTTCACCACCTTGACCAAGCTTCACAATCATCATCACTAGGTACAGTATTAAATTGTTTGTTTAAAACATATACTATGTGTGTGTGTATATAAAGCTTTTTTTGTCTGGTGAAAAAAATTTCCCTGGAACCTAATTTACATTAATTCTTATTGAGAAATTGGATTCACTTAACATTGTTTCACTTAAAGTTGCATTTTTCAGGAACATAACTACAGCGTTAAGTGAGGAGTTCCTGTATAATGCAATAGTCAAATTAAGATT
This sequence comes from Dermatemys mawii, assembly GCA_007922305.1. Taxonomy (NCBI): domain Eukaryota; kingdom Metazoa; phylum Chordata; order Testudines; family Dermatemydidae; genus Dermatemys; species Dermatemys mawii. The sequence goes on along the minus strand of ML677350.1, from coordinate 26,537,164 downwards.
ATAATTGAAATATAATCAATAAGACAATGGTTCAGTCTAACTGGATTGTCAGCTACTACAATTAGTAATTACATCAAATTATCATGAACAAGTTAAGGAAAACAATTCTCTCAGGATTTTAAAGGAAGGTTGAGGGGAGAAACCATTCCCATTGATCTGAGCCATTTAGCCAAGAGTCTGTTAAAGGCAGAGGCTGTTACTTGCCTTGGATTTAAGTACAGTTCTTAAATTGATTTCCCAGTAACTTCCTCCTCTGGCTGCTCTCTACTGTTATGCTTCACTGTTCATGGAAATCTTATCAAGCTTTATTTTATTTAGTCTATTTCTCCTCACATTTTAACACAATACCTGCGACTTTCTGGTTGTCTTCCTACATAGATCCAGAATGCTTCTAAAAATGCAGGATTTTAGAAATCTTTAGAATGACACTGGTTTAAGGCAGATATCTCTTCTGGTATAGGTAACAGACTTAGGTGTTTAGTGTCCACTTTGGGGAATAGTTAGTGACACTCAAAGCATACACACATGCTAATGGGTGTTGGAGTGGTTTGAGCATTCTCAGTTGCTTTAAAGAAGGGATCTCTGTACTGAAGAGATATAACTTGAAGCTCTTTCACGTGTGTGTAGGAAGGGAGGCTGGACTTTTGGTCTTTTCTCTCTGTGTTGTAGACTTCAGACTTGGCTTAACCAGTGGTCAGAGTCTTTCACTTCTCCTTCTTTGTATGACCAGTCCAGGGAAGAGAGCAGGATGCAACTTCAGGCATCATATTGATGCAAGAGCCCCTCGCCTCTTTTCCTTCCGATGATTAGCATCTTTTGTGGGGATCAGTGACTCCTCTACTCTGTCCCAGGGGACACACATGTCCAGTTAGAAGTTCCAGCATAGTAGCTATAGTCCAATATGGACCAATAACTTGGCACTTTGATCTTGAAGTCACATCAGTGATGCTTGTTTAGTGTGTATGTTTGTACCAAATTGTTGATAACCACAAGTAGATACCTGTCAAAAACAGGATGTAAGAAAGTGCCATGTGATGAGGAACTTGGAGGCAAACTTCTGCTTAGGCCCAAGACATAAATGTCTTAATTGTTTAAATATAATTAATGGTTTTCAGCATCCACTCATTTCCATACATCCTCATGACAGCAAGTTAATTATGACACTGCAGAAGTAACCCTAAGAGGTGGGAGCAGAGTTGAGTGACCTTCGACAAACACCCTCTTGGCTGCAAGCCAGCATGTTGCTTTGGACATCTCGTAGTTTCTAGATAACTTTGTTAAATATTTGACCAATTAAAGTTACTCGAATCTAAATCCAAATATGTATCCAACATATTGCAGGACTGATTTCAATTTGCATGTTTTCAAAAGTAAGTTCTAATTACTTTTCAAAAGTAAGTTCTAATGCTTCTTTTGCAAAAAGAAAGATGTCCTTGAAAACATAAACTAATCACTAAAGTCCCAGAACTACAAATACTTATACAGGTGCTTAAATTTAAGCATATGAGTAGTAGTATTGACTCCATGGGTTAAAATTTTGCCCCTGATTTGTACTGAAGAGTGTGGGTGATTTACTGTCTCCAACCTCCCTTCATTTTAGTCTTATTTAGTCAGTATTTATTCATCTAATGAAGCTATTATAGTATATTTCTGGATATTTTTTCTTGATAAGTTTACAGTGTGTTTTCTTTTGTCAGTTGATGGAATCACAAGGGAGCTATCCATAACTGCTAAGTTTTAATATGTAATCTTCATAACTGACCATAGAGGGTTAAAAAAATCCACTGTATCTAACAACTTTCCAAAGATCTCCTCACCTCTACAATTTCCCTCCCATTTGAGCAGCTCAGATGAGGATCTGATTTCTTGTACTTGGAGAAAGAAACCCTAATGTGGCAAGATATTGTTGCATTTGAGTTATGCCTTAAAAATAAAAGATGACAGGCCCTGAACTAAGTTGTTTGAGTCAGCATCCAAACCAAAGCAGCAGCTTCCAGTTTGCTATGTTAATAGAAGAAAATCATGTCAGTTTCTTTTGCATATCTATAACAGAATTAATTTAGGGGATGTTATGTTGGCAAACATTATCGGATCTAGGTGAAATCTGTCAAAAACTGTAAACTCATTTTCTAATTTCCCAAATACTGCATATTAACATAGCCTGGAGATTTTTAGGTGCTGACTATTAAAAAACAAAACACAGAGAAATGTATAATTGAGCATGTTCCAAGTTTTCAACAATGAACAGTTATTTTAGTTGTCACGAAACATTTGTGCCTTTGTGCATTTTTATTTAAGAAAAGTAATGAATTTGCATGCCAAAACAAAGTGACTTGTTAATTATGCATAGTATTATATATTCATCAGATGCCAAAGGGTTTGGAAAGGTGGTGTGACCAACATGTATGCTATTGCCATCTGTAAAATGACAGTGAGATTAGCAATGGGTAGAAGATAAATTGTTGGCAAAATTATTGTAAACTAAGGGAAGGAATTGCTGGAATTTTCTGCTACATAATATTGTCTGCAGAACTGTGTAGGCAGAATAACTACAGGTTAGTGTGTTGGCTCCATCTAAACATGATAAAAACATTTATAATAGAAACGTAATTGTGCTTCTATTCCAGCACAGTTGTTGAAATGACTTTGGAGCAGGTGGATTGTTGCAATTATGCAATGAATGGGAAAGACCCAGAAGGTCTGTAGGAGCTAGCTTTGGACAACAGGGACTACTAAAGATCTCTAAACATCCAGAGCATTTGAAAATTAACGAAGCTTAGACTTTGCCAGGCTTTAGGTCATGTCTCAGCTAACTGCTGTAAAGCTGTGAGCACTGGAAGCTGAATGGAGATTTCAGCTAGAGTCTTTTTGAGGTATGCTGTTAGGGTAATTTATTTACCAACTTCTGGATTCTTTGGCAGCCAGAGATGGAATGAAATGTTTGAGACAATATGCAGTACAGAACACTGACTGAAAACGAGACAGGCTTTTAGATCATCTCACATGTTGATCAAAATGCTAAATGATACCAGTGTGGCTGCATTTAATTAACATTATGATGTTATGTAACTATTTATTTTACTCCTCCAATACCATGGCTTCGTTTCAGCATGTACTTAACTTTAAGTACAAATTGGGGTCTGTAAGCATCAATGATCTGTAATTAAAACTCATTAATAGTGAAAGTTACTTTTCAATCTCAACTATAGCATTTGCTACTCTAATCATTACAATATCACTCCAGAAGTTGTCAGGAATCAGAGGGGTAGCCGTGTTAGTCTGGAATTGCAGAAGTGACAAAGAGTGCCACAGGACTCTTTGTCACTACTCCAGAAGTTGTTATTCATTATAGCTATTGAAACCTCTTGTTAGAAAATGCTGTTTTTCTGAAATCAAAATGTTTTGCAAAAACCATGAGATTTCTGCAACGTTTCAGATTTCTTCCATGAGAATAATTCAAAATGAGGTTTTAATTTTGCTCTTTTCTTTGAAGAATTGAAATTTTCCATGCAAAACTGCTGGTGAAGTAGTTGCACACTTTTTATTCACAGAAATAAAATTGGATTTTTTTTGGCAAGCTCTGTTGTTATGTTTGCTTTCCCAAGAGAAATTCATAAATGTTGGTGGCAGATAATATTTTTCGAAAGTCTCTAAGTCCTGCCTAGGCTTAAAGGGACAAGGTGGGTGAGGTGATATCTTTTATTGGACCAACTTCAGTTGGTGAGAGAGACATAGGGTTTTAAGTGTATGTCAGATTTGAAAATGAGACTTGTGCTCCTAAATCACTTCTATGCTCTTCAAAATTGTATCTAATTATGTTTTGGTCCTCTTAAAAATGTGACTAACAAGTGCGCTGCACAATAGCTCAGATCTCTAACTGGACCATAGAAATCATACAAAAAACATTAACTGGCAATGTTTTCTCAAACTTTAGCTGTGAAGTGCATTATTTTTGTTCATTAGTCACAACCTCATAGTTAAGGTTGCAACTGTGTGTATATTATAAATCCAACATTGGCACCCAAATTCTAAAAACACCCAAAAAAGGTCTTATCAGGTTCAGATTAGTAGGTTGGCTTGGGGCCAAGGTGGACTGGCACGTTTTTCTGTGTTAAGAGAGCAGATGTGTGCATCAGAGACTTTCTTCTGAGACTAAGACTACTTTACCCAGGACTAAAGTCTTTAGATACTTATCAGCTCTTAGCCAAGTGTATTTAATTTTCCCTTTATTTTGCTTACTCATCGTTGAAGTGAACTTTGAAAAGGTTCTCTTTCTTTGATATGGGGTTCTCTCTCTTATTTTTGGTTTCCTAATACTCTGGCCTGGGTCATCCACACACAAGTACCAAATCACTGTGGGATAGAGCTGAGCAAATAATTGATTTTTTGGTTTGGGGGCCAAATTGGGGGAGAGGGGGATGATTTAATCGGCATCAAAGCTAATTTTTGTTGTTTTTTTAAAAATGGAAAAAACCCATTTGGGTTGAACACAATATTTTGTTGACCTAAAAGTTTTTTGGGAGGGCTTTTCCCTTTTTTGGGAAAAAATAGTTAAATATCCAAACAAAACACCATTTTGTAATGAAAAGTTGAACCTAAATATTTCTGAGTGGTTCAAACAGAATTTTTCAAAATGGTTGAAATAGTCTGTTTTGACTTTAAACCCACCCCATTTTTTGTCAAAAACTATTCACTAAAATTAAACTCAAATTCCTGAGTAGTTCCACTGCCCCCAAAGTAGTATTCTCTGGAAAAAAAATCCCTCAGTTCTGTTGCTGGAGACCTCAGGCTAACTTTTTTTGTATCAATGGAAAAAATATAATTTGTCCTTCAAATGTCCTATGAGGAGACTAGCAAGGCTGATGGTATTTTCCCCTTCTGCAAACCTCAGGGAAAATGCCTTCTTTCTACCCGCAGACCTCCAGGTCTTCTAATGCTGCTTTCTGGTTTGCAGCGGATGGATGCTCATCTGATGTGAGAACTACAGGTAGACTTGCCAGAATCGAAAAACACAAACATAGATGGGCTAAATAATAATACTGCAAATGTTATGTCCTGAAGGAAGCCCATACAAGTGTTGGAGCTACCACATGCATCACTTTGCTGCTGATGACACCAATACATTCTTGTGTGTTTGAAAGCAATCTTGAAGAGCTGGAGAAAGGAAAATCCAGAGTTCGTTGAAATTTTGAACAGACAACGGGCTCTCCATTTCCAGTGAGAAACCCATTAAAATTGTCTAGGTAATCCAAATGTTTGTAAACAGGTATGTACTACCCAGGGGCACTCCTGGTATTATTGGCACAGGGACAACTCAGCCAGAATGGTGTTTAAGAAGTAGGTAATATCCATTACAAGAGATCAGAACCATCATTTTTACATGCTACGCACCACTTAAGCCCCACATTAGGAGTTTTAAGATTTTCTAGAGGGCCTTTTAATATATTGAAGCACCTTTTGGATTAATAGAACCTTAATGGTAAGACTTTGTGTCTCTTTCTCTTTTAAATCATGCCATTCAATTTGGCAGTGAGTCTTGATGGCCTGAATCTGTCTCTTTTTTTATCTTGGTGTGATTACACTGATGTGAATGGAGTTGCTCCAGGTTTACACTGATGTAAAAATAGATAAAAATCAATGTGTCCTATGTGTCCAAGTCTCCAAGCTTGAACAAACTGGGTTATTTTCTCTCTTCCTCCTCCCCTCCAGGCCCCTTTCCCCCCACACAGGTGGGTTAAGGAGGTGTTTGTATTATTCAAATTAGATTTGGGTAAGGTTTGACGTTCAGGTTCATCGCTGAACCAGAATTCGTGTCCAGGTTCAGATTTGACACTGCAGAAATCTTTTGCCATGTTAACGAGATTTCAGCTAAAAATGGCAACAAAAATCTTGTGAGATTAGCTGTGCTAACCTGACCTGAAACCATAATCATAGGAGAAGGTTCAAATCTGAAGTTTAAATTCAGTGGAAATTGGGGTCATGTTTGAAGTTCTGATTAAGGTCCACCTCTGTTTACAGCAGGTTATGTTATGTGCTCTCATATAGTCTGTCACATCCAAAACAGCTGTGGCTGTTAGCCAGTACAGTAGTGTTGAAATCATGATAGATTGCATTTCCTTCAGTCCAGTCATCTGCTGTCGGTCTTGAATACAGCAAGCAATCCATTCAGATTTTTGGCCTGGTATGAGCTGCCTTAGTATTGAATAACGCAAATAAATATATGTTGTACAAACTGTGCTTTAGTGACAATAGACTTACATTATCCACAAAACTCTATTTCTGTTTATAAATGACTCTCCTGAGTCACAACTGAGGCATGGCTGCAGTATTTGAAATTGATTCTGTGGGCCAAAATCTGGCAATGCATCCAATTTCCTGCACAGGGTGTTGTGACCACGGCTTTCCTCCAGAGTAATGTGCTTGCTGCTATTGGTTTTTTTTCTTGTGTTTGCCTCTGATAACATCCTGTGTGCTTGCCAGTTTTTGAGCTACCTGCAGCCCTTTTCCCTGAAGCCTTAGCCCTTGTGTTCATGCTGTATGTACTGTGCAATAACATACCAAGCTGCTAAACTTTTATGCATTTATGGTTAGTTCCTGTTTCTATGCAACAACTGCATAGCTCTGATCATGCATTGTGCATTGGCCCTCTTTAACCACCTGCATAGTCATGGGCAAGACTGTAGCTCTCTGAAGTGCAGTACTGGGTGATGCTTGCACCTCAGTGATCAGCATTCCAGTATGTGTCATTTTCAGTGCCAGAGGAAAAAAATGGAAGAATCGTGGGGAAGCTATTATGTTGAAATTTATGAAATTTTGTTCAGCCAAATTGGACTGAACAAAAACTCTGGATCCAAACACCTTCAAAGTTTAGAGAAGTTTGGCTCTGAACTTTGTGGCGTATGTTCATTACTGGATATAGCTTACAGCAAAGGTGGGCAAACTGCGGCCTGGGGGCCACATCCAGTCTTCCAGACATTTTAATCTGGCCCTCGAGCTTCCACTGGGAAGCGGGGTCTGGAGCTTCTCCCACTTTGACACTCCAGCTGCAGAGTGGGGTCGGAGTCCTGCCCTACTCTGCATAGCTCCTGGAAGCAGTGGAGTGTCCCCCACTCTGGATCCTATGTGTAGGGGCAACTCTGCACACTGCCCCCCACCCCACGTGCTGCCTCCACAGCTCCCATTGGCCAGGAACCGCAGCCAATGGGTACTGCAGGGGTGGTGCCTGCAGACAGGGCAGCACACAGAGCCATCTGACCATGCCTCTGCATAGGAGCCGGAGGGAGGACATGCCACTGTTTCTGGGAACTGCTTGAGGTAAGTGCCACCCAGAGCCTGCCCCCTGGACTCCTCCCATGCCCTATCCCTCTGTCTGAGCCCTGATCCCCCTCCTGCCCTCTGAACCCCTCAGTCCCAGCTCGGAGCACCTCATTCATCCACAGCCCCACCCCAGAGCCCGCACCCTGAGCTGGAGCCCTCCTGCCCCCATAACCCCAATTTCCTGAGCATTCATGGCCTGCCCGTATGATTTCCATACCCAGATGTGTTCCTTGAGCCAAAAAGTTTGCCCACCCCGGCTTAGAGTTAGCATGGCTTTTGCTCAGCAATTCACTGTGATGGAGCCCCTTGTATCTGTTAACTCCCTTGCGGGGTAGGAAATGGTGGTTAAATATAATTTACAGAAACAATTTCTGCCAACGTTGTTTCTACAGTGCTATTAACAAAGTTGTGTCCCATCTCCATCAGCCAGCATAAATGTGTTTACAGAAACATTTTTCAAAAATACTGGCTAAAAATTGTTTCCTATCCCAGAGATCAGATTGTGCCATACACACAATAACTGTTTCAGCCTTAACCTAGACGGCTCTGTTCTCTCAAAGATCCATTGTCTATGAACACAACAGAAGCCACAGAAGCAACTAGAAGATCTGAGAAACTACCCAATAGTGGGTGTGGGAAAGCAAAGAAAGATGACAGTCCCCACTTAGCCCCCATTTAACTTAAAAAGGCAATAGGCTGAACTCATGAAGCAGGTCCCCACCCTACAGGAACAATGTGGCCTTTGACATTATAACTTATTAATCATTTTTATTACATTAGCGCCTAGAGGCCCTTTCCCTGTTTGGGATGCATCTGAGTGTTGGCAGCCTACACTGTGTCACATTCAGAGAGAGCTCTGGGGTGACAGGGACCCTACTGTACTTTCAGTACCATTTCCCTCTTGCTTCTAACACCAGGCACTATATGACTTTGTAAAGAGTGCCTAGGTTGATTTAATTGGTAGTGGAGCTTATCTGATACAATGGACTAAACAGTTCATCTGTTTGCTAGAATGTTGTTAATAAGAAGTGGATAAAAGAGCTTAGAGCATGTAAAAATAGTTCTTTTTCAGAGGTTTCTTGATCTAACATTTGGACATGGTCCTATTATGATATTTGGACTATTGATTTTTCTAGCTCTTTTTCCCTCTGTTTGTTGCTTTTGAAATGCTTTTCCTCTGTATTTTTAGTGTCTCTTCTTCTTTTTCTGTTATCATGACATATGATTTGAGTTTTCTAATTGTTTACTTTGCTTGTGTGGGGTCATTTATTGTCTTGGATTTAACAGCATAATTTGTATTCCATCCAAGGACCAGAAAGTGTATTACAAACATGGATTAAGTAAACCTCACTACATCCCTGCGAAGCAACATCAGTTGTGATCTTAGAGTCTTAGAAGTCGCCACAGAACTCCTGCCTCCACTTTCCAATCCTGGGGATTGATTCTCTCTCTTTCTCCCCAGGTTTCCTGATTCCCAATTCCCTGGTTCAATCACTACACCAGGTATGGGCAGAATTTTTGGCCTGAGGGCCACATCGGGGTTGCAAAATTGTATGGAGGGCCAGGTAGGGAAGGCTGTGCCCTCCCCAAACAGCCTGGCCCCACCCCCTGTCTGACCCCCACCCACTTCCTACCCCTGACTGCCCCCCTCAGAACTCCCAACCCATCCAACCTCCCGCTCCTTGTTCCCTGACCGCCCCCTCCTGAGACTCCCTACCCTAACTTCCCCCCCGAACCCCAGCCCCCCCGCCCCGCCGCTCCCTAACTGCCCTGATTCCTATCTACGTACGCCTCTTCCCCCTGACAGATCCCCGGGACTCCCATGCCCTATTCAACCCCCCCATTCTCCATCCCCTGACTACCCCCCAAGAATCTCCACCCCATCCAGCCGCTTCCTCTTCCCTGTCCCCTGACTGCCCCTGGGACTCTGTGCCCCTTATCCAACGCCCCAGCCCCCTTACCATGCTGCGTAGAGCAGCGTGTCTGGAGGCCGCGCGGCCCGTCAGAGCTAGACATGCTACCTGGCAGGAGCTCGCAGCCCGACCCTCTTACCACACTGGTCAGAGTTGCAGGAGCTCAGGCCTCACCAGAGCTAGCCACGCTGCTGCAGCACTGCCCTGGAACAGCAGGCCAGGGCGCTGGCGGCAATCTGAGGCTGCAGGGGAGGGGGGACAGCCGGTGAGGGACCGGGTGCAGTCTCCCCGGATGGGAGCCAAAGGGCCAGACAGGACAGTTTTGTGGCCCGGATGTGGCCCGCAGACTGTAGTTTGCCCACCACTGCACTAGATCATACTCCATTCAGGAGAAAATTCTTAAAATACTATCACAGCCTGAAATTTAAGCTTTGATTTAAAAAAATCTTTAAAGCTAATAGACCTTATTCTCATTAGACTAAGGCCATTTTACACACACTTTAAGACGATTTAAGACCATGCTAGCACAGTATAAAGGAGACATAGGGTATGTCTACACTGCAGCTGGAAGGGTGCTTCCCAGGGTGGGTAGACTGATGTGTTAGCTCTCCTTAAGCTAGCAGGCTAAAAATAGCTGTGTGGCCATGATGGCTCAGGGTAGCCACCCAATTACAGTCCGATCTGGTGCCTCGTGCTGTCTATGCTGCCACAGCCACATTGTTAATTTTAGCAGACTACCTCAAGCAGAGCTAATGTGTGTCTGTCTGTACATGCTAGGAAGCATGCTGCTGTGTAGACACACACCTACATACATACATAGTGTGAAAGAGAATCAGATCCAATTGTAAGCTCATTAAGACTTTCAGAAACTGTCATTTTGTTCTGTGTTTGTACAGCACCTAGCACAATGGGGTCCTGGTCTGTGATTGGGGCTCTGAGGCTCTACTGTTATATAAATAATAATCATGAATGGAAATGTTCAATTAAAACAGGCTTTTTGGTTGGCAGGTCACTGGGGTTAAACACTCCCATGTGTTGCTGGAAATTCACAAACAACAACATTGTGTCTGTGGCAGAGAAATAAAAAATAAAAATGGCTGTTTTTGCTTCATTGTCATAGTGGAGTGAAGTGAAACAAACAAAGTAGAGAAAAGTAAATGGGATTTTAAAAATATGTTCTGTTTTAATGAACTATGGTGTTAGTTTCCTAGTAAACAGATTAAAAAAGAAAGAGTATTTTATCTTTACAGTATCACTTACTTTATACCACATTTTGCTTTTGTGGCAAAAAGAAATAGATTTTACAAAAATCATTCACAATGAATACTTGCATGAACGATGCAGATCAGCTTAAATATATTAGCCACTGTTGACTGAAATATTGGTGAATTGCAATCTTGCCTCTCAGGCTGCAAAGAAAGAACCATATTCATGGCAACTTTGGCATCATAGAAACCCAGAGAAGTGCAAGTTGAGCATAAATAATAAACTGCAACCAGGGGGATAAAGACTTACCAATGAGAGGCATTCTGTAGTTCCTGCCTACGGGCCCACCTAGGATGATATTTCTTCCACTTATTTCCCCCAGCTAATATCAATTTTCCCATCAGTTTGGCATCAGAGAGCTTATCAAATGCTCTCAGTGAGCTGGTTGGGATACAGATTTCCTAAGTACTACCTATGTTGAGATGTAACATAGCCATTTTATACTGTTAGTCAGGCGATGCCATTTGTTCCAGTGGTTTGGTATACATAGATCCAGGGAGAATGGAATTCTGCTTTCCAAACCTAGGAGTGACTTTTAATATGTACCATTCCACTATATTTTTTAAATTGATGGCAGGAGAACAGAATGTGACGCAGGTTGGCATACTGCTGCTGCCATTTCTTGCATTTGCTAGAATTCGTTAGCCCAACCTAACATAGACATTCAGGGGTTCATAAAAACCTAGTCAGGGTCTTGTTTTGAAAAAAGCAGAGAAAAAGGGAATTGGAGGAGTCCTTTATATTCTATCATAACTTTTTTCTCTTTTTTCTATAGAGAGTAATGTTTCCATGTCCCTTTTAGAACTGAACTCATAGTCTTTATTTTCATTGCTCTTTGGTCAGTTTACAGTTGTCCTGTTAAATAAGTATAAAAAGGTACATACTGTACTGCCTCTATTAAAATCCTCCTTTGGAAACCAGGAACTTCTTTGCTGCCTTCAAAGACTGCAGCCGCTGATCCATTCAGCATGCTTATGTGTGTTCAACCTCAAGTCAGACAGTGGGATAGATCCTCAGCTAGTATAAATAGTTTTAGCTAAATTGACATCTGTCCCAATTGCCTTTTCCATCTGGCAAAGGTAAGCTTACACTTAGTGGCAAACTAAAAAAGATTTTTAAAAGATTATAAAACTGTCCAAGGGGCTCCAGGCTCTAGAGCAGCATGTACTAAAGCTTTTGATACCCTTCTCTCTTCCTTAGGGTGAGGGTGAAACCCCAACCACCAAATCTACTATAGCTAAAGTAGTAGATAACATGCCTACTACAAAACTCTTTAGATTTCATGTGATGACTTTTGTGAAGATGCTTGAGAATGGAAGTTGGATTTTAACTAGTTCTGCATATATGTATAGCAGGGGTAGGCAACCTATGGCACAGGTGCCGAATGCGGCACGCGAGCTGATTTTCAGTGGCACTCACTCTGCCCGGGGCCCAGCCACTGGACTCAGGGGCTCTGCATTGTAATTAAATTTTAAATGAAGCTTCTTAAACATTTTAAAAACCTTATTTACTTTACATACAACAATAGTTTATTTATATATTAAAGACATAGAAGGAGACTGTCTAAAAATGTTAAAATGTATTGCTGGCATGCGAAACCTTGAATTAGAGTGAATAAATGAATAATCAGCACATCACTTCTGAAAGGTTGCTGACCCTTGATGTATAGTATGACACAGTGAGGATGAATCTCTCAGTTAAATCAACCATAATAATGGGATAGCTCTTCCGCTCTTCAAATATTGAAAAATATTGCAGAACGCCTTGTCATTGGGAGGGACTTGGATTGTAATTTCTTCAAGGTAGGGACACCGAGACAGACTCCAATCTCTGTCACATTAATCTCAGTAGAGTTATACATACACTGGTGTAAATGAGATCAGACTATGGCTTGTCGTCATTAATTTGTATTTAAAGCACCATACACCACTGCAGATCAGTTGACAAAATATTACACAGTTTTAATTTATTTTTGATTCAAATTTGTTTTTGGACTGATTTGGAGTTTTTTAAAGAAACAGTTGGAGCAGTTTTATTATTATTTTTAAAAATACCAAATTTACTAAACAAATGCGTATGTGGCCAGATAATCAGCTGGTGTACAGAGTAGTTCCACTGAAGTTAATGGCACTATGCCAATTTATAACAGCTGAGGATTTGTCTCATATGCTATGTGTACACATACTCGCTAATTTTCATCGAGCTAGCATGAGTACAAATAGCAGTGCAGATGTGGTAGCACAGATAGCAGCAGTGGAGGCATGGCTTAGCTACAGTGAGTACGTACCCACTCATTTCCGGCGGGCTTGTACACAGCATAGCTGAGCCCTGCCTCTGCTGCCACTAACCATGCTAGTGCAGCTTCACTGCTACTTATACTCATGCTAGCTTGAGGAGAGCTAAAGCAAGTATGTGTACACAAGCATGGGACTCACACCACTAACTCACATTGTAGATGTAGCTGTAGTCTACCTTTGAAGTGACATCTGTGAAAAGTTGGTAGTATGATTCTGAAAAACTTCTCTTTTTTGAATTCAGTAGAAACGGGCTTACTGTGTTATTCTTATAATCCTATCATTTTTTTAATGGTGGTATTTCAAAATTAGAAAGATCTGTATGGGAGAAAACCTACTAAACTGCATCTTTATGGCTGAAAATAATGCTACAATATCTGCTCTTTTGGAATCCAGAAATGCAAAACAATAGATATCTGTAGAATTAGTATTCAGTCCATCTCCTGAAGTTAGTCTCTCACCTGTTCCAGTGCTGAAACATTGCCATTGTACTGTTGATCACACCAGCTAATGGTTGTGTTCCAAAACAATACCCGAATAATAGGAAGGAAAATCGAATTCACTGGAACTTTGGACAGGCAATCAGTTCTCCCTTTCCAGTGGGGAATCCCTATTAAAATGTTCTATGTAATCAAAAGGCATGTAAGCAGACCCAAGACCACTCTGGGGACTGGCCAAGCCCCTGCCAGGCATTGGCCTGGTGCAGGTCAGCCATAAAGGTATTTAAGAAGCAGGTAACATCAGCTAAAAGAGATTGATATGGTCAATTTTATGTCAGACCTGTTAGATTTTGGATGAGGCCTTTGGTTAGAGCTAGACTTGGTCACATAAAGGGTCAGTTTAAAAATTTGCTTGTTAACAAAGCTATAGCACGTCCTGCAGAAGCCAGAGGCTGAATTGCTGATCTACTGGTGTTGTCTCACCTTAGAGAAGCATGTAGGAGGAGCTGTGGTTTCTCTAAGGACGCTCACTTAGTCAGTTTATTATTATTATTATTATTATTTTCATTATTGAACATTTAAGTAGCACTACAATATTCCAGTGTGACTGACAGATTTTTAAGTCTGCTTAATTAGCACAGTTATCACCACGTGGAACATATTCTTATAATCCACTAGTGGCCTTGTTATTAATATGAGACTCTCCTGTGAGAATGTGCATTATTGCACTGTGGTCTAATAAGCCTGACATAAAAAAATTACATGTGAAATTAACTGCCCCCATGTGGAGTTTAACATTTGAGGTGATCGTCACATTGAGCTCTGCTGGTGTGTATTGTTGCTTTTCTATTGGAACTATCACAGCAGGAGCATGAAATCAGAAAATATGTGTGGGAGGGAAATCAAAAACAAAAAAGCCACAATCCGTCTCAGCACAAATAGGTTTGACTAGACACTAAAATAGTTGCTAGCAGCCTGTTCCACAATACTGTTCTCTCGGTGACGTGAGCCCAAAAATGATTGAAAAGTCCATTCATATCTTTACTGATGTCTTGGAAACGATAAAAAACATTGGGAAATGAAACGTGTTTGTATGCTTTGGTGCCTTTAGCGTCAAAGCATAACTGGCCAGAGATAGACTGGAACACACAGTCTTCCCGATACTCCAATCCAAGTGATAAACAACATCAGGAGTGGACTTTTTACTCTTTTTCTTCTCCACCTTAGCAATTTGCTATTGTGCAATAATGCCTATAGCAGAAGCATCAGAACCTTGGTTACTTTTGGAGCTTGGACACAGTGAATGATGAATATGGACCATAAAATGTCTCCCCACTGGTATATTACATATGTATGCACAAATCTCTCTAGCTATCTGCTCTGACCAGGCATTGGTGTTCGCTGATAAGTAGTCTGATGTGTTTGGAATTCCTAAAGGATGTGTCCTCAAGACAGCAGAAGTATCCTCAAACTGGGCTTATGGCTCTCCAGTGTTATTTTGCACTGCAGGGCAGCAGGCCCTGGGTTTCAAATATGCTCAGGACTTCTGCACCCCAAGACAAAGAAATGACAAGTAATTAGGCTTGGGCACACAGAATAAGGTGTTTCCCAAACAGCACAAATGTCCAGCCTGTCTGGTGAGCTGCAAATATGAATTGGAAAATACTCAACTACCAGCTTTTCAATGGTGTGCTAGCCCGAGCAGGATAAGGAGACAGAAAAGGGGCTTAGAGGGAGATATCCAAGGCTCAGAAGAGCATTCCAGCCAGTTTGTGGCTAGTTAGTCATATGTCCTATGTACCTCAGTTATACTGCAGTCATTGCTCACTAGAT
Organism: Dermatemys mawii; assembly: GCA_007922305.1. Lineage (NCBI taxonomy): Eukaryota > Metazoa > Chordata > Testudines > Dermatemydidae > Dermatemys > Dermatemys mawii. The sequence continues at coordinate 26,522,101 of ML677350.1, read as the reverse complement.
CCACACTCAGAATCATCATACGGCAATAAAAATTAGAAAATAAACAAAATCTCAATTTGCTTTCTCATTGCCTGGCCTTGTGGTGTTGCTGCTTTCTCTCTCCTGAACTCCATCCTTTCTATTTTACCTCTCTTATTTTTGTGATTTGTTCAAAAATGCATATTCCCAGTATTATCCAAATAACATCTTCAAATGTATATATATGCTAATGCCCCATATATTATATATATATATATATAAATATATATATATAAAATGTATGGGGCATTAGTCTGTCCCTACAAAATATAGCCAACATTTTAAGATTTGGGTTTCAAAGGCACGTAAAACCACATTGAGACACTTAAGTAAGTTTCTTGACATTCAGAAATGCTGAGCACCTGGAGCTTCTATGGACATCAAAGGGAGTTGTGGGAGACCAGCACCTTTGAAAACTCAGAACACATGTTTAAGGTGCTTCGCTTTAACTACCCAAGCCTGAAAATGTTTGCCCATATGCTTAATATCTGGGGCAACTGGGAGTGGAGGGAGAACTACTTCATGAGCATACTCCATACAAGACAATTGATGGAATGGTATTAATAACAGACTCTGAAAGAAGCCATGTGCTCTGCTCACTTGAGGCCCGATCCAAATTCTCTCTCTATTGACTCCAGTGGATTTTGAATCATGCTGGTCTTTAGGGCTAGGCACCCAGAGCACTCCATCATGAGGCTGACCTGTGCTTGGTGAGAGCAGGGGCCATAGATGAAATCTGCTGGTATAAACTGACGAGTTATTTGTTCCATAATTTTATCTTTAGTAATAAATTGCAGTTTTGAAAAGAAAAAGTCCATCAAATGTCATGCTTCAGTGAGCATATTGATCTGCAATTGTGTCAAGAAGGGCCCGCCCTCCCCCAAACATCTCACACACAGCACTGTATGATCAGCTGGTTAATTATGAGCCTTTTTTCAAGTGTCTTTGCAGCAGCAGTCATTGGCCATTTGTGAGGCACAATATAACACCTGCTGGGCCGATGCAATGTAATACACATCCTGCATCCCAATGATTGCCAGTGCTTGGATACCTGGGTTGGCTATCACCGCCCTCTATCTGGGAATCTCTCTGCTGTCTGCCATGATCAGTGTATGTTGCATTGCCAACATAAGGAAGGTTATGGGTGGTTTGGTACATGGAAGTTATTATCTATATTACAGCATCTCCTCCAATGAAAAGAGAGGATGGGGGAGGACTCTTTAAAATATCTGCAGATATGTATACATAGAATATGTGGTAAATTCTTGGGACACATAAGAAATGTTGAGTCCCAACAACTTAAAATTGTTTTTTTATTAAGACACAGTCAACCAAGAAACAATGTGAAAGTGATGCAGATAGACTGTCATTGAATTAAAATGTCATCTTTTATAACAGTCTCCATTTTTTATAAAAATTAATGGGCTGCTGGGAAGATACATGATTTTTGAACCATGTTAATTCAGTCCATGTACATGCATATATTAGGTGTAATGTGGTTTTGCTGCTGGGTGTATAGATGGCAGAATACATATCCATAAATTTCGATGATTTATGGATCCTGATTATTTTTGTGAACACAAATGACATAGAAAATATCCATTGGCAAGGAAATAACTTTGATAATGTAATTGCATTGGCTAGTGTATAAGTCAGTCTCTCCTTCATGGGATGGTTGCTGTATGTGTCATTAGCAAATGGCTCTGCACAGTTTACATTTTTTTTCATATCTTTCACATGTTCCTGAAGAACATTAAAAGACATTTTAATGTTTCTTGTGTTGTTTAAAATAAACCGTGAACGCTTTTCTCTGGCTAGTAACAGTGCTTGTGTTCAGTGCCTTGGAAAAAAGTCATCATTAAAACTGGAGCAGTTTCTTTCAACAACAATATGTGTCTCAGTAAAGTTTTTCAAACCCATTGTTTAAATAGAAAAATCACTCAGTTGCCTCTCCCCAGCCTGGATGACTTTCACAGTGAATGAGAACTTGAACAAGACCCAATTGTCTGCTCATAAGCAGTGGCAGTGGCAAAGTGCTGACAGGATCTGGCTCTTGAAAAGGACAGACTATGCTGCTAAATGGATTTGATCTGACATAGTTGTCATCGAGCAAGGATCCTCTCTGATATCAGGCTGGGTGAAAAAAGGAAGCAAAGCAACTTGTTCTGCTACAGGCATGGAGCTGGGGCTGCTGAATGATGAATTTAGGCAACCCAGTTGGATTTTTAGGTTAATATTTTAAACGTCCTTCCTCAGACATTTATACCTGTGTGGTAAATAACAAAGTAACAATGCAGCTCACTCATTAATATTATAAACGTCCTTCCTCAGACATTTCCATCTGTGCCGTAAATAACAAAGTAACAATGCAGCTCACTCATTCATGCTAGAGAAGGAGTAGGATGGATGAGTGGTTCTCAAACTGTGGTCTGTGGACCACCAGTGGTCCATGAGCTGCATTCAGGTGGTCTGTGGATAGTTTCCTCTAAGGTGCATGCCTGGGCAGCTGTGCACAAGACAATGAAGAGCCACCCACCTAATTAGTTGAGCAGCATAGGCCTACCTCCACTAATTAGGTGCCTGGACCCTGGAGAAGACACGCATGTAAAATGAAATGGTGACCTTGGGGGGAAATGGGGTTGGTGGGAGGGGGCAGTGGGGTGAGAAGAGCGGGTGGGGGAAATTTTGGACATGCAGGGTTGCAGCGGCCAGAGAAAGAGGCAACTTTCCCCAGCTCTAGGGCTATGGCTGCCAAGGAGAGACCCCCAAGTCCTTCCCAGCCCCAGCTGGGAGCTGCTGCGGTGCAGGAGAGAGGGCACATCCGTCTCATTAGAAAGGTAAGACTCTACTGACTGTCTGATCCTTTGGGATTGGTAGAACTTTGAGTATGGCGAATAGGGTTTTCAGTAACCTCTCACTATATTAGACTTGGTTGTTTAGATGGAAGCCAAGGGCTGGAATGCCTAAAGGGGACTATGTTTGGCTGCTTGTTACTGGCTTGGTGAATCTAATTATAGACTAAACCACCAGTTTCGGGAATTATCTGACCTATTTCTAGCAGTCTACTCTGTGGTATTCTCAGTGTGGCCCACCCATTCACCCAATCACAATTATATTTAGCAATCCTGTACTGGAAGGAGAGCAGACTAGATGGCCAAATAGTTTTTTCCCCTCATCTTCAGTGATGGTTGCAAAATGCTCCACCGAAGAAGGCCAAAAAAAATCCTATGGTCCTTGTCAAAATACCCTAGAGAAAAATTCCTTTTTGGATTTGAAGTTGGGGATTGATGCTCACATCTCTTTATGGGTGCAAAGGGAGCAGGTCTGGTGAAGGGGCACATAAAGTTGACAAGATTGCCAGGATTATACCCTATGCTAAATTCCACATATATAACCTCCTGTGATAAGCTTACCACTCTTTCTCCTTTTCCACTTATAGCATTAATGAGGGTTACAAAGTCTCCTGCGCTGAGTCCATCTTTGGAAAATTAACTTTCTGCCTCAGGTTTAAAAATGCAGACAAGTTAATTGTTCATATCATCGCAGGAGGAAACAGGGCAAATGCTGTCGTGGTTTGACTATAACTACTTTCGAGGGGGAACAACAAAAGGAAGAGTGAGATCTTACGAAGGAGGGAAGGGCATGGAGGTACTGTATGGATTCTTGGGGATAGTGTCAGACAAAAACTGACAACTCGAGTTACCTCAGGTTTCTTTAGCCAGGGAATTTTGAACATATATCTGTTTTGTGGGGAAAAGCATTTATATCACAAACCCATAACGCTAGTATTTTGAAATAGTTTACTTTTTAGGTTAGAACTATAGTAGAACCTCACTAAATCACACTAATCCACACAGCCCATCATTGCTGGGTATTCTGATGTTGCTTGTTGTTTATACATTAGTTTAACTCCATTGACTCAGTGGAGTTGTTTCTCATTTACACCAATATAAGCAAGATCAGAATACCCAGCAATTTCTCCCTGTTTCTCAGCAATGATTTAACAGAAGCCTTTCGCATGGTCTCATGTTACTTCGTTACTTTCACAACATACACTGTGGAACATTGTCTAGGATATGACAAAGCATCATCATCAATTATTAAAACTACAATTGTCGAACAAACAAGTGTATTCTGTGATGCATTATCCTTGATTTTTTAAAAAAATCATGTTTGCTCACTTACTTCTTAATTTGCAACATTCAGTAATACCTTGATACGGATTGCTCAGTCATTAGTGTGGATTAGTGAGGTTCTACATGATGTGACAGTGATAAGTCTATAAAACTGCGTTTCCATGTTTAAATTTTAATCCCAAAGCCAGGCACCTCAGAAAGAAAAGCCTCTAAATACACATGCATACCCACTCAGTGTAGGGCCTACTTTAGCATAGGTGAATTATCTGAATTTCATGCAGACTCAGCAACTGAAGAGTGAGCCCAACCTTCTCTGTGGGCAGGAGGAAGGAAAAGCAAACTGCTGCCCAGCTCAACAGCAAAGTAAAGCGAGAGCCAACACCCTGTTCAATCTTGTCTTTCCAGCAGTTTAGGGCGAGGCTTTTGTCTGGGATAAAGGTAAAGGGGGAGCAGTGAGGAGGTTCCCCTTCCTCTCCCTGGCTTGATATGGTAGGAGTTCTCTCTCCTGTTTCAGCCTACTCTAACCGCTTCCTGTGTCTTCAGGGAGGGGTCTGGCGGTACCATCTTCCCCGCAGAGTACATTGTCTGACAGAGCTGGCATTGGCCCAGCAACGCTGCCCTGAGAGCTCAGCTGTCCTTCTCTCTGGCAACAGCTTTGCCCCCTGGCAGGAATCCAGGGTCAGTTCCCTCTCCCCTAGGCCTCATGCTCCCATAGAGCACATATCTGAGACCTTGCCCCACCAATCCTCTCCCCTATTCAGCCCCATTTTCTTAATCTCCTCATCCACGCCCCACCTCATGCTGCGTTCCCCAATGCCCTCCTACTCTCATGCCCCTACTCCTCCACTCACTGCCTCCTCAAGTGTCCACTTCCTTTCTTTGTCCCTCAAACTTTGCCTTCCCCACTGCCCCCAGAAGTCTCCCCCTCACGACTGCATCACCCAGAAATACCCTTCCCCCTCCTTCTTCTCCCAAAGCCCCCTCCACCTTGTCCTCCCCACCTCTTCCCCTCTCCCTCCCAGCCTCCACCTGCTTGTATTGCAATTCACCCTCAGGTACCCCTTTCATCATTTCTGAGCAGGCAGGTGGTGCTGGTCCTCTCTGTGTTGGCCAGGAGGGGCCCAGCTTCTTTTCCTGATGTACCTGGTCACCAGATTTGGAAGAGGAGCTGGGAGCCAGAGGACCAGCCTCATGGGACCAGGAGAGGAGCACAGCAATCTCGTCCTTTCTGGGAGCAGTGTCTGAAGAAGAGGCACATGCTCAGTGGGTAGCTACAGAGCAATGAAGATGAGGAGACTATGTAGCAGTAGGGAAGAGAGACACTGTGTTGATTATTTGAGGGAGGAGGTAAGCATCAAAAAGTGGTTAAGAACTGATAGCTTGGGGAAAGGAGGAACATGAGTAGCATTGAATTGATTGTGAGGTGGGGATGCTGAGAATTGAATACATTGGGAGGAAGCTGACAAAAACTGAACTGATGAAGTAAAAGTGAGGATCTTGGAATTATATTGATGAAGAGGAAGGGTTCTGAGAATTCATTGGGAGAAGATGGCAATGAATTGTGTGAAACTACGGAGAGGTGAATTGGGGAACTGGGGGATTTGAGAACTGAAATATCATGGAGGGGATCAGGAAGTGAGCAGAATGAAGGGAAAGGAAGTCAATAATTGAAACTGATGGATTGGGGAGAGGAAGTGAGAACAGAAGATTGAATAATTTAGAGGTGGAGATTGAGAAGTGAATAAATTGGAGGAGGGTTGCAGAATAAGTGAACCAGCAAGGGAAACATGGAATTGGGGAATGGACTGCAGGAGAGGGAGCACAGATTGTAAAGAGAATATGATGCAGAATTGGTGAATTTATGGGAGTTAGTGAGGGACAGCTGTAGGTGGACAGAGTAGGGTAGATCTAAAAACATATTTTTTGTGCAATGGGAAAAGGGACGGAAAGAAAGAATGGATTGTGTTATGTGAAAATAGAGAAGAAAAGGAGAGAGAGATGAATTGAGTAGAGAAAGGGAGAAGTATGGATGGGAGGAGAGTGTGTGGATTTGGGGAAGGGGTCGGTGGATTTCAGGGATTAGAGAGCGGTAGAAGGAGATGGAGAAGAAGGGAGAAATTTGGAATCATGGAGAAAAGAAAAGGAGGGAGAGAGAAGAAAGGAGAGAGATTTAAAAATGTAGAAAGTGGAACAGTGGGAATGGAAATGTAACTATATAGCCTGGGTTACAGAGAGATGAGACTGTCTCTGTATATGTCTGCATATGGGTCTGGGAAACATGCAAGGGCATTTGGTGTTGTTTGCTCTTTGTGTGTGGCATCTACTGGTAATTTAATATAGTATCATTTGCCTACTGGCAGGTTATTCGGGTAAAGAATATCAGATAAATACTCAGTAAACTTACTTATTTAATATATACAATTAATAGGTACAAATGCTTTAAAATCTACTTTAATTGTACATTAAAAAAAATTGGGAAAGACCCTCTAGACACATTCTCTTCCTCCCTGCCCCCATTCCCATTTATTTTTTGTGCTTCCTTGTAGTTCCCCAAAGCCTCCCTTTTGGGAGGGGTGGGGGCGCTAGGTATAGGCCTGCTCAGGGCTTTGAAATGTCTGAAAGTAATTACATGCTAACAATATTGGGCTGTGCTGCAAACTTTGCTGAGCACAGCATAGCAATTTACAACACACATTCCAATACATGCTTACCTATTTTAGTTGACATTAAATTATTGTAGAATATAACCTGCTGGCATAGGCTCCCCCAAATGCAAATTAATTTTGAAAATCTTGGTTGCTGAAAAAATGTCAATAAATGCTCAGTTGTGAACACTAGCTTGGCATAAAAACTGAGCATATTTTATAAAGATAGCTTACACTGTGTTGCACTGTTTTTATTTTTAATTTTATTTGTAAATTAGAATACATGTATTGGTGGCGAAAGGGCCAATGGCTTTACTATAACTTTATGGCAATTGGTATAATGGTTCCTTTACAGACAAATATGAAGACAATCAAAGTTACAATCTAGGGCCTCGATCCTGCAAAGTCGTCCTCTTGTACTTAACTTGACACACTAGGAGTAATTGCATTGATTTTGATGAGACTACTCCTGGTGCGTAAAGTTTGAATGTGTGAATTAGTCTTTGCGGGATTGGAGACCAGAGCTCTGATTCTGCCGTTGGATGTGTCAGGTAGGCCCTTATGCTTCTGCAGAGTTCCGCTGACTTTAGCAGAACTCCCGGAGAGGTGGATCCTAGTGAGATTGGTACCTAGATAATGATTGTCTTCATGCAATTATGTTTATTTGTTACTGGAGCAGGGGAAAAAAATCCCCAGTGTGCTGCAATTGTAGGAAGAGTAGCAATACCAGTTGAGATTCCCAGAGGATTTCATCAAAGGAAACAGAGGTACTTACAGAAGGAATTGTGAAACTAGACCTCTTTTAGTAGCCCCTTTATAAGGATGCTTCCAGTTCTGCATTTCAAATCAGGCAAACAAGAAATATCAAGCAAAGAAAGAGATATATTCTCTCTCTTTTTTTAAAAAAAGTTATTCTATATTATTTACAGTGGCACCCACTACATACTGGGCACTTTCCAAACACATGATAGTGAGCACTGCTCTGAGGAGCTCGCAATCTGATAACAGACAAATAGGCAGAGGTAAGGGGGTGGGAGGAGGAGCCACAATAGACAAAATACATACCATTCACATAGTCAAGTCAATTCAACTCACTGTATGAAGCTTGGCAAAAGTGGGCCTTTGAGATGGACTTAGATGTGGAAAGGGTAGAGGCTTTGCGGATGAGCTCTGAGAGAGGACACACTGTGTATAAGGGGCCACGGACACACAGACCTCATGTTTTGCTACACTGTTCTTGAGAGCTAAGGAGGGAAAAAGAGAAGAGTGCTGTAGGTGATGTATGAAAATGAGACACAAAGGTCTATATTCAGTTTCTTGAAATAATTTAGTACACATTTCTATTTGTTTCCAAACTAGTCAAGTATTGCTTATAAAGTAAACTGTTCCAGAGGTAAATATTTGATAAGAGAAACCCAAATCTGTGTAGCAGGCATGTCAACTTTAGTCGGGCAGTTTAATTTCTTTTTGTCTTAACAAAACTAAGATACTAGTTATGGGGGAGGTTGACTCAGTTTCTGCCCAGATTAGTACCACACTGTGCACTTCTTCAGATTACTGGGAAATACAATTGAAATTGAGAGAGGAAATGCCTGTATAGAAATGCCATACTATAGATTGAGAGAAGGAGGCAATGCCTTGATGTATACTGTGTCTTTCAACTATTAAGCATGTTTTTATGTTCTGAGTTGCAGAGATGAAGTTTACTAAGACATCTGCGTGCAATAAAGAGCAGTGTCTTTCATAAATTATTGGCAACTGTAAATTTATGTATAGCATCCACAGTGTATTCCCTCTTCTTTTCCAAGAATTTTGTTTTATTAAGTTCTAGAAAGGTGGAGTGTTTTAATGTTTGATATCATCTAAATATAAAACCTTTCTAAGGTCTGCCATAGCCTACAGTGATTCTAAAAAAAGTACTGAAAGGGACTGATTTTTGCCAAATAGCTTTTCTATATGTGTGCTTCATGGGAAAAGAGTAATAAAGTATTTAATTTCTTTTGCATAAAAGAAAGTTTATGTAGGATGTTCTTAATCCTATTGACTTCTTCCTAGGCTCATGCCTGTGCTCATTGCAGTCATAGTAAAACTCCTGTTGGGTTCAATGGTGAAGATCAAACACTATGGTCCCAATTCAGAGGAGCACTTAAGCATGTTCTTCACTTCAGGCATGTACTTCAGTCCCATTCACTTTAACGAGATTTAAGCACGTGCTTAAGTGGTTCCCTGAATAGGGACCTATACAACAATAATCTATCACTGTTTAGGAGAACTTAATAATAAGATATTCTCTTCTACTGGGAAACTGGGCTACTTCAATGTTGGGTTGAACTATTTTATATTGATGTTTTATTTTCAGCTGCGTTTTCGTGCTCCTTTTTGTGATGGATTATATAGCTAATACTTAGAGAGATTATTTGTTCTGTTGGACAACATAATAGTTAGCAGTATGCTGTTCAGTTTGTGTCTGAGTAGTTATAAATCCTCTCTTGTCCATGCTCTCCATATGAGGCCTAGGAGCAGAGTTTCAGATAAGCAAGGTTTAGTCATTCTAGTGCAGCCATTTTGGAGTAAATCTAAAACCAAACAATAAATAAATCACTAGAGAGCTGTGGGCTTTTCCATCCACCCTTTAGCTGAAGTGTTGGCCAGTGGGAAAGTGATGCATGTGAAAGCTGAGGACAAAATATTTTCCACTGATGGGAACTAGCTATGGAATAAACTTCCAAAAGAGATTAGCTGAACCCAGAGTCTAACCACCTTTAGGAAATGCTGCAAAATCTTCTTCTTTGATAAAGCTTCTTCATCATAATCCAGAATGATATTCACAACCTAAAAAAAATACCCACACCTCACATAAACACAAAAAGAAGAGAAAACTGGGTACAAACAGATCTTTCTGTTCCCCAGAAAGGGAGAGGAGCCTGAGATAACATGAAGTCCACTTGGCCCTTTGCCCTTGTTTTATATGGAAGCCCCTCATATACTATGGTGATGGGTAACAATATGAAACCCTGATAGAGATATATAGGTATGGACTCAGCATTTTTTATTGCATAGCATCATAAGGCCTGCTTCTGCAAGCCTCACTCATGTTATCCAGCACCTTACTCTATGAATAGTCTTACAGATATCAATAGGACTATTTGGGTGGTGAGATACTACTCACTTTCTGTAAGTCTGGCTAAATCTAGCACATACTACTCCTTACTTTTCCTTTTCTCTATCCTGCAGTAATTACTTATTGTATCCGCTTGTACTTTTCAAGCTGTTTCCCACCTGCCATTTGCCAACAAAGTATTTATTCTCCAGCTGGTACGATGGAAATATAGTCAGTGATATGGCTGTGTGTTTTACATATGATAAAATCATACCAAGATCAAGTTATATTTAAAACAAACAAACAGAAACCACAATGACCTTGAGTGAATATTACATACACCAAATCCATGAGATGATCTGAACACACACTCTCGATTGTCTGATCATAAAAGATAGGGATGGAAAAGTCAGACTAAATTATGTAGTGTCATCCATAACTGGTGAAAAAAAGGCACAGAAACAAATCTTTGATATACTAGTTGTCATCCTTAAAATCACTGTTATTGGACTGCAGACTGTCCAAAAAGGATGAGAAAAACAAGGTCAGAAACAATTAAATACTCAAAAAACAAGATCCTATCACAGTCACATCAGAAAACTAGGCTAAATATATTTGAAAGTATCAAAACTGGCAGTCTGTCTTCATCAAATGAGCATCAGAGAGGAGTTGAATTGACCTGACAGCGATAGACTAAATTAAAAGTTGAAGAATGGAACACAGTTCAGATTTGGAGTGGATGTACTGGTTTCAGTTTAAAAAAGAGGCCTTTTCTAGAATCCTTTTCCAAAACCTGGAACTAAAATTGAGCTTGGGTGGTTTTTTGAACAGTTTTTTGGTGTCTTGATTGTGTTTGTTTTGCTGCTGCTAATATACTAGCCAGTGTTTTTGTTGTTGTGTTCTGATGCTGAGTGGTATTCCTGCTTGTGTTGTGAATTAAATTGTTGTCAGAGCATGGAGAGCTCATGTATAGGCGAGGTGCTTGGTATATTTTTGTTTTGTTTTTGAGTAGGTGGTTTGTTTTTGTTTGTTGCCTAGTAAACTGAAATTAAAAGAGTTTGATTAAACCTATTTGCATTATTTTTCACTTTTGGGTGCCTGCAATTTCAGGTTACAAGACTGGAAGTGCCAACATGCTGTGAAAAAGACTGCTTGAGAGATTCCTTGTTCAAATTTTCAAACCCACAATGGTGAGACTTGGTTAAAATTTGAGGAGGGAGTGCTCTAGCTGTCCTTAACTGATCACCTCAACCATTGGGAACCAAATTCTGAAATCTACACTCTGTAATTACACATGGAACCATATGTCCCCCCAATCCCAAATCAAAGTCAAGGGGAGCTGCAAGTGCTCAGCACTTCTAAAGAACTTGCCCCTTGTTTAGGTGATGAGAAAATGTTGACTGAAGTAACTTGCCCAAGGTTATGCAGCAAGTCTGTGGCAGAGCTGAAAATAGAATTTGGGAGTCCTGGTTCCCTGTCCAGGATGTTAACCACAGGACCATCCTCCCTTTCTTTAAAAATAATTTTACTAAAAAAATATGACAGTGCATTGCAGGAAATAATGTGTGAAATAAATGGTAGGATCCCAAAAAGGCTTATGCGTGTGCTTAACTTTGTCAGTAGTCCCATTACACTCTGTGCTTAAAGCTAACACATCCATAAGTTTTGGATTCATAAGCAGGATCGAGACCTACATTTATAAGTCACCTAGAAATTAGTTTAAAGTAAAATAAGGTGTGTACACAGGACATGGGCTCTAGAAACCATTTGAAGCCTTTTAAAAATGTATGTAAAAAATGAAATAACATATGAGAAGTTATGAGGGACAAAAGTATAACTGGGTTAAAAAAAGAATGAGGTAAGTTCAGGGAGAATAGGTCCATTGGTGGCTATTAGCCAAGATGGTCAGGGACACAGTTCCATGCTCTGGGTGTCCCTAAATCTTCAACTGCCAAGAGCTGGGACTGGATGATGGGATGGATCACTCAAAATTGCCCTGTTCATTCCCTCTGAAGCATCTGGCTTTGGGCTAGATGGACTATGGGTCTGACCCAGCATGGCTATTCTTAGGATCTTAATATGAAAACACTTTTGTGCTGGGGGAAAAGTGAATTGGGAGGAGGGAAGAATACTAGGAATTATGGGAGGAAACAAAGTACACTCTTTCTTTGTGAAGAAGGCAAAACCGGGTGTTTTGGATGAGAGGGTGTCTAAGGATGGAGTACATTTTTCACTTGACACAAAAACTATGACAATAAATGTACTATGCTTACATGATAATTCCTGATGGAGGAGTAAAGAAGCCAGTAAACCAGTTTTTTGTGACCAGCTAAATATTGAGATATTATATTATTACAAGAGCTGCTTATTGCAAAGACTATGCCCTAGCTTCATGAACAGGGTTCCTATGATCCCAAAAGGCAAAAAAAAGCTTTAACAAAGTACAGTGTAAAAGACAATAACTTTATTTTTTTGCTCTAAGAGGGTTTGGAATTAATCTTTGTTCCCACTTTTTAACTTTTAAGTTCTATCACTTTGATAGAACTTAGAAGTTATATACTTTGATATACTTATAACAAGTAGTACAGCATTCTCCAACAATGGTCCCAAACATAACCATATATCTTACGGTGGTGAAGTGAAGAGTTTGGTGCCGTCACTTAGACTATAGTAATACTTTTTAAAAGTGAGGAAGCTTCAGTGAATAAATTGTTCTAATGTGGACATAACTCAAAGCTATGCTGAACAACCAATAAAGTTGTGGGGCAGAATGAGAGGAATCTCTAACCTGCTGTGAGACAGTAAATTTCCTATTGTCTTCATTAATTTTGATTTTCCTGCAGCCCAAGATTGCACTTTACAGGGACACTATAGGCAAAATGAATATTGAGCATTTTCATTCAAAAAGGCCTTTTCTGATTCTTATATTTTAATTGTAGGTGAAATAGTCAGATCATATCTTAGGAGGTGATGGTGAAAATCTGTCTAATCTGGAGAAGAGATCAAGCACTGTGTGCTGTTAATATGACTGCCCTTCTGCAGCTATTATTAGAGAATGAGAATCTTACAATGGGGTTTGTATGCAAACCTGTACAATTCTATAGCAAAGAGATATAATTCTCTCTTAATTTCTGAACCATATAGTAATTTCTATCAAACTGTTTAATTTCAGTAGAATCCTATGGAATTCATTCCTATTTGATTTGATGGGTTTTTTCCCATAAAGATGCATGGTAAAAGCAGTCCATGATGGAATGTTTAGAGCAAGTATTTGATGGAGTGATGTGGTATTGAAATGGTGATGTGACTGAACACATGCCAGTATGGATTTCAGTGAAGAGTGTGAGAAGACACCGTTTGATTTCCCTGGGCTTTGATTGTCTGACATCCTTCTTTTGTCTTTTCATGTAACAGTATTGTAATTACCTAACTCCGATTATTCACACCTCCCTACTTACCAATAGGGAGGTGTATCCACCTATCCAGAAGCATTCTGTTAATTTGTCAAACTGTCATTACTTTGCCAATTGTTGGCTTATCCACTTTAAGTAATCTGTTTCTCATGTGTTAGTTTTTCAGTTTGTGAATTTTAAATTGACTAATTTTTAATTTTGTCACTAATGGTTAATTGACTGCCATTTACAAGGCAATTAAACTGTCTACATTAACATTTATGTATGACTCGCCCAAATAAATTTTTAAGGTGCCACCGGACTCATTGTTTTTGTGGATACAGACTAACACAGATACCCCACTGATAAGAGAAAGTGGGGAGTTTTAATTGTATACAAGAAACTGGAGCCAGTGGATAGCTGGAACCCAGGGAGAGAGGTTGTTCTGTCTGGCAGGAGTGGAGTTAGGAAGTCGGGGTTATTTTAATTGGTTGAAACTTGGGACTCGGCTCAAACGCCTGTTTTGATATGAATTAAAGAGGAGCAGAGAGGTGGTTCCAACCCATTTATTGCTTTCTAGATTAAAACCCACATCTTAAACTCCACCAGGAAACTAAAATAACTAAGATGGAGGGCCTAGGCATTGCCTCTGCAATCATATTTCATCCCTTGGGAAATACAGTGTGGCAGTACTGAACACAACACGCTGACTCAGGTATTATGGTGAGCACTTCTGACTGATAGAACTGGCTGATGAGAGGCTCTTGGCCCTCACTAGGACCTGATCCGATGCCCATTGAAGTAGATGGAAAGATTCCCACTGACTTCAGAGGGCTTTGGATCAGGCCCTAAGTCCCTTTTGCACCATTTCAGAGATTCAGAAGGGTTCAAGCAAGCAGCTGAGGAAGAGCCACATTGTAGCCAGCCACATTGTAGCCAGTAGCCACATAGGGTGCATGGCAGGGTGGGAGGAGGCACGGGGCTGGAGTGCACCATCTGATCCTTGACTAGAAGAGCAGTCGGTAGCACCATTTAAGCCTCTGAGGCCAGGTCTACACTAGCGGGGGTGGGAGTGGGGATGGTCGACCTAAGATATGCAACTTCAGCTACGTGAACAGCGTAGCTGAAGTAAGTGCATCTTAGGTCAACTTACCTGGTGTCCTCATGGTGGCAGTGGGCTCCCCCATCGACTCTGCTTGTGCCTCTCGGTGAGCTGGAGTACCGAAATCGACAGGGAGCGCCTTTGAGGATCAGTTTATTGCATCTATTCAAGATGCGATAAATCAGTCCCCGACGGACCGATCAGTGCCCACCGATCCAGTGAGTGGTGAAGACCAGCTCTAAGTGTGAGAAGATTTAGGGAACACAAACACAAGGTAAAGACACTTTTACCTCTTCTCCACTGAGCATGGGCTTGGCATGGTTGAGTCCTTCCCTTTGTCGAAGAGAAGGCAATGTTCCCCACATGTTCTTCAGCTACCAGAAAGGATATGTTCAATGTTTGGTGTTGTCCATTTGCAACTGACGTCCTTGCTGTGTTAGAAGGTAAATTGGAGTTCTGTTAGGGGTTGTTAAAAGGTCCTCTAGAGATTGCACAGCCCTGTGGCTCTTTCTGTGAAAACCAGTCATTCAAGGTTTATACAGTGCGCTAGTTGAAAATGCCTTGTGATTTGAAAGGAATTTGGGAGTGAATGCAAATAAACTTTTGGAAACAGATGGAAGATATAAAGAAATTTGAATTTTCTGGTTTTAGTGAATGGACAGAAAACATTAACGCTACAGAGAGATCCAGAACTGTACCATCTGGTGGAGAAGATTCTCTTAAGTTCACTCAAAAAAGACCCTTGGCCTCGGCTAAATGGACCAGCTTTGATGATGACATTGTGTTCTTAGAGAGAGTTCACATAAAGGTTTTACATAAAGGTGTGCCCAACCTGCAAGATTTGGATCTGAATTTTTCTCTGGGTGCTAAGATCCACAGTCTTGGTTCAGACAAATGTGTAGTTTTGTGGTTACCCAGGCCAGAATTTGGAAGTGCTCAGTGTCCATGATCAGGGCCATGATTTTCAAAAGTGCTAGGCTCCTATCTAGGGGCGATAAATATCCAGATTTTCAAAAGAGCTCAGCACATTTGAAAATCTGGCCCTTGCTTAGGTGCCTATAAAGGATCTGAGTTCTCTTCAAAATTTGGCTTGTTTGTGCGTGCTGAGCTCTTGAAAATCTGGCAACAAGAGCCTTCCTTTAAAGGAAAATAACAACCTGTGCTTCAGACAGAGAGCAGTGATTGTAGTCACAGCAGTTCCAGGGTTTAGCTGAGTAATGGCAGGTGGGCAGCTCCTATAGTGGTGGTGTTATTTGAAACAGTTGGCTCAGTGATCCACTTAAAAAAGGAAGAAAAAGTTCTTATTATTGGAAAGCTTTTAGTCAGGCTCCACTGGACAGAGTTTAAAAAAAAAAACTGCCCTGAAACAGGACTGACTTTACAAAGCAGTGTTGATTTTAATGTCAGGCTATGCAAGAGTCACATGTTGACTGGGGTATCTTTCTGCAGCCAGCTTGATTCTGATGACTATATAAAGTCTAGGAAAATGCACTTCAGTAAAGACTTGTTTGTTGCTGACAGAATGGAGAGCCTTTAGGCTGAGTTCCTGATTAAATTTAAAAAATACCTATAGGATTTAGCCTAAATGGGATCATTCTTTTGGCATCATAAAATTGCTGAGCTATGAACCATCCAAATAAAACAGACCAAATACATATAATAAGCACAAACAAAAACAATTTAAAAACTACAGAAACTCTACAAAGTTACTGCAGTTGCAGTTCACGCTGCTATGATGGCTGTACACTGCTCTCTCTTGAACATGCTTTGATCGGGGACTGGAAAGCGATAGCTTTCAAGATTTTGCTTGCCTGGAAAGAATTGTGTCTTCAGTCTTTCTGCAATGGGGATTTAATGCCTGTATACTCCACTGTTATCTTTTAAACATACTGATACTGCATCCTGGGAATGAAGAGAATGGTGCCAATTAAATATTTAGATCTGAAGAGGTGTGTATCCCTGCTGAGCTGAACACCACCCAAGCTGAATTTTGGGAGGTTCCCTAACCTCTGCTCTTGAGGTCATTATACCACCAGCATGTTTAAACTCTTAACTGAACAATGCACTCGGGAGCATACATTACGTTTAGTTAATTCTAGATCTGTGCCCTTACCTCAACTACCTTTAACCACCCATTAAACTAAGTGGGCCAGACCAATCCAGCACACAAAGAATGATGTCACTATTGTGAAAGAAAAGAAAAGCTCAGTGGGAAGACAAGAGCCAGACCCCCAAATTAAGGATCCTTTGTCTAAATACAAGAGTGGACAGACTCTAAAAGATCAAAATGCTTTTGCGTGCCAATGTGGCATGCAATGTCAAAGATAAAAGGAAAGCTTTTTTTTGAGAAGCAAGACTGTTTTGGGGAGAGAGAGTGAAATCTTAGTATCTATGTTGAAATGCATAAAAACACATGTTTCTGATATTGTTTTCTCTTATGTTAAAAGGACTGGCCATCTGGTTATATTTTACATAATTAAATTAAGAGACACTAAATCATTGCTCCACAAAGTGAAAGGTAGTACAACCAAGTACATCATATAAGGTAACAATGAAATGTTTGGCAAGACTTCAGAGTAATGGAAACTCCTGCAACCAAAAGGAGGTGAAACATCTTATTGTGATATATAGGAGGCTTTAACTTCTCATTTATCTGTGATATTTCTTGCTACATTTTACAGTAATATACATAGTGTTCTCATTCCTGTAGATTTCTATATTTTGATGCCAAAACTCCAGATGTTTTCTAGGTAAACCTATGGAGATTATTTTATTTTGTTTTATTTCACCTCATTTACAATGTCCTCTGAGCTTTGATCATTAGTATAAAAATCTATAAACTATACAGTTCAGCTGATTGGTCATTTTGGCTCCACGTTCATGCGAGAGATGGGTTCACACAAACCTTGAACTGAATCAGAATCTTTGAGTTTGAAAAAATTGTTCTACCTTTTTTTTTCATTTTTTAACTGTTGGTACACTGAGGAATTAAAGATATCGCCCATATGCTTATACATATTTTTATTTGCTCAATCTTTCCCCTTCTCCCCAATACCACTTCAGCCTTTCCTATAACAAGCCTGATCCCTACCCTCTTCCATAATACTTCCACAACTCCTAGCCACAGGAATGTTCCTCAACCAAATCCCATCCCCAGGACTAATTCCGTTTCTGTCGGTCTCTCCCATCTGCCTCTTCTCACTCTGTCCTTTACCATAAATAAGATGAGGAAGACTTGTAGCACCTTTGAGACTAACCAGTTTATTTCAGCATAAGCTTTTGTGGGCTATATCCCACTTCATCGGATACATCTGATGAAGTGGGCTATCGCCCACGAAAGCTTATGCTGAAATAAACTAGTTAGTCTCAAAGGTGCTACAAGTCTTCCTCGTCTTATCTACGGATACAGACTAACACGGCTGCTAATCTTAAACCTGTCCTTAACCAGTTTGTTCCATCTGTCATATGTTCCCTGTCTGATAGAAGTTTTTATGGTTATCTAAACCACACTGTTTGAGGTTTGCTCATCACATGAGGGGAACATTCAGCAAGGAGTCTCTTTTGCCACTCCCATACACCTACCTAGTAGCCAGTCAGCCGTAAAATTGCTGAGCTTGGCAAGGAACCCACTCAGCTGTGTTCCATTGTCTCAAGGCCTTTTGAGTGCATGGTACCATTAGCAGCAGCTGCTAGAGAAAGCACACACACTGTTTCTCTTCAGAGTAGCAATAAGGACCACTGCAGAACCTGTTGTAACCTCTTTCACTGCCATCTCCTCCTTCAGCATGGTACACAGCTTTTCCAACAAGTCTACAAACCCAGCCTCCCCCTCAGGGAAGCAAAATTCAGAACCCTTATTAATTAAAATATAATAATGAATGTGCCTTAGTTCAGTGTGCACATTCACAGTTTCTTGTCACATCTCTACTCCCTCCTTCGTTTCTCTGATGTCTTCTTAGATTGTAAACTCCTCAAGTTAGGGACCTTGTCTTTTTAAGTGCCTGCAAAACACCTACTTGATGGCATTCAATAATAATTATCCATCCTTTTGTAGCAACTGGACTTCAGTTAATTTTAAAGGATGAAAAGATGTAGTTCAGATCTGAAGTGATGAGTTGTGTATTATACATTCTGTATATGCCATCAGAGACATGCTTGAAAAGTGGACATCAAATTCATTTGTATATATGTATGTATGTACTGATATATATATATATATAATTCCATTGCATGTCCTAATAACTTGGCACTCTGGGAGTTTTTGTGCGAGGACAGGGAAGGGCCCAGTTACACTGCTCTAACTGGTATGCTTATTATTTGTGGAACTGAATAATATTATAATGAATTAAATCATTCGTAACTAAAAAAACCCCAAACAAACCAGCAATGCACAAACTGCAAGAGTTAAAAATCAAGTATTTTTAAAAATCAAAATCCCAGATCTGAGCACCTCCAGACTCTGGAGGAATGTGGATCTAAATTAATAGCTAGCCCTTTTAATAATACTTAGCTCTTTTCATCTGTAGAAATTGAAATGCTATAAAAAGGTATGTATAATTATCATAAACTCCATTTTACAGCTGGAGAATCTCCGACACAGAGAGTTTAAATCTCTTGTCCAATGCCACACAGTTGATCAGGAACAGCTGGGAACAGAGGTTTTTTAATCCCCAATCCAATGCACTACCCACTGAACTATACTGTTCCTGCTCTTTAGAATAGGCTGGATTAAGCCGCTGGACCCAAAAACCCCTCAGCTTTGAGGGAAGCTCAGATCCAAATCCAAACTCTGTGCCTCCAGCTCATCTTAGAAATAGGTAACGAACAACATTTTACAGCAGGTTGTATGAAAATAATTTACAAAGGAAACACCAAAGTACAGTATTTCGCCCCAGCGTGTTACACAGAACTCAATCCCTAGCAAACCAAAGGAGGTATTATGCTGATCAACTATTTTTAAGGGAAAAAAAGACAAGCAATAAGAAGCATTGATAGAGGAAGTTCTATAGGCCTTATTTATTCTAGTTACTAGAGAAATTAAAAATGACGTGTTTCAATGTACATAAAATTACATCTGCGCGTTCTTATAAGAAGACCATCTTATAATTGCTTAAATTCTGAAAACTAGCTATGCTCAAGGCTTCAGGGCTCTATAACGATTTGTTGGAAGGACAGGAGGACACTGTCAGGTTACATATTATAAATCTGGAAGAATTAAATTATTGCAAATGTTAGGGTATATGAACTCCCTGATATATGTGATGGAGGGGAACAAAATGTGGTGCAAAAGCACCTGAACAGGTGGAAGGAGGAGAGCCAGAGCACCACTACCTGCTTCCCTCTAGCCCCAACCATGGTGGACGACCCTCCACTCTATGCATGTTTGGGATCCATGGTTGGGAGGGGGCAGAGCTGAGGAGGAGCTACTCTCCACAGCCTAATCTCCTGGGCACAGGAGGATTTTCATGCCAAAATCTGCTCAGGAATTAATGCTGGTGGAACCAGCAATAATCTCCCCCTCCATGGTAGCTGTTCTTTAGGATAAAGAGAGAGGGTGTTAGACAAAACTTCTCTCTTCTTACAAACTCTTATTTCTCTACATGGTCCTTATTCACACAACTAATCCTACTGAACTCACCTTTGTGCTTTAGTTTCTTGATCCATAAAATAGTGATAATACTGTTGTGAGGATTTATGATGGGTTTTTCTAAAGTGTTCAGCACTAGCTTAACTCTGTTCCCACTGAATTCAGCATTCAGTAGAAGAAGAGTCAGGCCAATACTGAGAACTCCCTCCCCACCCTCCCCACCCCCCGCTACCCAATATAAAATATGTTTGATTCTCCTTCCACCCCAGTAAATGGCAAAATTCTTTATTTTAGTAACATCTTTTGAAGATGAAGAGTACTATGAGTGTGCTAAATATTACTATGTTCTCTTCCTTTCAGAGCATTCATATAACATTCATCAATGTTGGGATACCTACATTTTCCATAATGCCAGTCAAGTTGATATTTAAAAAGATTTTCTTGATCAATTTTTCTATTCAGCCAGTTTCTCCTATTTAGCTCAATAGTTTCCAAAGGGTTAATGCTAATGATACATGTGCATTGTCTGTGAAATATATCCTTAAGTCAAGCAAACTTGCCTTTAAAATGTCATTTTTGCAGTTCAAACAAAGGTCATTTGAAAACATACTTGGCAATTCATGGTAATACAACAAAACTATAGCTGAAAACACACACACGCACATTACAGACAGAATCATGCTTTTAAAAACTGGCTCTAATTTTATGGCTCTAATTTAGGTTTACAGAGCGTTTTCCATGCATACATCTCACAGTGCTTTACAAAGCAATTTAAATATGTAAATACATCTCACAGTGTTTTACAAAGGAATGTAAATATTATCATCTTAGGGAGCTTGGGCACAGAGAGGCAAGGGTTAATATTTTCAGAAGAGCCTAACTCACGTAGGAGCTTAAATATGAGTGGCTTTCAGGGACACTTAGGTTCCTAATTATTTGTCACTTTTGAAAACAGGGCTTAGGTGCTTTTTAAAATGTTCCCTAAGTGACTTGCTCAGAGGGACACAGTACGTCAGTGGCAGAGTTGGGAGTAGAACCCAACTTCCTCACCTTGTGTGACATAGGGAAACTGGATTGCACATGAAAACGCGTATGCGTGTATTCAAAGTGGGTGGCTGAGGAACTCCCAGATTTGTTTACACAAACCAGATTTTGTTAATGCAAATAGTTTTGCACACAAAATTGTGGGCTCAGCTCAATTGTAGTGACCTTTCTGAGGCCCTTTTGAAAATGTTTCCAACTGTTGGATAGCTAAATGAGCATTAGATTCATTCCACCAGAGCAAATGTTGAGCACAATGCTCTATGCTTTAATCTCACTGCTCCAGTGAATAATGTTTTTTTGATGCAAGGAAAAAAAAAACCCTCACAACACAGCCTTATACCTAGGAAGGCATAGTGGTCTAGTGGATAGGGTCTGGACAAGGAGTTAGGAGATGGTTCTATTCCTGATTCTGCCACAGATATTGGGCAAGCTGTCCCACCTTTCTGTGCCTCTGTTTCATCACCCACCCTTTGGCTGCTTTGTCTCTTTAGGCTGCAGGGTTTTCTGGGCAGAGATTGTCTCTTACCATGTGTTTCTCCAGTGCCTAGCAAAATTGAGAGTTGATCTCCATGGGGCCTTTAGGGATATGTCTACACAGCCTGTTAAGCCTTTGTGCCCGGCTTAACAGATACAGACTAGCCAGGCTCTTGCTAGTACTCTGAAAATAGCTGTGTAGACAGTGTTTTGACGTTGTGGCTCGGGCTCAAGATGGCTTCAGAGCCTGAGCTCAGAGTTTTTATGTAGTTTTATTCCAGCCTTTATTCTGTAATTGCTCTATGTAATGGCTTGCATCTGTAGTCATGTCATAACAAGATTTTGTTGTTCATTTTCTGTTCAATATAATAAAAAGTCTCTTTTTAGGGTTAAACCCAAAGAAATACCCTTGGAAAAACTTTCTGGTGCGTTTGGATTGCATCTTTCCAAGGCTGTTTGGTGCTGATAGAGCACCACTGGCCTATCAAAATGTCAGCAGCCCAAATTTTCAATCCTACCTATTAGCAAGGGTGCAGAGAAGAGGCTTTCAAATAACTGTTGTCCATCCACTGCCATAAGTATCACAACCAAGGAGCAACTTGAGGTCCTGCTGCTACCAAACTACTTTACATAAAAATTAGTGTGAACCCTGAATGAAACAACATTCCAGAATAGCCAGCCCAATTCTACACTCCTTGTTCATGTGAATTACAACCACCATCAGTGGAACTACTTGAGTCAGGATTATCTGAGGGGTTTACAAGCTTGGATTTAAACATTGGGTGATAACAGAGACACTACAAGGGACACGCAAAGACTAGCCACACAGGATACCCCCCACTGTATATTTTGACCTTTTGGCTGCCCAAGTGCTGGAACTGGCAGCAGCAATGATCATGTAAGTTTTTCCTCATTGGAAGTCGGGTGAAGAGCACTGGAGGCCAGGGCTCATTGGGAGAGGAAGGAGAGACTGAAGAAAGTGTCATGCCTTTGCTTTCTTTCCACTTCAGTTCAGCCAGGTGATGCTTCCATTTTCATACTGCTCCCCCTGAGGTCAGTGGAAATAGAACCAGGCCCAAAAGAAGCAATGCCTGATAAATGAGTGAACCTTCACCAAAATAATAAGTTTCCATTGGACCAAAAAATAAAATGGAAAAAATCAACCTGGTAAAGATCTATAGCTGAATACATTTGATGTGTCTCAAGCAAAAATATATTTCCCATAACAAGAGAATACTCATTAAAGGGGAAGAAGCCAGAGTTTGGATGACAAGGGGGAAAAAATACCCCACCAGCAAGCATCAGTTCTTAGTTCCCTCCAGACCTGTGTATAAACACAGTGCAGTAGAGCATTAATATTCATCCAAGTCTGAGCTGTGAAGAGGCCCAAAAGGGAGGGTTTTGCCTAATCCATTTCCTGTTGGAATAGGAATACATTGTGCATGGAGCTGTGTGCCAGCTTCATTGCTGGGATTTGCTATCCACATATGTATATGTGCAGATGTATGTGGATCATTAAGATGTTTGTGACCCAGTAAGCTCTTCTTTTGTTTCTGTCACAGAAAACGTATGTAATGGGCTTTCAACTGTACTTTTAAAAGAACCAGAATATGAACAACCACCTTCCTTCTGCTGCTCATATATGTGTATGCCAGAATTTGGCCCACATACTTGTAAATGGTATAAAATATTGTGTGTCACAAGGTTGCTTACTTTACAGATTTTTAATGTAACGTTATTTATAAAAATGTTGGGTGCCATTATGCAGTAAAGAAAAGGCAGACTTAGGTGATAATAATAACTGAGCTCTAAAGGCAAAGATTTGAGAAACTTGCAAGGGATGGAAAACAGGAGGTTAGAAAATACAACCTTAACTAAAGCATCCACTGCTGCTCCTGCTAGAATATACTGCACTAAAACACCAGCTGGTCCTTATCATTATCTAAAATACTAAATGGAGGAAAGGTGAAATAAATCTTCCAACTTCATGTCTCCAAGAGGCACTTTTGGATTTGCAGGTCCCTAGACAGAATTCCTTTCTCAGTCATAGGTAAACACCACAGAAACATCAAGACTTCCACTAAATTAAAACAGTGGTGGATTTGCATTCTGGAGTTACCTCAGCAACCCTTTGATGAGAAAGTTCACCCAAATCTTAGAAAACTCCATGTATGCTCTGTAAGATTAACAATAAGACAATATATTTCTAGTACCGCTCTTGTTCCATGAAAGTCCAACTGTCCCTTGTCTTCCTGTTTAAGGCCTCAGCTGAGCAAAGCATTTGAGTATATACTATTGACTGGGTCCGATTAAAGACATTTCTGAGAAGGGTATGAACTTCTGCTAAATTAGGGGCTTGACCCAAGAAATTTGGGATGCCACAGATCTCTGAGAATCAAAAACCAGTGACAAGGTTTAAACTAATATTTTATTAAAGCAAGTGCCACAATAATATAAATATACCTTTATAGACCAGAAGAATGGTCTTATGGTTGTGGAGTCAAAGGAGGTGTGATGTGAAGTTTGTTAATTGGGTGTAAATCTTTCTCAGGGTACTGTGTTAATGAAAACATTTTATAATGATGAGGTTTTAAATTAGTATATCAGTATTTTTTGTTCTCCGAGTGCCATTCTTATAAAGATGTTTTGTGAATGCAGTATTTATATCACCATTTAATGGCAATGCCAACTTTGTTGGCTAATAATTTGATACCAGCTATTAACCTGATATAAATACTGAATATCCTAGAAGAAGACACCAAACCTTATATTCTGGAAAACTTTCTCTTCTATGTCAGATCTCCTTTGTTATAAGACCACATCTGCCCTCTGCTGTCCTTCCAGGCAATATGGAACTAAAACACTTTCTCAGAGTATAATAATTATTATAATAATTAAATAAAAGGTAAGAAGAGGAAAGTGTTTTTTTTAAAACCTCTGTATTAATCTTTTTTAGCAGTGACTCTGAACCAACCCTTGTGAATCTAAACACCACTGAACTTTGGCAAATTTTCTGTTTACATTCAGACCACTTGTTCCTTGGAAGATGTCAATAAAATATACTAAATTCTGAGATTTAACATATAAATTGTAAGGAAGGTGTCAAGGTCTGCCCCTTTGAAAATGCTCCACAAAAATAGCATACACTGGATGATATACAGCAAAACCAGCATTACTATCATATCTGTTCTAAGTAGCAGTTACCACCTGCACAGATCTGTTCCTCTCCTCCTCCAACATATATTCCTTCTCTAAGCAGTAATAATTTGTGTGTGAGGTTTCTGGATGTATGTGCTGCTGTTCAGGCTGGAGATGTAACCACACCAAATGAGGACCATGCACTGGACACTAGCTCCCACTCAAGAATGCCCTTCTGCGACTACAGATGTGGAGAGAACTTTTTGCTTGGCCATGTAACTTCTGGAATGTGCAAGGACCCACAGCCCAGAACTCAGGTCTGCAGAGCCTGGGACAGTTGATATTCCCACAGTGCCATTAGATAACCGTACAAAACCCTGGCAAGGGAGCACTATGGAGAGTAGGTGCTGTAACAAGTGCCACCCAAGAGACTCAGAGTCATTGTACAGTACCTTATGACCCTCTGATTGGCCAAGCCCCCTAATTTATCCCAGGATTTGGCCTAGGAACTTGTCTGGGTAACCACCCAGACTTCGGCTTGTTGGAAGGCCAGATTCTGCTTGATTTCCGGCCTGACTCTGTTTCCTGCCTTGATTCTAACCTGATACTGCCTCTGATCTCTGGTCTTTGACCCTGGCCTCACTCTGATCCTAACTCCTGCTTACAGAACCTGGCTCTTGCAATTCTTTCAGCTCCTGCTGGGCAACTATTGTCCATGGTGGGCAGGCCTTAGCCCAACTTGGACCACTAGGCCAGACCACTTATGTCCTGATCCATTAAAGAATGTAGTTATGTGCTGTGATTATGAAAATCTGCAGCACACACTAAAACTGCTTATTTAGGACCAGAACAACTAAATTCATATTTTATTTCCAAATAAATGACACAAGGAGCACTGCACAACTTATATTGTCCATTGTCACATTTAAGTCAACAAACTCCTTAAACGTTTTAATTTAACTGAAGCTGTCAGAGAATTTCCAGGGCATTGCAGAAGAGAGCTGCAGAAACATGGGATCCTTGTTGAAGATTTGAATTACTATGGAGTAGATTGTACAAGGCCTTGATTGTAATATCTGAAAAGAACTGTGCAGCCATTCTGAAGTTCACATAAATCTTATCAAGCAATTTCAAGGACCAAATCCTTGTGTGTGCCAAGCTGTGCTTGTTGCAGAATCTTTCCAGGCCACTTTTGCGCTCCCTCAAAAGTGGATATAGCTGCAGTGTTATGGTATAGAGCTAGCTACTCCAGCTGTATACTGCCTGGAAATTCTCCCATATCAGAGAAATTGTCAGCTGGTGCTTTAAGCTAGCTTTCAAGTAGCCTTTAAGCTACTTGGAGTGGTGGAAAGTGAACAGAGCAGAAGAGAAGATATAGCATCAAATGTTTGACTATTTTCAGGAAGCTCGTGGTCAGATAAGTCAGTCAGGCCATCGGATAAAATCAAATTTGGGGTTTCTAGGCAAGGCCATTTTTATGATAATACAAGTCAAAAACGTTGAACCTGTTCATGAAATGATACAACATGTCATCTGCCTTCTCATGACTCCTGAATGTCTTGTCTGACTTGCCTCAAATTTCCTAAATAATCCCCACCCTGCCATAAGATCACACTTGTAAAGTGTCAGGCAAATTGATTAAATGTTGGCAAAGTTAGGGGGAAAGGGTATAAAAATTAAAGTGGGTCAAAACTCAAAATTTCTGTTTCAAGGGAAGTGTTGTCATTGCAGAATTTGTTTTTATTATAAATCAGAACAAACCTGAATATTTTAAAAATTTCCTGTGAAATGAACATTCTGAAAAAATGTATAGAAACTTGTTTCAGGTGAGTGTTTGAATGTTCATATTTTAATTCTAATTGTTATTGGTTTTCCAATTTAATATTTTTATTATTTTACATTACATTACTTGTCATGATGTGATGTCATCTTTTGCATTAGGTTAGATATTAGAAAAAACTTAATAAGTCTCAGGGTGGTTAAGCACCGGAATACATTGTCTAACCTGCTCTTAAAAATCTCTAATGATGGAGATTCCACAACCTCCCGAAGCAAATACCTGTCAGGGATGGCATAGATAATACTTAGTCCTGCCATGAGTGCAGGGGATTGGATTAGGTGACCTCCCGAGGTCCTTTCCACTCCTAGGATTCTGTGATTACTAGTGACATGTCATGAAATTATGTTATATGATATGATATAGTCCATATGTCCATATGATATGATATAGTCCATTCTGTTCTAGTCTACTTTTTTATTTTTATTTTATTTAAGAAAAATAAGGGCAACTTCTACTTCATACAGACTGAAAAACATTATCTTATGTTCTGGATCAAGATGTTTCCTATTATGTTGTAAGGAAACAGTTTGATCCTTTTTCTTATTTTCTTGTTGAAAGTGTCAAATTGTCAAACTATTTCCTTACAACATAAACAGGTGACACTTAGATCTATAAAATGTGATAAGATGTCTCAATTTGTATTAAGTAGGAGGTGTTCTTAATCATGTTAAAAATTCAAATAAAAAATACAATAATAAAATAAATTAATAGACTATATAGACTATTAAATATGTCACATGAATTGACATAATATGGATATATGACACAATATATCAAATTATGTCAGTAGTAACATAGAATACCATTTCATATTATGACATATGACCCCACATGACATGTAATTATGTACTACTACTATTGACATGTCATGGAATAATGTAGACAAATATATACAAATAAAAAAGATACATTTTAAATGAAAATTTGCATTTCAAAAGAAATTTTGAAATTTCCTAAAATCAAATTTTGCTAAACAAACTTTTTTTGATTTTGCAGGAAGTTCATCACAATCACAATTTCACACACAAAAATGGTGTTGTCAAAAATGACATTTTCCAGTGGAAAATTTTCCATGAAAAATTTCTCACCAGCTATAGTTCAAATTGATCCCATAATGGAAAGTTAGTTACATCTTCAACAGTGTCATTTTCCCATACTGAGACTCCTTGATTGTCTGAAAGAGGTAGTTTCTCATAGTCAATCGGCCTTTTAAAAATCTCTGTTAAATTTTAGGTAACATATAATCTACTCTAACACACCACATAACGGAATTAAAATATTTACCAGAATATTTTTTTACTACATATACTTTTGTTGACAAAAATGGTTTCCAACTTCCAAATGCTGGTCAAACTGCTCTATGCCTTTTGTACCAATTATATGTGCATTATTTTTATATTTACTAACAGTTAAACATCTCTAGTACATAACCCATTTTACCCTCAGTCAGTGGAAGAACTTGATTTGTCTTCAGCAGGTTTTGGATCAGGTGCTTAGAGACCACCTGATTCTCTGTGTGATTCTGGTGCTGTGGTTATCAGCTGAGGTGTTTCAGTTAACTTCTCCCTTATTCACATGGGATGGGCAACAGGCCTGGACTAACAGAACCTGGATCTGGTAACTTTAATTCCACTGGAAGGTCTGTCTCTTTTACCAGGCTTTTCCTTTGGGGATTGATTAGGGTCCAGGAGTAGATGGCATGGGAGACATTTACTTTAGTAGGTGAGGATGTCTTTTTGAGCTATAACATGAGTTTGTAATGATTGCCTAGCCTCTAAGGTTCTGGGTAGGTCCTTCTATTAATTTTATTTATTTATTTCTATTCCAATAGGCTAACAATGTGTTGTGCACTTCCTTCCCCAAAGAAATTACAATAAGAGAAGATTAACAATAGCTGAATGGAGAGGAGAAGGAGTTTGGAGTTTTTTAATTAAATGTTGTTTAAAAATAGCACATTTTTTGGCTCCAAAGGAGGAGGGATGGTCAAATAGGTTGAGACTGGTGACTCGATAGGAGAGAAGAGCAGAGGGGTATGGAGAGGCAGAGTTCTGAAGGATTATAAAAAGGAGGACAAAAATCTTGTAAAAGCAGGAATCTGTGGAGCAATTTACAGCTGGAGGTGACAGGGTCAGAGTGATGATCAAAGTTTTGTATGGACTTGATGGGGCTGATAATGGTACTAGGTAGGCCAAGAGTGAGTGATATTACAGTAATCAAGAAGCTGGAAAACAGTTTTAGGGTCTGGAAAACAGTTTTAGCTGTGTGGATAGGGAAAAAAAGATAAGATCATGCAAATGTTATAGAGAAAGAAGTGGAAAGAATTGGAAGTGGCCTAAATGTGTAGGGCTAGGGAAATGGTGGAGTCTACGGTTACATCTACACTTATGCCAGCGTGTAGGGTACAGACACTGCATGCCCAGCTTGCACAGGTGTAAATAGAAGTGTAGACAGACAGGCGTTGCTTAGGAGAGTGCCCTATATGCATGAACCTCCAGGATATATACCTAACATGGTCTCTCTGCACACTCAAAGCAATGCCTCCCACTGTACTCTGTTGTTTTTAGCAGTGTAGTGTCCTGATTCCTCCCTGCTGCTGGAGTCTTTCTTCCCCATGGTGAAAGGCTCTAGCAGTGGAGAAAGGAGATTTTCCCCACCACCTATCCATTGCAAGAGTCTTTCACTGTTAGGTGTAGCTATACATATAGTACCTGTACTTTACATGTCCCCATAAGAGTAGACATAGCCAAAGATTATCTCCAGGAACACATCTGAGTACCAGGGAGGATGTTGGTATTGCTTGAAAAACCTATTTTTTCTTCTATGCTAAATTCTTACTTCACTTCTGCTATTTACATCAGTATGCTATTAAAAATATCTCCTGTACAAAAGCTCTCCATATGCATGTGGAAAATATGTATTGAGTGTCCAGCCAAAGTTATCAGTTAGAGGTGAGTACAGGTGGTCATTGAAACTTTTGATTATTTTTTGACCAAAATGCCAACTGAAGGGATTAATTATGTGGCATATGCAATCAACCATAAATTAGTTGGTGGAAGTGGTCAGCTGCAATGAACAATCAGCTGATTAGCAGACTGCTACTGCAAATGAGATGAATATTTACCATGCAGATGAATGAATGGTAGTCTGTCTGCAGAGCTCAGCTGAATGGAGCACTGAACAAATAATTCAGTTAACCTCAGCTGCACCCTAAATGAAAGTGTGTGTGTGTGCGTGTGTGCAATATTGTTGCTATTTCTCTCTTGAGGCCAATGCAATATATGATAAGGTATTAATAAATAATAATTGTTCATTCCCGCTGGGGCACCTGGTATTGGCCACTGTCAAAAGCCAGGATACTGGGCTAGACGGCCCCTTGGTCTGATCCAAAGGGCCATCTAGCCCTTTGGTCTATTCTTATGAAATGAAATAACTTATTAAAACTTATGAAATTAAATAATATTATAGAAATTAAACAACTATTTTCAAACAAATTATTATTTGGAATGAATTCATTAAGAAAATCCTTTTTTTTTACATTCACATTCATTTCACACTAAATTACATTTGCATTTCAAATTGTTTAAATATCAAATACTTTGTTCTTTTGTCTGATAATAATTCTCATATTAAAAATAAGATGAAGCTTTAAAGTTCATGGGAAACAAACTACATTGATATATCTATGCCTCTTTAATTTAAGGTCTATAAATTTAATTTTTATTTTTCCCTTGATAGGTTTGCAGGTAGATTCCCTTCTTGAATGGTGCAGAATCTCAGAAATGAAGAACTTTGGGTTTTTTACAGGGTGGACTTTATTAATAGGGAGAATCACCCAGATACATCTGAGGATTGCACAATGCACCTCAGGAGGAGTGGGGAGAGGGTATGTGGGATTAGAGGTGCTATTAAGCCACCTTTGCTCAGGAGCTGGGCCAGTATTTTGTAGCAGAGATAGGTAAAAATGGAAGTCGTCTAACTGAAGTGGGTTTCTCTTCTGGTATGCTGATGTTTCAGTACAATTACAACCAAGTTTTGAAGACAGCAGTTTTCACGGATTCCAGTTTAATCCATATGTATACAGACTCAAATAATTGACTCTTTTGTTGCTGTATTAAACACTGTGAAAAGGCACAAAAAAATTCAACCCAGTATTTTCAAGAGCAGTGAATGGGGTCCTGTTGGGTAACCCAAATATTTGGAACCAGTGCCCATAGCATGGGTAAGACAATTTAGCAAGGGTGACCCTTTCAGAAATAATGCACAACCATCAGCAGCGTCAGTCCCAAATCCATTGTCAAGCTTCCAAATGTCAGGAACAATGGAGCTTTCCCAAATCACTCATGGTGTTGGTGGAGTTTTTGAGGTAAATGAGTATAATTTCAGCTCTGCAACACCTGCAACCACAGAGGTGTCACACAGACAGGGTGCTGGGACAGTTTGTGTAGTGGGGGTGTTGAGAGCCATTGAATCAAACTGTGGCCCCTGTATATGAGGGAAATCAATTCAAGCCAGGGGGTATGAGAGCACCCCTAGTTCCAGCACCTATGCACACAGATGGAACCCTTCATAGCCTTTTAAATAAATTAATACCTGTGCATGAGCCACATAATTTACTTCTTTGTAAAATACTTTAGAATTGGAAATGTATTGTCCTGTGAAAGCCAGCCATCAGCAGAGAAATCCATCTGCCAGTAGTGCAAAGCTGGTTTGAAAGTTTCATAGGTTCCCTCAATAGCGAGTATTGTGAACAGGGCTTACTTGTTAAACCTTGAAAGCGGAGCCAGCGGTGGCCCAGGATGACGCCTCCTAGAGGAAGAAGAATGTGCCCTGGTAGCAGCAGTGAAGGGGCAGGTTCTTTGCAGACATGCTGTCACATGGAAAAAACCTTCTACAATGCACTTATTCAATTGTCCAATGCTGCACATGGGGTGTATCTATTCTGTTCTATAGAAATTCTTATACTGTGCTCATTACTGTCGTAGGTGAGCACCTTCCCACAGGGCATTAAGTGATGCACCTAACCTAAGTCCCCTCAGGTTTGTTCCCTCATCCTCTCCTCATGGGACAAATTGTGTGTGCAGTGTGTGCAGCAGTGAGTTTTAGTTTGGTAGGGTGTTTTTTAATGTATACACTATTAACTTTGTGTGTGTGAATAAGTAGTTCCCTGCTGCCTGCCAAAGCAATCAACTTATACTCTGAAATATGATATTTTTACCTTTCATGCATTGTGTTTAACTACAGCTGTTATTATTGATTATAAAATGATCCAGCCACTACTTAAAGTGCAAAATGAAATAGACTTTAAGTAATGAACACTAATGCCTTGGAGACAGGTTGTGAATGGCTGACTTTAAGTTTTAATGAGTAAATGAACCACCGCATTGTTAAGAATTGCATTTCAGTGGTAAAGAAAGACATCCTTGTGTACAATTTATAAATGTAGATCAAATAGCTATGTTTGTAAAACATTTGGGGATCCTTTGGGTTGGAAGGCTAAATATAAGGATCTTATTATTGTATTGGGATACATTTAAGATATTTATGATTTCATATGTGAGGGCTATTATAGATCTATATAACAGAACCACCAACTTCAAATATATTCACTGCCTGATTTCATGCTTTTTCTTTCTCAGGAATTCCAAGATCATCTTCTAGCCAAGATGAAAGCACTGGAGGCTGTTGAGGAGAAAAATCTTTCCCTGCAAAATGAGATCAGTTTACTTAAAAGCAAGCTTGGAGGAGAAAAAGGGTAGGAACATTAACTAAGCAAGGGCTATTTAATGACTATGTACACTGCAGTTTTGTTGAACAAAACTTTTTAAACCTTCTTTGTAACTGCAGTCTGGGTTTTAGTGACTTGTATGGTCACCAAAGAACATGACCATCATCATAGCGCTTGGTCCTTCATAAAAGTGCTGCAGATATCAGAGACTGAATTCTCAGGAACAGAATGACATAGTTGTAGTGACACCATTTATTTAAATAAATGGCAGATGATATAGCACTTGTTTACACTGTTATATGAGGAACCATTAGAAGTGTAGGAGTGTAAGTGCACACATGCCCCTTGAGTAACTTCTCTAAAACTTATCTCTATAGAGTCACTTATATTTTGCCTAATCCTCCATCCTTTGATGATCTGGACATCAGCTATTACCTGCTTTCGGTTACCTTTGGTGCATTTTTATTTCAGGAGTACGTATGAGTCTGTGAGACAGACTTTGCATCTGGATCTAAACATTCCCAAATCTTCTGGACTGACCAGATCCAAAAATTTGATTTAAATCCTGTAGTAGGGCTTCCCCAGTCTGACTTTAAGGCCTTGCTGCTGCCTCAGTTTTCCCCTTCTTTCTCAGTTAAGAAAACTTCATGCTGCTGGTGTTTCCTCAATAACTCTTCTCTTTTGGGGAAGAGTAATGAAAAGTTCCAAACAGCACACTTCTTGGCTACCTTCTGTAATACTGACAGATTGCTTTGGTCTCAATGTGCTGTTTGTTTATTTAGAGCAGGGGTGGGCAAACTACGGCCTGCAGGCCACATCCGGCCCACGGGCCAATTCTGAGCGGCCTCCCGAGCTCCCAGCTGGGGAGGCTAGCTCCTCCCCTCTTCTCCGCTCTTCCTGCCCCCCACCGCTGCAGCCTCAGCGCACCGCGCAAGCAACGCTCTGAGGGGCAGGGCTGCACGGCAACATGTCTGGGTCCAGGCCAGACATGCTGCATGGTCTGATGGATCAGCGCACAGCATGTCTGGCTGCAGGTCAGACATGCTATTTTGAGTGGTGTGGTAAGGGGGCAGGGGGTTGGATAAGGGCCAGAGGCTCTCGGGGGGCGGGCAAGGGATGGGGAATGGGGGGGGAGGTTGGATAGGCCGTGGGAGTCCCAGGGGGCCTGTCAAGGGACGGGGTGTGTCTAGGGGTCAGGGCAGTCAGGGGACAGGGAGCAGGGGGCTTAGATGGGGGTGGGATCTTGGTGGGGATGGTTGGGGCAGAGGTCTCTGGAAGGGGCAGTCAGGGGACAAGAAGCTGGGGAGGTGGATGGGTCAGGGGGCCTGAAGGGGGCAATTATGGGGCAGGAAGTGGGAGGGGGACAGATAGGGGGTGGGGCCAGGCTGTTTTGGGAGGCACTGCCTTCCCTACCTGGCCCTCCATACAATTTTGAATCCTGATGTGATCCTCGGGCCAAAAAGTTTGCCCACCTCTGATTAGAGTATACTGTAGTAGAGTCAGTCAGCACATTTTACATCTTAAGCCCTGATGGAGCATGATGGATATTTTAATATCCGCCCACTTAATCCGCCCACTTAAGCTTTGTCTGGACAAAAGATTCCATTATACGGTTCTAAGTCTAATACTGTAACACCTCAGGCCTGTGGATATTATTCATGGCCCAGAGGTTTCTTTACTAGCTAACAGAATAAGAAGGGTGTCAGTCTTTGTGCAAGTTTTCTGTGAGCATTCTGGGCCAAATTCTGCTCTTAGTTGCGCCTGTGCAAGCCTCTGAGTAACCATACTGAAGGTATTGGAATTACTTTGGATTTACACCAGTATTGCTAAGATATAGATTGTAGATAATGAATTTCACTTTGAAACGCTTCCGTTTTATACATGGGCAGATGGTGTTTGTAAAATGAATGGCCTGAGCAAGTGTATCAACTTCCAGCCAAATGAAACCCAGGTGCCTTCCCTTTTAGGGAAGGGCAACCCTTTTCCTGAAACTGTAGCCTGAAAGCTCAAGTTACATCATGTCAGCCTCAGCTGGGTTGGCCTGAGCAAAAAGGTTTTTAGTGGGCTATTTATACACACACATTTTTTAATTCCTGTGTAGTTTTCAACAGAGGCTACCATACTGTAAGATTTCAGATTGAGATATTTGTTTTGAAACTTCTGTGTGTTGGAATGTCACATGGTTTCTAGAGCTACTTAAACAAATTCTGCTGTCTGTTACATTGGTGTAAATCTGGTGTAACCTGCTGATGTCAGTGGAGTTACTCAGGATTTACACTTGTTAAAAACGAGAAGAGAATTTTGCCCCACTGTCTTTAAGCTGATTGCTTCCTTGGGAGAGATGCATAAGGGCATATGCTGACTCATCCCTGCTGCATATTGCTGTGCTATATGTTAACATTTAGGGCTGGATTGTAGCTGTGATGCCACAGCTCTGCCCAAGGAGAAGCATCAGTGTGTGCCTCAGAGAGGCATAGTTTTTGCCTGGGCTACACAAAAGGGGTGAGCACCTTACGCCAGCTACTAGGTTAGTGTAAAATGTTCCCCACTTTCCCTCACTTCTTTTCCTCCTTGTACCCCTTTTTGGATGGGTGAATAACTGGTTTTTCTGTTTGCTGGCAGTTAACGAAAAATTAAGGTGTTGAGGGGAATCAGTTTAGGTTGAACCAAAGTTGAAACAAATGTGAAAAATGTCAACAAATCAAAAAAAATTATTTTGGGTCATGCAAAACTGTGACAGCTCCTGATTTACTCCAATGTATGTGAGAGCAGTGTGATGGAGTATTGGGAATATTTGTTGGTCCAGATGAGAATTCCATTTGGTTTATGGACATTGTTTGTAACTGTAACCATCAAAGCAAATGAGATAATCCATTATGTAGTAGGAACTTGACATGTAGTTGGGAAGCAATGTCTGGAAAAGTGTGACAGAGCAATGAAGGGCGATCAACACTGAATGGCTCTGCCTTGGTGAAACAATGAGGTTGCTACTGGCAGGACCAATGACTTTGAATGGACTCTCTACAAAGAAATCTGCATGGAGGGAAGGAGCTAGAATCCCTTCTTCTCCCCTCTTTGTCTAAAGCCAGGTGTAGGAAAGCTGCAGTTTTTCCACCTTACGAAACAGTGATAGAGTATTTTTTAAAGGTAGCTGCTTCCTAAACAGAGGAAGTCCTTTCACTGCCAGAAACAGATGACCCAAAAGGAGGAGTGGAACCAGGATGGACTTAGCTTCTCTTAAGGACTTGAACCAAACCCAAAAGGGGGTAGATGAGATTGGGAGGATTGTGACCAGGAGTTGTTGTTTTCCATGGGTCTGTAACTCTTTTGTGCTTTTTAAGAGTAAAGTCTGTGTGTGTTTAAGAAATTCCTTTGCTAAGCCTATTTCCTCCTTTACTGTCATGGTGTCCCTGAAGGGGTTAAGTGGAAACCAGAGCTCTCATTTCCATTCTTCATGGGAATGTGTCTATAGGTACATCTGCACTGCAATAAAATATCCATGTGGCAGGAAGACTCAGGGCACTGCTGCCCAAGAAGGGTGTCAAACACACGGTCTGCCCCTGGCAGTATGCATGAGAGGCCCAGAACTAGGCACAGTGGCCAGTCACTACCCAGACCCCAGGAGCTTAGCATCACATGGGATCCAGTGGTTGGATCCCATTACAACAGACTTGTGTCCACCAGAGAGTGAAACTGTGTCAGGTTGTGACAGTAAAATTGGCCCCAAGGTGTACTAGATATGTCAGATGTATGAGCATATTGCCCTGAATGAGAGGGTTGTGCTTCCTGGATGTTTTGGATAATTTATGTAACATTAAAGAGGATAATAAAAGTCAAGAAATATATTGGTACAGTAATCGAGTAGTAATCATCTTGAAAGGAGGACCAAGCTGGATGTTATTCAATTGGTTGATACTGAGGTTTCTTGTTCCTATATCAGATTCTGCCCCACTTTATATCCCATCCCATCCCCTGGAAGTAAATGAGGTTGTACAATATATACATTGGTCCTGAGCAGTGAATATGTTTTCCATGGACCCAATGCGTATGAACATAATTTCACTGTTTTTAATACAGAACGGAGGCAACCCATTTCCATTTGGCACCTAACCTGTCATATTCTGGTCACTCTCCTGTTACCTCAAATTCCATCATAGATGTCTCACCCCATCCTTCAGAGAACGTACTCTCAACACTATCACTTCAGCCTTCTTCTGCAGCACCCAGACTGGCCAAATCCACCAGAGCAGATCCGCCTACACAAAAGAGAGTTTTAGGTAAGCCCTCAAAAACTCTTCTATAACTCATATCTAGGACAGAAGATTGCAGCACTTTCTATGCTCTTACCACCAATATTTCAACTGTGCCACAAGATGATTTCTTACTGGGGTTGGAGTGATTGCTCTGCAGGCATTGCAGCCATTAGAACTTTCAAACTAAGCAGCCTGTATACCTGCCTCTGTGTGGGATTAATCAGCTGTTTTTGATTACAGTGGTGGCTGGCAGCATCTTGAAATTGTGGAGAGTATTACTATTTTATCTGAACTGGGTCCCTTTTTCCCCTGCCATTTCAATACAATTACATCCAAATTACAAAATATTTGTGGTTTTTGTTATTACATGGTTTAGTTTTGCCTGTGAAAACTAGAACAAGCTGTGTTTTAACAATGCTAAGAGAATTGTGCTATAGCCTTTAAAGAATTCATTCAAGAAAAGGTGGCTTGTTCAGCATAAACTGAAGGCAGTTTAGTCATAGGCAACTCTAGTTTTTATTATAAGAGAGGTGCTCTCTGCATTACAGTTAGAACCATATTTGGGAATCCAGTTACAACATGGTTGTTCCCAGGCATGTTATCACACACACTTTGGTTTTACCTGTGGTGACTAGAACAAGCCATGTTAGAATCATGTTAAAGGAATTGTAATATAGTCCTGCAAGTGTGGAGTAATACCATAGCTCTGTGAATGCAGTTATAACTAGAGCTGGTCAGAAATTGAAATTCGTATCCAGTGGGGAAATTCTGATATTTTGACATAGTTTTAGGCCTAAATTGGGACAAGAAGTTGAAATATTGATTTTTTTCATGGAACAACCAATTCTGTAAATATTAAGACGTTTCATTTTCACTGAAATGTTTGATAGTCCTGAATCTAAATATTTCATTTTGGTTTGTTGAACTGAACCAAAATATTTGTTTGGCTTGGTTTGACATTGAACTGCATCTAGCTGAGATGCCACAGTGCCTCCTAGGAGTTGTGATTCAGGTGCCTAATGTTTCCATTGTCCTCTATGGATCAGTGTCCTCAGCTAGACTACATCTCCCATGATGCCTCAAGATTGTAGGACTCCCATGCTGCCTGGTGACAGGTCAACAAGAAGAGAGAGAGCTGTGCATCAGGGGAGATGTAATCCAGCCAGGGTTCCTAGCCCACAGGAAAAAATGGGGGTATGAGGCAACTCCCTTGGGGCACTGTGGTAGTTTAAGCAGATGCAAATTAATGTCAGACTGACCTGATTTTGATTCAGGTTGAAATGTTTCAATTGACTTGAAATAAAAAAAAGTTTTGATTTTCCCAAAGAAAAAAATAAGAAGTTTCAGCAACTTCAAAATTTTTTGTGGAAAAAAATGTTTGATGAAAAATTCTGGATCAGCTCTATAACTCCTTGTCTGTTCTGGACTGGCCACCATGACAAATACTGATTCCAGATCCTCCACCTTCTCAGTGTATTTACTAGCTGCACGCATTATTACATGAACTGCAATATCTTACATTAGGTCAGATTGTGCGGTGTTCTTGCTCACATGGAGGGTCAAGGGAAGCACAAGAAGCCTCCCTCCACTAAGGTGGCTGCTCAAGAGAAGTACATAAAAATGGTCCCAGCTACGCTCATTCTCGTTGCCCCAAGGGAGGTAAGAGTAGGTAGGGAGGACCCAAGGCTGTGGCCCACCCCAGCCACCACATTAGGCTACGGAACGGAGCCAGCATGCTAGGGAAAGCAGTCTATGTCAGCCTAATGGTTGATTCAAATGATGCACCCCCTGTTCACAGAGTACAGAATGGGGGAAAACTGTGTCTGCCTCAGGGGCCCTGTCCCTCATCGTCCTCATGGCGGGTGCAACTCTGTATCCTCCCACACTTAGGGCTTGTGGCTAGATGCCTCATTTTAGGCTATGAATCCCATTGGATTTCAGTGGGATGTGGGTGTCTAACTCCCTTAGGCCCCTTTTAAAAGCCAACCCTTAGCCCACAGTATTCAGTAACACAGAAAAAGTCGCCACCAATGTGATCCAAGAAACAAACTGACTTATTAGCAGTGAATGTGTTATTCCTTGACTTTAGCAAAACTTTTGATACAGTCTCCACAGTATTCTTGCCAGCAAGTTAAAGAAGTATGGGCCAGATGAATGGACTATAAGGTGGGTAAAAAGCTGGCTAGATCATCAGGCTCAACGGGTAATGATCAATGGCTCTATGTCTAGTTGGCAGCTGGTATCAAGTGGAGTGCCCCAAAGGTCGGTCCTGGGGCTGCTTTTGTTCAATATCTTCATTAATGATCTGGAGGATGGCGTGGACTGCACCCTGAGCAAGTTTGCAGATGACACTAAACTGGGAAGAGTGGTAGAGATGCTGGAGAGTAGGGATAGGATCCAGAGGGACCTAGAAAATTAGAGGATTGGGTCAAAAGAAATCTGATGAGGTTCAACAAGGACTAGTGCAGAGTCTTGCACCTAGGACGGAAGAATCCCATGCACTGCTACAGACTAGGGACCAAATGGCCAGGCAGCAGTCCTGCCAAAAAGGACCTAGGGGTTACAGTGGACGAGAAGCTGGATATGAGTCAACAGTGTGCCCTTGTTGCCAAGAAGACTAATGGCATTTTGGATTGTATAAGTAGGGGCATTGCCAGCAGATCAAGGGACATGATCATTCCCCTCTATTCAGAATTAGTGAGGCCTCATCTGGAGTACTGTGTCCAGTTTTGGAGCCCACACTACAAGAAGGATGTGAAA
This sequence comes from Dermatemys mawii, assembly GCA_007922305.1. NCBI lineage: Eukaryota > Metazoa > Chordata > Testudines > Dermatemydidae > Dermatemys > Dermatemys mawii. Next base: position 26,482,887 of record ML677350.1, on the reverse strand, counting down.
AAAATGGAAAGAGGTCCAGCAGAGGGCAACGAAAATGACTAGGGGTCTGGAGCACATGACTTACGAGGAGAGGCTGAGGGAACTGGGAACGAGGGGGGATTTGATAGCTGCTTTCAACTACCTGAAAGGGGGTTCCAAAGAGGATGGATCTAGACTGTTCTCAGTGGTAGCAGATGACAGAACAAGGAATAATGGTCTCAAGTTGCAGTGGGGGAGGTTTAGGTTGGATATTAGGAAAAACTTTTTCACTAGGAGGGTGGAGAAGCACTGGAATGAGTTACCTAGGGAGGTGGTAGAATCTCCTTCCTTAGAGGTTTTTAAGGTAGGCTTGACAAAGCCCTGGGTGGGATGATTTAGTTAGGGATTGGTCCTGCCTTGAGCAGGGGGTTGGACTAGACCTCCTCAGGTCCCTTCCAACCCTGATATTCTGTGATTCTATGATTAACACATCACTAGAAGCCAGCTTCAACTCAGTCTGCTCATTCTGCTGGTGCCCATTCTGCTGCCACTCTGAATATTTGATCTAACAGAAACTCTAGCATGCACAGAGCGACAGAGTCCAACAACTCTCATAACTTCCTGATTATGGAGCTCATTGGCCTTTTCCCCATTTTCTGTCCGGCAAATCCCTGAACACCCTTCTTTTGTGTCTCCTAGTTAAACTGATCCTCTCCAAAATTCACACTCAGTTAAGCTGCACACCTGCTATGGCTTTCCTTTTAGGCCACTATGCTGTAGCTTTTACCCTCCTTATTACTCATGTTATTACACTTGCCAAGACAAGGAGACCCTGTTTCATTGCCCAATGATTGGAACTGCTGGTTCATCTGAACTCTACCACAGAGAACCTTAAGGGAGGGTGCTACAAAAAAGACATTGAAATGGAGGCCTGCACTGTGTCACTGCTTTGCTATAACGCACTGTAAGATGGAAAAAATAGAAACTCACACATCTTGTTTTTACAATCAGAAAATCCCATTGGAAAAAGCAAATCAGCATGCCTGATTGGAGCCAGCATTCCTCAGTGAGGAAGCTAAGTTGTGCAACATTTAGTCTTGCTGACACAGTAATTTTGCCAAATCAAGATGCGTTTGACTTTTAGCCATCTAAGGGACAGATCGCAGCACCTCCTGTCAGGTAATAAAAACCTTTAACTCCCATGGAAATCAATGCAAGTTGAGGCTGCTCAGCACCTGAAAGGATCCTCATAAGGATAGTCTACCTGGCAGGGCATTTCCCATCCATCCATTTGGGGTCCTGAACTCAAGGAGGTCTGAAAAGGAGCATTGAGTCATGAGCACTGACAGGATCAGGAGGGAGCTGTTTTTTTATGAGACGTCAGTAGCAGACCAGGGGATATCTTTGTGAGAGAGGGGTTCACCAGCAGCATTTACTTCTCTCCTGTCCTAGATCCTTAAGTCTCAGTGAGAGTGGGGGTGCACAGGTGGTCCATGGAGGCACATGTTTGGGCCTTTTGCACAGACAGCAGAAAGAAAAATCTAAAGAGGAGGAGAGAATATTATCACATTCATTCTGTAAGTGGAAGAGAGGCTCAATATGTTCAGTACCAACTCACAGCTGATGCTACACCTTACTGCAGCACTGAAATTGCAGAATGACATTTATACAGCTGGCGACATAATTTATTGTTTTTTAGCTACCCAAGGTAATTCCTCTAAGGTAATAAATCGACATGTCACTAACAAAATATTCACTTTGCCAGCTGTGCTCCATTTTATAGCCATAGGTTTAAAACTTCCTGAGAAGGGTTCATTGAGCACCATTTTCCATTAAAAACTCAAGGGAGGCTGGGGGGAGGAAATGAGATTATGCAATTTTTGTTACAAAACTAAAAGATAAGAAATATTGGGTTCTTTTTTATTTTGTTGTTTTGTATCTTTTACACCACTCCTTGTCTGTCTCTCTTGCTCGTTCAACAGCCCAGGGCAGCACTAAGACCGAGTCACCAAAGTGGTCCCGTTCTAGGTCTATTTCCCTCAGCCTTGATACGAATACATTAGGACAAGGTCAGGACTATTTCAGCTCTTTGTTTACTGCCCAACATCCTGGACCCTTGGAGAGACAGGGAAGGACACCGTCAGCAGCTGAAGACTACACCTCTTCTGCATCCAGGCACAGGTGCAGTGTTAACTTGTCAGATATCTAAAGACTTCATTTGTTTTAGCAGTAGGACTCTAATTGTATTTTTATGGGGAACTTCCCTTCAATTTCTTTCTGAAGGGCAGAGATGGTGTGCCTTTACAGCCCTCTGTAATATCTCCATCAGGTAAGCAGTAAGACAGCACTTGGTGAAAGGCCAAGCAATTAGCCATAAGACATGGAAGAATGTCAAAGGTTTGCTTAAGGTAAGTCACCAAAAGTGTAGAGGTCAGACTGAATCCTTCACAGGCAGTTACCCGAGAGATGGAATTCACTTTAGGTATCATGACCTACAGTTTTGAAAGCACATCTGCAGGACTCCTAGGGGGTCATCACACTCCAACCCTCCACCTGGTGATTTATTGGCATCAGCTAGAATCAGGACTCCTTGAAGCCTAGCTCAAATAGGAGGCTCCACCACGGGTCCAGATTGGTGAAATATCAGAGCTCCTGATTGTCTCACTCCCCCTACTTAAGCCCAGAGACACAGGAAGTCATCTGTACAACTGGGTTCCACCCTACTTTGGACTGCTCAGCCACTGCTGCCTGATTTTGTGTCATGGTACTCACCTCCTGGTTTCTTGACCCAGCGTGATGTCTTGTATCTTACTCATGGTTCCTGACCTCATCACCTGAGCTTTTGGTTCTGGCTGGTGTTGGGATCAGGCTCTATGCTAACCACTAGGCCCATCTGCCTACTTTACAGCCCTGATGTTGGGAGACTACAGCATTTATGTATCAGAGGGGTAACCGTGTTAGTCTGGACCTGCAAAAGCGACAAAAAAATACCTATGAAAAAATACCTTTGAAAGCCAGTTAGAAAGCTGAAATTGTTTCCAGAATTCTACAGCATATCCAGATCCTGAGATATGCCCCTCTGTTTGACTGGGCATAGTCAGGATAAGTCTAGCAAAACACAGAAAGATAAAGGAGAAGGTAATCTCTTATGAATTTCCTTGTATTATGAGAACTGTTCACCAGTGGGGGATTGTCACATCTCGTCTCACACAGAAAGCAAGAGAAGTCATTAGCTCTGCTAATTGTGGAAGATAAAGAGTAAAATGTGGTGACAGTTTGCTTCGTGTGTGGTTAAACTTGTTTAATGCATGAAATCGACACTTTTTTGAAATTCTCATTTGATTAATTACTGACCATCATGCCATTCAACTGCACCAGCACATCAAGACCCTTCTGAGCACACCCCCATTACATTTGAAAAATACACTCACTCTCAGTGCCCACCTGTATAATGGGGCTGCCTGCGCTAGCAAGGGATTAACTTGTTGACTCAAGAAGTCTCTACCAATTCCATGTTCCTATCAATTTGACGTTCCCATCAAATAAAATTACACTGCAATGCACAATCAACTCCAGCCTGTTGGTTTATAGTTGTATTATATAACATATTATAAATAGACATGAAATGGGGTGTATACACATTTCAGTAGTATTTCCGTATAGCTGTGTTTAGTAGTGTATATTTTTTGAGGGAAGGCACAATGTCAGTAACGTTTAGTACACAGAACTTTTGTAGAAGTTAGTGTTTTTGATAAACTAATATTTTAATCCTCAGTGTTATTTTCTAATATTTAATTCACTTTAAATTTATTTGCTGTGTGGTATGTGACAATGCTAAGATTGTAATTTTACAATTGCAATTATTACTAAATAAGGGAGCCGTGGAAGGTGAGAGTTGAGGTTGTGGTCTGAAGTGAGATTTTCTGGGTTTTTTTTTCATATGTAGAGTGAAGGTGGTAGTATGGTTAAACCAAAAAGTGTTAGAGTATAATGACAATAGTGGGCTAATGTTTGGAGATTGGGACTGTGTTGGATGTGAATGTTGTCTTAACTATTTCCTTGCTGTTCACACTTGAGAAATATTACCTCTAAATCAAGTTTGAGTGTGTTTTATTGAATGTAAGAAAAATGGAGTTGAAGCACTCTCCGCAATGTGACTCGTCAATATCTATTTTGCAGTAATTACATCTGCATATACTAATTAGGGCTGGAGTATATACCAAATCCAGATCACCAATCCTCTAACCTTTAAAGCAATTTGGATCTGAATCCAAACTTTATATCTCAGACCCATATTTGATACCAATATGTACAGGATATTTTACAATCCTAAACAAATTTCAGAATTTATACCAACTTCCAAGTCCATTTCTGCGCCGTCCCACACCTAGAACTAAATCCACTGGCAAATATATATATAGGCCTTCATTTGCATCCATGTGAATAAACCTTTCATCCTATATTTCTCCTGTCATAGTAATGGTACCAACATAAATCTTCCCTTTCAAACATTAGGACTTCTAGGCTTAGAAAAAGGTGTGATGTTTTCTATTAAAGGGACTCTGTTAAGTTAAATACACAAGGCTGAATTCTCCAGTGAGCTGGAATCTTTGTACTGGCATACCTACCAACTGTCCCATTTCCTATCCCCCTGCTTCTTCATTTTTTGCCATGCTTGTGTCAGAAAGGCCCCCCTCATCAGATTCTGACCCCACCCCAATCCCATGTCCCTTCCTACACCTCCAAGTCCATATTCAAGTCTTGTCTAGAAAAAAGTCTTCCTCAAGCACCTACCATGCACTGCCTGATTCCACATAATACCAACTGGTACCCATGTTCCTTATGATACTTTTTGCCCCTGCCCTCTGTTTCCAGATCCTACCCTTGACATCTGCCTTTCCAGTCCCCCATTTCTTAACATACCTCAAACACTCCCCCAGTCCACATGTCCCTCCTGATTCTGCTACCCAGCTTCATATTTCTGTCCCACTTCCAGCCTAGTCCAGATTGTCGCTCTGCTGCTGCCCTCCTCAAAACTCCTTTTTATTTACCTATTTATTTGTGTGTGTGTTTATTTTTTTATTTAGCTACCTCATATGTCCTAGTATCCAGGATTTTCTCTTCTTTCTTCTCATGGCCCAATTTCCTCCAATAGCAGCCTCTTTTTGATGGAATGGGCATCACTTCTAGCAAATTTTCTCATGGAAAGGCAATATGGCTTATCCTTTTTGTCTTCATGCTGATACTGAAGTCTTTTTGGCCACACAACTTGTCATCATCTACACCTGTGCCAGGTGTGAGAATACAGAGAACATCTTCCCATTCCGTGCTGGTACAGCACTTACCACAATGGTCCATAATTCGGGCTTCTAGGCCCTACAGTAATACAAATAATGATAAAATGACACCAGACCAGAAGGGCAACATTTTACACTTGCTTTGCATTAGTTTAAATCATGATTCACAGTGCAAGGTACCATAGGGAATCAGGCCATTTTTCCTATGGGAAGCTCCCTAAAGGATTCTCTCTGCTGATGGGAGGAGCAAACAGACTTGTGTGCTTGTTCTCTGCCCAGAGAGAGAAGGGACTCAGAGGGCCCAAAGATGCAGCAATGGGAGAGGAAGGGAGGGTTTCCTACATGTTGCATAGCACAGTGTTGTGCTCAGGAAGCATGTATTCTTAGTTCCTGTTGCGGGGAGATCTGGGACAGCTCCCCAACCCCTGTCATATCTGTCACTTGGTTCTGCAGACTGCAGGCAGCCTCGCTGTCATGTGCGATCATGACTCCCTACGATGCAGCATGAATGAATTTTCGTGTAGGTGGTTTTTGTCACTCATCAATTATTATTTTGCCACCTTACACAGAACCATGTCTATCTGTTCAGTAGAGCCAGGCTTGAAGACAAGCACAAACGCCTACATATTAGACTTATCAGCAAAACAGAAGAAGGCATGCAAAGCTAGGGCAAAGACATTACACAGACAAGACGTTACAACAAGGGCTAAACAATTAGCTAAATCACAGTGGATGTCACATGGAAAATTGGATTATTCCTTGGACTTCTTTCACAACTTGTCTGATAAGACAAGTAATGAGCATTGTAGTCCAGAACTGTGATTTAAAAAGAGCTTTCTTGACATGTGTGAGTTGCTTAGAAGAGGAATGCTCCAGAGATAAATTTGTTTTCCAGGGTTTGCCGAAGATAAAGTGTTCCTCTTCTCACTCAAGGAGTTCCTCTGCTTTCTGCAGATAAATCACAGACACTTAGTTGCTACATTTCTGAAACAAATGAGAGAGTAGGTCTTAATTGTTTTAACATGGTGTCTCTTGGACATTGGTTAATAATACAGCTTCCCTTTCCTCCAGAAAGGAAAATAAAAGTGAGGGACAGGTGGAAATCAAGAAAGGAGGAAGGAAAGGAGGGAGAAAATACATAGGGTGAAGTCAATGACTGAGATTTTTAGAACTGACTGTGGGATTTAGCCACATAACTCCCATGAATTTTAATGGCCAAATTGTGTGGTCAGCCTTAAAAATGTTAACCTACATACATTTACAAAATACAAATAGCAAACTGTGATAATGATTCATTTTTTCAAAAAGTACCAATTAATTTCCTATGGGAATGCGGCCCAAAAATATAAGATAGCTAGTATGTATTGATATATGTAAAGCATACTGGGTATTTCGGATGAAAGGATCTATGTAAAGTGCAGATTATTACTGTTGTAAATAGTCTGCATACAGTATGTTTATTATGCAGACATCAGGGCAGGCTGTTATAGTTAAAGGCATGTGTCTTTCATTTGTAAAATGCTTTTAAACCTTTGATTCTGCTTTTATTGTTTAGTGCTATTGGCAACTTAAAAATTGCAGAAGTTCATTCAGGTGGTCATTTTGTGAAGATCCTTAACTCTTCCCCTGATAAAGAGGAGGGCATTGGAGAGTATACACTTCAGCAAAATGTCAGAGGACATCCAGGAACTGTATTCAGATTCCCACCAAGGATCAGAATGAAGGCCAACTCTACTGTAACTGTGAGTACAGGAGAGGAATATACCAAATGAACTCAGAGGGGATAGCTAAGAATTTATCTTCTGTAACTCAGCTGCTCCATCCACAGTAACGCAAAGTCAAAATTTCAAACCTAAAATGCTTGAAGTCAGGCCCCAAAATCCTTATTTTCAGAAGTCTGAGCACTCACAAATCCCACTGAACTCAACGGGAGCTGCTAGAGCTCAGCGCCTTTGATTTAGGTGCTTAAATGTGGTTTAAGGAGCCCAACTTTCAAAAATTCTGCAGAAAGTTTGAAGATTCTGGCCTGATATCACAAAGAATTTTCCCTATTCCCTACTCTCCCCTCTAAACATTGCTTCTGTGAGAGCTCTCCATGCTGAAACACAATTTTCAGTACAAAGAGATTGGTCTGAACTGAAACCCTGGATCTGAAGGTCAATCCTTTAGAAATGCTGCTTGCAAAAGTAATTTAGGATCATTTTACACAAGAAAAATATTTTCAGTGTAGTTCCTGTTGCTGCTGCAATTGTGATCAAGGCCACAAATAGTGGGATAATCACATCCCATTTGCAGAGCATGATGTTGTTAACATCTTCTGTATAAAACTAAAGGAGAAAAAAATTACTGTTGCCCAACTGGAATTGCATGTTCCCGCATTGGGAGGCTCCAGAGTCAGTCGTGGACTGGGATTGGTCTATGTTGCAGGCCGATCAGAATACCCAGCATAAATAAAAAGAGAGACCAGCTATTGTTAATCTGACCCTCAGGAATATTGGCTAACACTCCCCCACGTCACCACCAGATTAGTGCCTGAAAAATATGCCCTCAGATTTATCTCCGTTAAACCACTAGAGCAGGTCTTGATGATAATATGTATAACCAAGCCTTGCTATGGATCTTGAAATGCAGTCTTTTCAGCTTTGATTTCATGGGTAAAAGCTTTGAGAAAGGGAAACCTGCTGCTTCTTACTGAGTCTACACACTTCATAAACATCCAAGGACCATCCTCTCTATAGCTGATTACTTTCTCTGGATTGTTGCAGGTATGGACAGCAGATGCTAAAGTGCTTCATAAACCTCCATCAGATTTCCTTTGGAAGGAGCAAGATAGGTTTAAAACAGGCCCAGAGTGCACTACCATTCTTTGTGAACCTAATGGTCAAGTGAGTGTTCTGATTCTTATGAGCTGTTTGTCATGTAATTAATAGAATTGCTAAATTCTTCTAATCATCCTTCTTAAAAAGATGGCTGGATATGAGGATAATTGTAAAGAGTAGCAGTGGCATGCAGAGTTTTGACAAGCAAATAACCCAAGAAAGTGCCAATGAGCAGGTGTACTGGTGTGGAGTCTTGAAGCTTAACAAATCCAACGTTCCAGGCACATTGAATACTTGCGCTTTGCAAGTGGGACTGGACAAAGGCTTTCCTGCAGTGTCACCCACTCCATACCTTTTTGGAGTGTGGACTTGCCTATATAGTGCTAGATCTTGTTGACAGTAATGGGTCTGTTCATGTGCTTAAAGGTAAATGAACTTTAGTGCTTAGCTGGATCAGGACCACAGTATTGAGCACTTTGCAGGATCGAGCCCATGAGCCCTATCTGAGCAAATCACATGAATCATGGCTATGAGCCTTGCTCGAGTTTACAAGTTACTGAGACCCTGAGGACTACAGAAAGGGGCTGGATAGACAGCCTTGCAGTATGAAGGTTTCCTATGCAAAGAACAGGTACAACATGGGCCTCAGCAGTACAAGTTTTCTTCAGATCTCCTTGCCAGAATGCTTTTTTGGCCATTTCTAGCCTGAGCCAGACTTGAACCAGTGACCTGGAAGACCAATTTCCTCAACCATCCAAACTATCCAGTCTCCCTTATACAGTATTAATCTAATTTACTTGATACAACCTGTTTTTTATTCAAAATTTTATACCTGTTTTCCCCTCTCTTCTTCTTTAGCTTAGCCAAACTTGCTATTGCATTGGTAACATGTCTGTTTAATTTAAGTCAAGCAGTTGAATTGCAAAGCTGCTACATTATGAATCCACTGTATAATTTTAAGAACTGAATATGGATTTTAAAGATCAAATGCAATGGCTGTGATCTGATTCCTTGCCGTTATTCTCTGGTTCACACCTTTTAATATAGTTAGCTCAAAAATATATTAGAACTTTTACCTCCCATGCCTCCTCACCCTCCCATTTCTCCCCTCGCCCCCCTCCCTCCACACATACACACACACACACAGACTATTCCTTATGTAACAGAAACAATAAACTTGATGGTTAAATGAAGTAATTGAATGAGTAACAATTTTTTTCTGCAGGCCGTTGCTTGGTACACACCTATTCACTGGAACAGAAAGCAGGGATGGGAAGAGCAAGAAGATGATGAATACCTTAAGAGCAGCAAAAAGCTACCTATGCCAACAAAAATGCAAAGAGACGAATGGGAAAAGGAACCAGAGTCTGTGATAATTGATAGAGAACAGGAAGGGGCTGTCCAAGGTCAAACAGAGGAAAGAGAACCGGTTTTCATTGAAAGGTAACCATCCATCTATTGACTATACTCCATGATTATAATATAGCACTATTCCTGGCTGGCTGTGGAAGCAAAGTTTTTGAAATGAGCATCTTGCAAAGAAACTGTTTTTTCTAGGATTGGGCAAAATGGGCAGGATAAAATAAGAACTAACCCAAACCTTCATACAAAATCCAAACCAAACTTTGTTTTAGAGTCCATGCAAGAGAGCAATAGTTTCAGTCAATGAAGTAATGGGACATTTTTCAAGAAAACCTGACTTCATTATATATTATTCTCTCTCTGAGCACCCAAAAGTGTGCCAGGCAACATCCAGACAGAAAAGACACATTCACTGCCTCAAAGAGCTTATAGTCTAAAAGTTGTGATGGTCACAGAATTATTCACACTAGTTTGTGAAAAGGGTGTATCTAAAACTCATAGTTTCCTGCTCCAACCCAGTGCATCTAAACCTACGCCATAGAGTATTTTGAAGGGGGAAAGCAGCGTAGGCAATTTTTGTTTATGTCACCTCTAGAGATTTGGTTGTTGGATCCTTGCAACGTACTCATTAAAGAATGGGGACATGTTCAATATATTTGAAATGTTTTGAAATTCAAAGGATAAGGGTTAAATGTGTTCTACTTTACATGTGCCAGTTGCAAATTTCAGTGGTAATAATTTAACCACACCTGGGCAGATTTTTTAATGAGGACAGTAAAAGGCCCCTCTCTGACCCTGGGAAGGCTAAATTTCAACCTTCTGCTTCAAGGGGTTGCTAGAGCTGTTCAAAAGACAGTTCAGGAAAAAGAAACAAAAACAAAAAAAACAAATTAACGTTGGCATAACTAACTAGTGTTCACTATCCTTGTTCTTGGAAATAGTTGAACATGTTTTGCTTAAGTTCCAAATAAATTCAATCTGAATCAAAGAGTCAGTATGGAAAATTTCAGCCCAAAGGGTTAAAGTTTGGCAAAATTATAAACAATTGTAAATAAGGGATTATAATAGAGTGTTAGGCAGTCTTAACATAGGTGCTGCTACTGCTCTACCTATAATACAAGTTATATAAAATATGTGTACTATACATATTGTGGCAAATTTGCCTGTACTATTATGATGGGTCCCACGCTTTCTCTTCTTGTGGAGGGTTCAGGGCACCATTTCTTGCCCCTGAACAGGGTATTAACTACCCCACTAGTATCCTAGAGTAGGGGAGTGGAGAGGGAGGGACCCAGGCCCACCCTCTGCTCCTGGTCCCAGCCCAGGGGCCCTGAGGATAGCAGTAAGTTACTTGAATTAGCTATTCCTTCCCCTGGGCTACTTCCCTCTCCTACCCTTCAGCTTGTGGGACCTCCTGTTCTCTCTCTTGCACAAGCCAGGTATCCCTTTACCTGTGGTCTGGGTCTTCTTAGCTCACCACAGCACTTCTTTATGCTATGCTATGCTATGCTATGCTCTGCTCTGCTCTGCTCTGCTCTGCTCTGCTCCAACCTCCTTCCACTGACTGATTGGAGCAGGGGGTTTTTTATCATGTGCCTGGCTTCAGTTACTCTAATTGGCTTCAGGTGCCTTAATTGGCTCCAGGTGCTCCAACCAACTTTAGTAAACTTGCTTCCCTCTACAGGGAATAAGGCTTCCCTCTAACACTCTCCTGCTGTCCTCTGGCCATGCTGTATCACAATGTATATGAAGATATGTACAATATACAGAATATAATCATTTGTATTTTGGTTTACAGAGAAAAAAAGATCCCAGCAACTCTGTTCCCTACTCAGAATTCTTGGTGCCGAAGTCCAGCCGCTCCCACACACCCTCACTTTTCTCTGCTCAGACCATTAACCATGGGTAATGATGGCAGCAGTCTATGCAGGCAGTCCAGGTGTCAGTCAGCAAAACCTGACCCAGCACCAGGTGAGTTAGAGAGCAGTGCTCATAGAAAGTTCAAGATGCAAGATATTGTTTTCAATAGGCAGAAATGTTCTGAAATTTGCTGGAAGGATTTCCAAAGGATCAGTAGTTCTTCAATAGTAATGTGTATGTGCTATCACTCATCTCATACACTTATCCTGCATGAATAGGTTTTAAAAATAAGTGTTATGTGAGTTTGTTGTTTTTTGATATGAGGAGTTTGCAGTTAAGATTGACTCTTTATAGAAAATCATAATACCAAGATTCAGTGAGAGAGAGACATTTGTATTGACTATGAGTTGTTAATTAGGCATTGGTGAGTATCCTGTGTTAAACTCTGGTTTTTCAAACCCAGGAAGTTATTGACAGACCGGAAGGGATTCAGACAAGAGCGCCAAAATAATTAAGAGTATGACGAGATTGATTTACGAGGAAAGATTAAGGAGTTTGTCACAGTTCAGGGCAACTGCATCTGTATTTCCCCCATTGTAGTCCAGCAAGGGCATCCACTCTTAGGTTTCTGGCCTTTCCAGCCATCACATCTCTTAAGTAGGGACATACCTTTCTCTCTCCTCCTCTCCTGATTGGGGTTTTCAGGCTGCATAGTTTCCTGCCTACACTGTGAATAGCCCAGCTAGTCAGCACGCCTGCTTTGCCTTTTCCTCAGAGGCTATGAACAGCATAATGGCCCACCATTAAGTTACCACACAGCTCTTTCTAAGCAAGCACATTTATTCTTAAGGTAAAAACATTCCACATAAAAGATATTAAAAACAAAAGAACCTATATGCATTTTAATAAGTTTATAAGAGATCACCCCTCACTCCAACAAGGGCTCTGTCAGGTAACAGTTGTTCAAACCCCAGACAGGGATTTTTCTGTTGTTACACATTCATAACTACCTTGGCTCAGAACAAGGACTCCCATGAATAGGTCAAGTCTTTCCAACTATTCCCAGGAAGGATTTGGGCCTACCTTTCAGACAGATGGTCCTGTCTATTTGCTGGATCAGAAAGCAGACCCTGAGTCTTTGTCTGCTGGTCTCTAGAGTATGCAGTTTGAATCAGTATATGCAAGTCTGTCCAGGTGGTGGTACCTCTTTAGAGCTGTTGCACCCTGAGTGAATTTGCCTAATCACTCTGCCCACTCCCACAGTTCTTAATTCCAGGAGGGCTGTGGTCAGCCTCCCCTATTGAATTACATACACTCCATGGCCCACAGTGATACAAAAAATGAATGCAGTAAGATCTTCCAGAGATATTGCAGAAAACTCCCATATCTGTCACAGACGTAAATATGTTTGACAACCAAGGGCCAGACATGATAACTGCCAAATGTTTGGAAAGATAAAAATACCAAGGAGGGAGAAGAAGTGTCTGACATGGTCCCAGATAATATAACTAGGAGGAATGGGACCAAACTGAGCACAGGAAGTTCTGGGCTGAATATTTCTTACCAATGAGCTCTCATAGTCTGTAATATAGTCTCCCAGTAGTAGTGGTGAAGGTTTCACCTGAGATTTTTAAAGCCATTGTGTTAGGATGCTGAATAAACACAGAACAATACTATGGTCCCTGCTCCAAAGAGCCTACAGTCTAGAGGTTTTCATTATACATATAAACATCTGGTGCTTTTAAAAAATCCAGCGAAGTTCTTGGCCTCAATTTTATCTTAACAATGAGTTCCACAGGCTAATTGTGTTTATAAAAACCACGAGCAATTTGAGGCAGTCTCTTTATTGTATATATGTAATATGCCTAGTACAAATGGACCCTGATCCTAGATGCTACTGTACTAGGGATACAATAATAATGTATAAAAATGTATTTTCTTTTATAAGTTTCAAATTTGTTGCCTTGCAGTTTCCTTGAATGTCTCCTTGTACTTGTTTTGGAGGAAGGGTAAAAAGGAATGTCAAGTTTCCCTTCTATATACCATTCATTATTTTGTATACATCCATTGTGTCCCCTCCCCTCTTCCTCATCTCTTCTCTAAATTCAAGTCTTTTCAGTCTCTCTTCCCATGGAAGTTTTTTCCATACAGCTAATACTTTTTGTCACCAATCTCTGAATGACTTCTATATCTGCTACCTCCTTTGTGAGATATTTATAATAATAATAATAATAATTAATAATAGCACAGTATTCCAGGGGAAGGTGTACCATAGAGTTGCACAGTGACATTATAATATTTCTGTGTTATCTTGCATCCTATTTCTTAGGCAACCTAACATTTTCCCTTTTTGACTGACACTGCACATGGAACAGAGGTTTCATTGAGCTGTTCACAATGACATCCAGGTCTTGTTCCTGAGTGGTTATGGTTAATTTACCATATAGTAAGGCATATGAATAGTTATTCCTTTCAATGTTCATTTATCAGCATCAAATATGAGCAGCCATCATGCTGTCCATTCACCTAGCTTTGTTAGCTCCTTCTGAAGTGCCTCACAGTTTTCTGTAACATTGACCCACCTAAATAATTTTGTGTCAACTGCAAATGTTTTCACTTCAACTCTAACTTGCTTTATTTGCCTGAGGAGTAATGTATTTCCTGCTTATATTGTTGATCTGCCTAATTATATTCCTCTACACTTGATACACTAAGTGTCCCCTCTTTCCCTTCAGCATGGTGAAGCAACTACTGACACAGTTCACAAGTTCCAAAGGGACTTTCTTCATATTTCAATTTTGTCACAGTTCAATGTATCTCCCTAGTTCCCCAGCAAAGTGCCACACTGGTTCCTTATTTTGTTGTTGCTGCTGCTGAATTTCACTCTGAATCAAAATATTAAGCTGTGAACTTTTCAATGGGTTTACAAATGGCCCAGGCATTCATTGAAAAGTAAGCACTTTGACGTCTCAGCCAAACACAACAGGTTTTGTCAATCAGAATTTTTTCGCGTCTCCAGTTGCTGAGAAACACTAATTAAACATTCAGTGGCAAATGGAGAAGAAGGGGGAGGGAGCGAGGGAAGAGTGAGTATTTAGCACCCATTTTCTCTAAAAGGGAGCCATGCATTGCCCACACCCCTCATCTGTATACAGTAAAGCAGGATCATTTTTTTTATTCCCTCTTATTTTCCCCCTTCTGTCTTCTGTCACAAACTCATGGGGCTCAGTTCTCCACACCTCACTCACTTGGAGGAGCACTTACTTTCATGAGCTGTCCCAGTGACTTTTGGCGTCAGTGGGACTGCCCATGGAAGTTCTAGTTAAAATAAGTAATGGATGCAGAATCATACCCATATCTTTTATTGTAGGGTGCTGGCATATGACAGACAGGGCAGTGTGATAAAATGTGCCTTGTAAATGAGGTTATATAAACACACTGTTGCACTTTTGGAATAAACCATACTAGGGGCATATATATAATGACAGTGTGAAGGTTAAACAAGTGATTATGGCAACAGCATAGGGAAAGAAACAATTGTTTTCTCAGACAGATCAACTAACTGCACCAGATCAATCAAACATTCTTGTCAGCATCAGGTCACAAAGTACAGCACCCCGATTTCTCTAAAATGCTGTCATTCAATATGACTGACAGCCACGCTGCACCTTAACTTCTGTTTTGAAAGCCTGCCTTCTCTGTCCTCTCTAATTCCTTGAGGACAAACTTCCAACCTTCAAAACTGTAAACTGCCTCTTCAGATGAAGTAGTACAAAAACCGTCCCACCCTCATTCAAGGCAATCACCCAGAATTCAAACACACAATCTCACTGTGGTGCTGAGGAAGGCAAAGGCCCACAAATGTTAAAATAGCCACTCTGAAAGCACGTTATAAAAAAAATGCAGTTTCATTTATTAGATACTTGGGGGATGGGGGGAGCTGTACAGCTAGTTTGCAAATGCAATAGAATCCTGATTTTCTAAATCCCACTATCTCAACTTCATTATCTAATGATCTGTTGGTGTGTCTACCTGCCTGCCAAGCAAATTGTCAGTCTGTCCGTTTTTAAAATGTCCAGTCTGTTTATTACTTACTGCTTATAAGGGACCGCAACCATTTGTACTTATGTGTTCTTGATGTGCCAGAAAAAGCAGGGTCCTTTGATCCTATCATGAAAACTCAAGGTAGAGGAAAGCCTTGGAAAAATTCTGAAAATTCTGAACATTAAGTATGGCATTAGAAGTTCAAAAATACAGAAATTAAGAAAAAATGCAGAGACTTTGGGGCAGTTCCTCAGCTGACATAAATCAGCATAGCTCTGTTCTAGGTCTGTGATTCCTCCCCAGGATCAAAGAACATACAATTATGAATAGTAAATGATGCTGAGAACGATTCAGAGATTTATCTTTGGTTTTGATGAGAGAGAAGAAGGGAGCTGCTCTTCCAGGACCCCTGCTTAAAATGAAAGCACTTCAGTTTTGCTTGAAGCTGAGTGGTCAGGAACTAGCAATCATGTCTTAAAAAGACATGGAACAAAGTGGCTGAATTTGTGCAGGAACAGATGAGAGCAGCTGATGAGGTTGCTAGGCTATGCCATACGATGAAATGTCTAGAATGTCCTGTCACATGAGCCCATTTAGAATGACAATAAAACAGGCTTCTTGGTATTTATTGGTGTCACTTGCCTAGTAAAAAGTTGTCACTATTCTGGGATTTGGCACTCACATACTCTGTCTCCTGCTGACAGAGAGATCTCGAGAGTGCTTCTCTCAGGTGAACATATTGAAACAGACTGGTCCACTATATGTATTAGAGGAGCATCTGAACAAATGGCACACTCATTGCCCTTTACTGCTCTTACAAGTTGATCTCTATGTTGAAGCTCTGTTTGTAAGTATAAGGTTTGCCTCTGAAAAGCAATTCTGTTCCTGGGTAACTTGTCAGTGCAACCTGATACTTGAGATACCATGAGTAGGGATGGCTCAGTATAATGTATTTTCCTGCTTTCTGATATAGCATGCCAACTGTGACCAAAGCATACCATGGAGTTATGAAATAAAATCCACAAAACTCTGCTCTCAGATAAGAAGAAAGTGCCACTTTAAGCGATCAGACTTACAAGTGTTGTGCATGTCTTGCAGAAACATGGGATCATTAAAAAGCTGATTCTATGGAGAGAAAGCATGGGTATTGTCAGGCTCTGAGATCAGCCTTAGACCAAAGACTGAGGGGACACACGAAATTCAGGTTGACACTTCAGCTAAATAAAGTGAAAAACTTGCTTCTTCCTACCAGACCCAGTTTCTGATAGGGAATGTGCGGAGGATTGTAGATTGCAACAACAGTGAGCAAGGACACTGTCATCTCTGTGACGAGACAGTTGGGGAAATAGTCCGACATGGATACAGAAAGAGCGTGAACTAGCGTGAATATGACAGTGAGGAGGAAAATGACACTATCTCCACATTAGTTTCTGCACATTCAAAAGCGGTGAAGCATTTGGAAAAAAAATGTATGGCAGAGTGACTGCAGTCCTGCCTAGCATCGGATACTCCCACAAACTCTTCACACACAGTCTTCAAGAGATGATTTGATACTTTATTATAATAACTGGGGAAAAAACACTTTTGACTGACTTTTTCTCTCAAAAATAAACTGTTGTATTTTCAAGGTATAAAGGGCATTTAGCCCAGGGGAACTGAGTGCCAAACAGCCATTTATGCCTTTGAAAATCTCTCCCTCCACAAACATTTTTCAGTGCACAGGCTGAACTGATTGTATGAAATGTATAAAGTCAGAGTGTATAATCCAGATGCACTGCATTTATTTTATGTTAAGTGAAATCTATTTCAATTTATTTTTAATTGGCTCCCTGATTAACAAACACATCTGGTATCATGCAATAAGGATGCTACTCTCCTACACAAACAGGGAGCAACAAGCAGAAAACAAATCATGCTCTATCATTCCTTTGAATGTACTTTTTTTCTCAAATTTTCAAAGGACTGTGTTTGAACCTCCCCTCTGCCCCCATCTTGAATTACTCTCATGTATAAAAATGACCACTCCAACCCAACAAAGCAACATACATTCACCCAACTAAGCCCTCTTACTAGTTAGCTCTCTTTAACTTCAGATTCCTCCAGCTCTGCTTCCTTTTGACCAACTAGAAATCAGAGGATATGTTCTGGATTTTGGGCAGAACATTCTCTTGACAGGCTGGGGTCTGTGGATGGGAAGGAAATGGCCAGACCAAGGTGAGAGGGGCAGGCTCGGGCAAGACTGGAGATATACCCATCATCCACCCTTTGGCCCAGCAGAACTTCTTCAAAATGGTGCTCATTCTGTATTAACCTTTTCACAGGCCCCTCCCACACCAGGGACCCCCAGGGGTTTCTCTGGTAGGTCATTTTGACTATAAGAAGAAAGGGCAGGCAGCCTCAAGGATCCTGACCTACAGTGGGAGTACGGGACCTTGCGTGGATGACCGAGGTCACATGCAGATATTTGGGGCAGCTATTCTGAAGGAGGCACATTCCTGCTTTGCCCCTTTCTCCCACTGGGAAATTCTCCACATGAACATTCTCAGAAATTTGGAGTAAAAAGTGGCTTTTACTATGCGAGGGGGCAATGGGAGGGGCCTAAATACATGTCAAAGTCTATTATGCAAATATTCCACCCTTCCTTTCTAAAAATAGCTTTTATCATGCATACAAACTCCCAACCAGTGTTTAAACATTGTAACAGACGTAATAATGAAATAACCACTTCCCATTATCGATGGATCGATACAGCTCTCTTTTCAGGAAAAGATTTGTTGGCCTTCATTACTCTGTTAAGTCTGTTGCAACTCCAAATTACCTCCATCCCGCATGGATTTAATATTTCTCTCACTTCTACTATCATCAAGTATTGGAAGCAGGAATACAAAAAGACCAAAAAGCAAAGGTGAAAATGTCATTTATTATAGAGAATTCAATACCACCTCCTCTTAACACTTCTGCACTACTGTGTGTCATGGGTCTCTTATCTTGGCTATTTGGTTCTGTTGACTAAAGATATAGGCAATTGTTTGACTATTCTCGCAGTTCGCTCTTTCATATGTTCACGAGATGAAATAATTGAACTTAGCCAAATGTATTGTCTAAAGACAAAATAGTACAATAAGAAAAGGAGACATACGCACCCTCTTTTGGGGAAGCAGATTCTCACAGCATGTTCACCTAGCACAGAAGGTGTTCTTCAAAGATATGCATTTTAACTAGTAATTTGTATGATGATTTTACAAGTTAAAAAACTCTTTATGCATCACTAAAATTGAACCCACTAGTTCCTACCAATCCTCGGCTTGTTGTTCTGTACCTTCCTTAGTTTTGTTTTGGATACTAGCATTCAGGTCCATGAAGATACCTTCCCGGCTTGTACTGGGGCAGAACCTTAATGTATTTTACCTTTGACGAATGTCCTATTTTCTAATGTCAAAGCTGACTGCAGCTTTGCAAAGAGTTCTGGGTTTTTGGACTTGGGGCAACAGAGTGGTGGGAAGAGCATAATACATTCAGCTAACATAACTTCCCAACAAGTGTGTGTATATATATATATATATATATATATATATATATATATATGTATGTATGTATAGATGTAACGTATATTATATTATCATTCCAATAATACCTACTAGGTAACAGTCCAGACTGTGTTTCACATTTGGGTCTTGGCAAATACACTCAACTGTTGAGAGTCCAGCATAACAAAGGCAGTTCTCACTATGTGTGGGTGAATGGGTTCAGATAAAGACTTCCCCCCTGTCCTCTCAAATCTTTGCAAACAAATTGAAATTAGCCTTTTTTTTTAGTTTTAAAACAGATCAGTAAACTTTCTCATAATTATTCATTTTCTCCCATTTCTTTACTTTTGGTTTCTGACCAGAAACAGACATAAATACCAAAATACCATGGGTGAAACCTTGATCTTACTGATATCAATGTCAAAGCTCCCATTGACTTCCATGGGGTCAGGATTTTGGCCTATAGAAAGAGCTGTTCTCACAAGTTTTTCTGTTCACTTTTGCAAACTCAAAAGGGCTGGACAGTTTAGATAAGCATGACCAAGGCTCTAAATCATTTAAAGTTTTCACCAGCTTCTTGGGAAATTGAGTTACCTGCATCTTAGTGACAACCAAGAAGGTCTAGGTGACCATGGATTTATCATAATATGCTTTTTCTTTAAAACTTTTTCCATAAACTGAGAGGAAAATGAGGATTTTTGTTGTTGACGTTATTACCTCTGAGATTTATTTTCCTTTTAAAACCAATGTATGGAAATTATTTTTGTTTCCACCAACAGGCACTCTGTATGCAGGAACCAGCCGGGGCAGAAACACAGCTACAAGAAGTTTTAATGGAAAAAGTAGAAGGCTGACCCGGTCAGCAGGGGTGAGTAGAGACTAAGACAAATTCCATTTTCAATAAAGCAAGAACAGTGGGGCTCAGATAAAGAAAAGGAAACAAAAAAGTTAATTTTGTTGAAAATTCTTCTCATTATTTGTGTTCGAATAGAGAGGCCTACATCAGAACCAGTCATTCAAGACTCAGATCTGAGACTATTGAAACAATGCAACTTGATTGCATCTATCTAATGCAGGGGGTCTCTATCTATATCAAACTGGGGGTTATTGTAGGGGGGTCACGAACCTCAACCCCAAACCCCGCTTTACCTCCAGCATTTATAATAGTGTTAAATATATAAAAAAGTGTTTTTAATTTACAAGGAGGTTGCACTCAAAGGCTTACTATGTGACAGGGATCACCAGTACAGAAGTTTAAGAATCACTGATCTAATGTGACCATTACAAACACTACTGTATTGGTAAGAAGTTCACATTCACAGTTTGAGAGAATGGGACTGATTCTCATTTACAATGAGGCCCTTTACACTGTTCTGGTAGGGTAAAGAGGCCTTGAAGTGGGTGTACATTTTCACCCACTTTAAGATCTCTTTATACTTATGCTATCCTGTAGACGAACAATCAAGACCCACAATCAAGCCCTATATAATGGGCCCATCCCAGGCCCCTACATTTGTAAATCCCCAAAATAGGAGAACATTGGGCTCTCAATCCAAACTTCCTGGCTTGGATTCATCTCTATTTTTTTCAAAAGAACAGTTCCACGCTTTTTTGTAATGTAGAATACTTTCTCTTAACTAATTGATACGCAAATGCAGGAGATACGTAGGGAAAAGCTAAACATTGCTTTGGTATCAGACCCACATTTCTTAAGACCCGAGTCAAAGCTCATTGAAGTCTATGGGATTTGACTATTAATGAATACTGAACTATATATATGATTATGACTATAGACCTATAGAATATATATTATTATAACTCTATTCTGGTTAATGTTTTGCAAAGTGTTATTTGCATTTATGCATCTGTAAAAATGTTTATCATCAACAACCAGTCTATGTACCCTAGACTGAAATAAAAAAGAAATCCTGGATGCATTTTTTAAAAATTGGATGTTCTTAATTGTTAATTAACAGTTAATTAACAAGCAATTAATGGTTCTTCCACTAGGTACAGGCCTATGTAAATAAACATATAAATGTCTTAGTTTTCCCTTCTGTAAAATGGTGGCAATAAAGCATATCTCAAAAAGGTGGTGTGATGCTTGATATACCAGGGTTTGTAAAAGTGCTTTCAAATCCTCAGATGAAAGGCACTTTAGAAGTGCAAAGTATTTAGCATTAGTAACACTAGATAAAATGCCTTTTTGAGTATGAATCATGCTTTTGCCAAGAAACTACTTGAATTAAAAGAAGCCGATCATCCAGAAAGACTGTTTCCAAACATCTGTGTGTCTAACTTCTTGGTTTTCTAAGTAGCATTCAGGGTTTAGCTGAGCAATTCAATTTTACTGTCACAGTTAAAAATAACCCTATGTGATGTTTTGGAAATCTAGGGGTCTCTTTATTTTCAGCCAGAGATATGAGACCTGATTCTTATTTATACTGAAAGCCCATTACACAGACAGATCCTTAGGGTATGTCTTCACTGCAGAGTTAACCTAGGCTTTTGTTCCTAGTTCCCTTCTTGTCCACACACAAAAGCCTTTTATGTTTGTTGGTGCTTTCAACCAGGGCTGCTTGGGCTATAGGCCAAAGCCAGAGTGAGCCTTTCATTTGGGCTGGGAACCCACCTGCTTTGCAGTCAGGATACCAGCTTAGCCTCTTGAATGTTGATAATCCTCCACTGCCTTCCCAAGAGGACTGGCAAGTTCTCTCATAGTTCACTAGGAAAGAATCCTAGAGTGGTTCAACTTACTGCAGCACCGAAAGCCATGTGATATGCTCCTAGAAGTCATAGTGATGCACATGGGAGAGTGCAGTACCACTGAGGACACAATAACTTGGCTTTGCCGTGTGGGAGGCTCACTCCTGCGTTAAGCTAATCTAGGTGTTGATCACTTATGGTCGAGGCGCCGGAACAATTTGTATAGTGGGGGTGCTGTGAAATGTCAAACCAAACTAAACCCTGTGTATGGTGGAAACCTCTTCAAGTCAGGGGGTGCAACAGCACCTCCACCACCCCTAGTTCCAGCACCTATGCTTGTGGTAGTGCAGTGAAAACGTATCTTTAGAGTAAATAAAAATGAGGCCCATACTCTCCCAGGTGCATGTGCAGGTACAGTGGTGATGTCATCAGTTAGCTAGGAAATTCTGAGAGGCACTGAAGATTCAGCTCTTCCAGCATAACCTTCAATGGAGGCACAAAATTCAGAAGCCCTAGAGAGTTTATCCCATTTAAGAGACCTTTCTACACAGGGAAATTTACAAGTATAATTATACTGCTATAGTTACACCCGAGAAACTCTCCATGTGGAGACTTTTATTGAGGGATAAGAGTGCCTTTTTCTGCCTTTAGCTTATACCAGTTCCAACGTGACATCAGCTAAACTGGGAATTCTTCTTCTTGAATAAAAATGTCCAGCTAGGGAGTTACACTGGTATCGCTTTAGCCATTTAAAGATAACAGCATAATTAGAAATTATAAATAACGATAAATTTCCCAGCCTAGACAAGCTCCCAAAGTCCCTTAGAAAATCTTTGAAAGTATACATCTTGTGTTACGTATTCATTTTTGAAAACCTTCTCTCACTGGGGGCTAGGTGACTCAAGTGATTTGCTAACAACACATAGAGCCTTTCATCTCTTGATTACCAGTTCAAATCCAGCCCAGGCTGACAGTGAGTGACTATGTGATGACTCTATTCAAATGAACTGACAGTCTGTTTCCAATGTACAGTTGTCCCTCCTGCAACAAACTAGCCTCCTTTGTTTGCTATTTCAGTAGACAGACTAAAGACAGAATGGGATAGACTGTGAATTGCTGTACCCCTTGGCCGCTAGAAGAGGCTCCTCAAAGGCAAGATAGAAGCCCATTGTTGGGATGGAGTGGACAAGCTTCCATTGACATCACCTTTTAATAGCCATAAATTCACTAAGAAAGAAAATGCAGAGATCAGGATCCCATCTGCCTGCCTAATTCTGCCCAGTTCACAAAGAATTGTTCACGTTACTTTGTGTTACAATTTTACTTTTCTTTAGGAGGAGGAAATGCAAATCTAATGAACGATAGGATGTCCCAGGGTGTGGGGTCCAGTCATCAGCTCTTAAGAGAGAAAGAGAGAGACTGCAACTTGTAAGGAATCTTGTTGATTTTGGAAAGGATGTGATCACTGGGAAGGACTTCAGATTAACTTCTTCTCCAGGCAGGAGCAGAGGCAATGGTATGGTTCAGGTGTTTTCTAATTGAAAAAAGGCACTAATCCAAAAAAAAAAAAGTCTGCTCATTCTTTAGTTTGGAACTTACTGAAGAACCTAGAAAGTGCTAATTTCATTCTCTACCCTTTGCTGCTAGCACTTCTGCAGCTGTTTCTGCTGCTCATGGGAACATACTTTGCAATAGCACATTGTGTCAGGCAATCCTACCTCCTGTGATCAAGGACATTTACATTTAAAGATACATTCTCATGACAAAAATAGACCTTCCTCAAATAGGGTTGACTGCTTCAGTGCTAGACATTAGAGTTGGGAAAGCATTGAACGGATAAGATGATACTCAGATAATAGAAACAGAGCCAGAAATTCAGTTGCTCCCCCAGCACTGCCGCCTGGCCATTGCATGGAAGGAGATGGTGAAGAGGGCATTCCTAGCTCTTCCCAGAATTCTTCTGTGGCCCTCTAAGTAGTGGAGGATGGTAAACAGGACTGGCTTACCCCAGAGCTGCTCTGTGAAAGCAAGGGGAGAACGAACAGGACACTATCTGGCCCTGGATTTCCCATTTGTGGTCCCCATCCTGCAATTACACCCTCTCATGCAAAGCACCACTGGGGCTCCCTGCAGGTGCAAGGATCTGCTCATATGGATCCAATTGCAGAATTGATGCCTCTTTTTTTTATAGCCCATGCTTTCAAAATGATAGATTCCTGCAGAATTGCTAATGTGCCATTTTGCCTTTCCTCATTAATCTTTCCTGCAGTGCTATCTCCTCCCATATTTGAGAGATTTTTAAAATGAAACAAAAATGATCAAATGTTCAGATTTATTTGAAAATGGTTAGATTTCCAATAAGCTCTGTTCCTTTCCCCCATATTATCTGTTGTGGACTTTGTGCTTCACACACCCCTGCTGCTGTCTGATGCCATTCTGAATTTATGTTGTTTTACTAATTTAGAATGAAAGATACTTAAGAAAGGGGTTTTGACTTGTTACAAATTTGTAATACATCATGCAAATGTGTAGCACAACTTATATAATCTCGGACAATTATTAGCCACTAGTTACCAGAACTATACAAACTTCTTTGAGATCTGAAAAACTGGACTGAAGAACAGGCCTGTTCATGAAACTTTCAGTGTTCCCTGCTTCTAACTACACTATATTGTCAATACCAAGAGAACAGCCTTTTTTATTTATTGAGACCTATTCTCTACAGGGCAGGAATTATTTCTTCCTCTGTATTTGGAAAACACCCAGCAGCCTTTTGGTGATACCGCAGTCTCCATAACTAATAATAGTAATCAATTAATCTTTTGTCAGGATATAAAGAAGATTTAATTGCAGTGTTTTCCCCCACATAATTCCCATATTACACAGACAATGTGCTTTCTCTTTATTTTTGATGAGGACCATTCCTATGATTTTGACTGAAATATTCTAAGATTAGGTTACCCATAAGATCTCTGTTGGACAAATCACAGCTTTCTTTGCACATTGCATGGCAGCACATAGGAAGACAAGAACATTATTTCAATAATGCAAGTTTCAGTCTCTCTTTAACAGCCTGGATCTTTGTCTCTTTATACTCTGATTTCATAGGGACAGCCCTCTACTGAATAAATGACCATTTTTTCTGGCAGTAATTGAATAATTCAGTCAAGCCTATCCAAAGAGATTGAAATAAAAGGAGGCAATTATGTTGTTTTCCATAAAAGTGACTTGATTCCTGAAGTCTTGATTGACTATAGAGAGGATTGAATTAATCAGTGTTTGAACTAAACAAAAAGTACAGTGCATATTGTGTGTGTGTGTATTATATATGCACACGCACACAACCACACCTTCAAAAAGTTATAAATATACTTCTAGATGTTAGTGTATTAAAATTAAGTGAACAAAATAAGAAAGGATCCAAAATCACAGTGAGACCAGTGTTGGAATCATACATAGCTGAGCAAATAGTGATTTTACTACTTCCACTGTTATCACTGTTGCCATTGTGCCCACCCCCATCCTCTAAGCACTTACATAAATATTCATCATAATAGGTCTGAGCACAGAGATATTATCTTGTTCTTCCCTTCCTCCATACTAGGTTGGCCAGAGTGATAAAATAACAAATGGCACCAGGGATTAATATGTTTGAACAAGAAGGTGAAGCATTCAAGTTCCACTTAACACAGTTTCTTTTTCCTTCTTACCTAAACTGTTTCATTTTCACTTAGAGTTAAGATTGAACAGCTCCAGCTGAGAGGGTTCATTGTCTCAATGGATCAGTAATTCACTGTAGAGCCTTTCACCTGTATTCCATTTGTTAAAACCAGTGTAGGTCATGATAACCATGCTGGATTATGGCTATGCTGTGGTCTGTTTGCAATGAGTTGTGTCTCAGTCCAGTTTCTAATGGACAAGTGTGCACATCTCAAAGCACCACCTTAAAGTAGCAATCTCTGTAATGGGGCCAAAGACTGAAATGACCTGGGATATGTCTACACAGCAGCTGGGAGGATGCTTTTCAGTGTGGATAGGCAGACACAGACACTAGCTCTGCTCAGGCTACCCACTAAAAATAGCGCTGTGGTCACAGCAGCACAGGCAGGCTCAGTCTATTTGCCTGAGTACGTCCCCAAGGGCCAGGGAAGTCTGTATATTAGCAGCTAGCTCAAGCTGTAGCCCATGCCACCATGGCCACACTGCTATTTTCAGCATGCTAGCTCAAGTAGAGCAAGTGTGTCTATCTACACACTCTGGGATGCAACCTCACAGCTGCTGTGTAGACATACCCATAGAAAATGAGCTATCTGCTCATCCTTAGAGTTGATTCCTCCAGGACAGGGTTGAGGCACATTGGTGGGACAGCTACCCTGCTTACCACCTGTGCTGTGGCTAGATGGCAATCAGTCTCGAGTATAAGCTTTTATAAGCTTTAGTTAATTTCAAGCAATAAAAAATAGATATAGTCATTTGTACAGATCCGTGAGGACATGCTTAGTGTATGTTTCACTTTTCCTTCCTTCCACTCTACCCCCATCTTAGACAGGCACTGGAGAGCAGGATAGGGCTATTCTAGAAAAAGAGACCAAATTCTCCTTCCGTATCAGTGAATTCATCTCTCTTACTAATACTTATGTCCAGGCAAGTGAATACCCAGACAACCTCACTTAACAAGCGTTCCTTTTTTTAACCAGAGTGGAGCTAAGTCACTCCATGTTCCAATTCACCATTTAAAAATGGTAGACTCTTTCTGTGATATCTTCAGTACTCACAAGTAACTGGGAAGAAAACTGATTTTGAGAAAGCAAGCGGATTCCATTGCCTTTGTCTGTGCCTGATGTCATCCTTTGGCCCCATCTATACTCAAACTGTAGCCAAGGCATCTGACCTAGTGAGAATATAGTTGTCCTTTGATCTGGTCAGAGTCTGCTTCAAAGTCGTAGTGTACAACTGACCATGTCCTGTTAACTGGGTTCAAGCCTTGTGGCTCAGGCTGGCGTTCGGGCTCTTGAGCTCACCTGCTCTGTAGGCTTTAGTGCCCAAGCTCCAGTCCAAGCCTCAACTCCAACGTGCTGTCTATGCAGCTAGTTTTTGAGGACTAGTGCTAGCCCAAGTCAATCAATTCGAGGTGGGAGCTTTGCTGCCACAGGCTGTGTAGGCATACCTCAGGAACAAAGCTGAGGTAGCTCACAAGGCTATGACCTAGGAATGTAATACAGTTGACAGTGGAACCTAATCACAGTCTTGGGTGTTTAGACAATGGGATATGAGTGTTCACTGAAATACTTTAATGGCTTGGAAAATGTGGGTTTGAGGAATTAGTGGCAAATACTTTTATTGGATGTTTTATTCTAAGGTTTGAAGGTGTGCATGTGTCACAAGATGGGGTTGGTTTTGTACTTCCATAGCATCAAAATACCAGTGCCTAACTCTAGTATCATGTAGTATGTACCAGTGCATGTACAATCTCAACAGTTCTGGGACCGAGCATCAGTTTTCCAGTGATCACAGACAGCCATAAAATAAAGTGCAGGTCCCAGACAGCAGAAGCACAATCATAACCCCATGCTGGAGTATTTGCACATTCATGATGACAACAATATGGAGCCATTTTTGGCAATACCAGGATGATGAAGAGCAACTCACTTTCTTAAGTCTGTCTCTACGTTCATCAGAAAACAAAAAGCTGCAAATCATATCAATCTTTCTACATGCTACATCCAGGAGAGGCTGAAACACACAATGAAACTCCATATAGATCTGGATCGGGCTGGGTGCCGACTGGGAGGTTGAACTTCCCCCCTCCCCTGCCCCCGGGGCCCAGAGGAAGCCAACACCTGTGCCCAATTCTCTCTAGTTTTACCCTTTGCTAACATACACTGAATTGAAACCCGTTGAACAGCTGAGAGGTAAATGTATTCTGGGAATAGATTTGTTCCATTAGCTGAAATTAGTGTTAAGCGTGTTCTGTTGTCATTTGCTTCCCATACAGCTGTCACAACATGTGTTGTGCCATTTTACAATATATGTCAAATATAAGTGGAAGTCAAACAACTGCAAAAGGTTAGGTAATGGGCAGCTTCTTTTTCTTTGATTCAGCATTAGGAAAGATCCTGCTTCCATCTCTGTTGGCTTTGAAATTAGTTTTAGCAAATAGGTACAGGAACAGTACACATGAGCATGTTGGAAATAGTGAGCATGTTTAGAATGAGTGTCATTTAAGTGTGTAACAGCAGTGCTGGCACAGTGACCCTGGAGAGATGATTATGCTGGCTAATGATGATTAAAAAATTGCAAACAGCTATATCTTTAGCCTGTGGAATTGCAAGAGCAGGGATTTGAGGCAATGAGCACCAATCACAGAAGAGATAGTCCCTTCACACAACAGGTCTAAGGGCATGCTGAATATTCTCTGTATATATTTATGCAACTGAGTCCAAGTGCTGCTTATGGAGGTAATTGAATTTTTATTGATGCCATGTAACTTCCTACTCCTTAATTTTTTGTAACTTGCATTTAATTTTTGGTTTTATTGTTTATGCACACTGAGTTTTACAGTTTAAAAAACATAATCTACTTAAGAACATAAGCCTGGCCATACTGGGTCAGACCAATAGTTCATCTAGCCCAGTATCCTGTCCTCTGACAGTGGCCAATGGCAGGTGCCCCAAAGGGAATGAACAGGACAATTATCGAGTGATCCACCCCAGTTGTCCAGTCCCAGCTTCTGGACGTTGTAGGTTTAGGAACATCCAGAGAATGGTGTTGCATTTGTGACCATCTTAGGTAATAGCCATTGATGGGCCTAGCCTCCATGATTTTGTCTAATTCTTTTTTTAACACAGTTATACTTTTGGCCTTCACAACATCTCCTGGCAATAAGTTCCATAGTGTGCTGTGTGTACTTCCTTATGTTTGTTTTAAATTTATTGACTATTAGTTTAGTTGGGTGATCCCTGATTCTTGTGTTATATGAAAGGGTAAACAATGCTTTCATGTTCACTTTCTCTACACCATTCATAATTATATAGACCTCTATCATATTCTCCCCTTAGTTATCTCTTTTCTAAAATGAACAATCCCAATCTTTTCAATCTCTCTTTATATGGAAATTGTTCCATACATCTAATTATTTTCTCTGCACCTTTTCCAATTCTAATATATCTTTTTTGAGAGGTGGCAACTAGAACTGCATGCAATATGCAAGGTGTGGACATACCATGGATTTATATAATGGCATTATGATAGTTTCTATTTTATTACCTATAACGCTTTCCTAATGATTCCTAACATTCAGTTCATTTTTTTGACTGCTGCTACACATTGAATGGATGTTTTCAGAAAACTATCCCCAATGACTTCAAGAGTTCTTTCTTGAGTGGTAACAGCTAATTTAGATATCATCATTTTGTATGTAGGGCCAGGATTAGGTTTTCCAATGTGTGCTACTTTGCACTTAACAACACTGAATTTCATCTTCCATTTTGTTGCCCAGTCACCCAATTTTGTGAGATCCCTTTGTAACTCTCTGCAGTCAGCTTTGGACATAACCATCTTGAGGAATTTGGTATTGCCTGCAAATTGGTGGTATTGCCACCTAATTATTTACTCCTTTTTCCAGATCATTCATGAATATGTTGAGCAGCATTGGTCTCAGTACTGATCCTTTGGTGTCCCTATATTTACCTCTCTTCACTGTGAATATTGACCATATATTCGTACCCTTTGTTTCCTATCTTCTAAGCAGTTACTGATCCACCCTTCCCTCTTATCACATAACTGCCTACTTTGCTTAAGAGTCTTTGGTATGAGACCTTCTCAAAGACTTCCTGAAAGTCCAAATACACTGTATCCACTGGATCACCCTTCAACACGTTTGTTGACCACCTCAGAGAATTCTAATAGATTGGTGAGGCATGATTTCCCTTTACTAAAGCCATGTTGACTTTTCCCCAGTGTATCATGTTCATCTATGTGTCTGAAAATTTTGTTCCTTATTATAGTTTCAACCTGTTTGCCTGATATTGAAGTTAATCTTACCAGCCCATAATTGCAAAGATTGCCTCTGGAGCCTATTTTAAAAATCTGTTACAATAGCTATCCTCCAGTCATCAGATATAAAGGTCTGGTTTAAGCAATAGGTAACGTACTCCAGTTAGTAGTTCTTCAGTTTCATATCTGAGTTCCTCAGAATTACTGGGTGAATATCATCTGATCCTGGTGACTTATTACTGTTTAATTTATCAATTTGTTCTGAAACCTCTTCTACTGATACCTCAGTCTGGGACAGTTTCTCAGATTTGTTGTCTAAAAAAGATGTCTCAGGATATAGGGGTCTCCCTCATATTATCTACAATGAAGACATGCAAAGAATTCATTTAGCTTCTCCTCAATGGTCTTGTCTTCCTCAAGTGCTCCTTTAGCACCTTCATCACCCAGTAGCCCCACTGATTGTCTGGCAGACTTCCTTCTTCTGATGTACTTTTAAAAAATTGCTATTAGTTTTGACAGCTTTGTTAGTTGCTCTTCAAATTCTTTTTTGCCTAATTATATTTTTACACTTGGCTGGCCGGGGTTTATTCTCCTTTCTGTTTTCCTCTGGATTTGACTTCCAATTTTTAAAGGCTGTCTTTTTCCACCCTTTTTCACTCTGTTTTACTCTGTTCTTCAGCCATGGTAGCATTTTTTTTAGTTTGCTTGTTGTTATTTTTTCATTTGGGGTATACATTTCATTTGAACCTCTATTATGGTGTTTTTAAACAGTTTCCATGCAGCTTGCAGGTATTTCACTCCTGTGACTGTTTCTTTTTATTTCCTTTGAACTTAGCTTCCTTGTTTTTGTGTAGTTTCCCTTTTTGCAGTTAAATGCTCCTTTGATGGATTTATTTGGTATTTTCTCCTTTATAAGGATGTTAAATTTAATTACATTATGGTCCATAATACTGAGCAGTTCAGCTCTTGGACCAGATCCTGTACTCTATTTAGGACTAAATCTAGAATTGCCTCTCCTCTTGTGGGTTCCAGGACAAGTTGTTCCAAGAAGTGGTCATTAATAGCATTTAGACATTTTCCCTCTCTGTCCTGTCCTGGGGTGATATGAACCCAATCAATGTTGGGATAGTTGAAATCCCCCATTATTATTGAGTTTTCTGTTTCTGTAGTCTTTCTAATCTTCCTGAGCACTTCAGAGTCACTGTCACTATCCTCATCAGATTCTCTGTTGTCTAGTCCTTGTGTATACTCTCTTATTCAAGCATGGCATTTTTCTTCATACAGATTTTACAGTACAATTTAATTCATTTAAGGTTTTTACTATATTTGACTCTATACTTTCTTTCACATATAGAACCACTTCCCCATCAGCCTGACCAACTCTGTCATTCCTATATATTTTGTAACCTGTTAATTACTATAGCTCATTGATTATCATCATTCCACCAAGTTTCTGTGATGCCTATTATATCAACATCCTCATTTAACACCAGGCACTCAAGCTCATCCATTTTAATATTTAGACTTCTAGCATTTGTATACAAGTACTTATAAAAGTTGTCAATATTTAGTTGTCTGGTGGCATGTGATGGAACTGAAGGGGTCTCTTTTTCATTTGACTGTTTCATTCAGTTGCTACCTGTCCTTTGCCAACTTCTATTATCTCTTCTTTGCTAGCATATAGAGTACCCTCTTTACTATATCCTCCCCTAAGATATGTCCCTGCCAAACCCTATGCTCCTCTGCACCTGTTGGCTTTTCCCCAGCTCTTAGTTTAAAAACTCCTCTATGACCTTTTTAAATTAACATGCCAACAGTCTGGTTCCTTTTTGGTTTAAGAGGAGCCCAAAGTGATCAGGCAGTGTGTGGCAGAGCAATAAATGGAACCCCAAGTCGCTTGACTTCCAGTTCTATATTTTAAAAGTTACTTGCAAAGGGGTTGTGGGGGGGCAGAATTAAGCTTTTGAGAAAGCAAGGACCACTATGTCTTCCTGAGTTTGTACAGTATCAATAATAAGCAGATAATAAATAATAATTAATAATGGTAAACATTCATATGGAGCCAAGCAGTCTACAGATGACAAGTCTGTAGTTTATCGATTTCTTGGGATATATGTCATCAAGCCATTCATATTTATTGCTTCTAGTGTACCTTTAAACTAACAACTATTCCTTTCTGGTTAAAAAATACCCCTAACCATTCATCTTCCAAGCTCCTTAGCCTTTACAAAGATTCTTGTCCCCAAACCAAAAAATTTCCTAATCCTCCAAATTTGTAAAGTTTATACTTTATTGGCAGTGTCCTATATAAGCACATAAACAACTGATAAATACATACAATAACACATTTTAGGAATCACTCTGATGGTCATAGCTCAATATCTTAAATAGCGCACAAACTCCCTGATAGATTCATGGGGACAGAAGGCAAAGAGCTAAATGAATAGCATGCTGAGATCCCGAAAAGGTATTCTCTCTGCTTTCTTTGCTAGGATATTTTTAAATTAGTAACAGAGATAGGTCAGCAGCTCCAAAATGTGAGGGTTTCAAAATCTGGGGCCAGATGCTTAGCTGGTGTAACTTCTTTGACTTCAGTACATGTACCTCATAGTGAGACTTTGCAGCTTGAGCTTATCTCTAGTTTGAAGTAAAAACAGAAAAAAAAATCCGGTATTTTGTCTTTCAATAATTCTGACGTATATCCTATATACAGTAAAAAATAAAAGTGACCTCGCCTGTTTTCATCAATTCAGGCAGAGGCAAAAAATTCCCCTCAGCATTTATACGTATCATTTATCAAGTACTCTTCCATCTACCATGTTCTCCCAAAGGAAAATATCCTCATCTCAAACTTCCTTTCCGAAACTTGGGTCGGGGGGAGATTGTGTAAACCTTTAAAATGGATGGTTTTAATTTTCTGGAAAGGGGCCAAAAGTCTGCTACTCTCTAATCTGTCTCGTCAAGCCTTCTGCACCCCAAACAACTGCGATGATTGCTGTATGGATTCACTGTATAGTGTGCTATGTTGCTGTAATGCAGTTTGTGCTCCCTCTCTCAGAGGCAGGCACATTTCATATGTGAGTATACTGATTCCTGTATCCAAAGCATATTGGGGTACTTCAAGACTACAGTGGTTGTATAAATGTAATATAATTTTTTTAATACATTGGACCAGATCTTCAGCTGGTATAAATCAATGTCGCTGCATTTACTTCAAAGGACATATGACGTGTGCATCAGCTGAGCATACCAGTACCATTTATTTTAAATACTTTAAAGAAACATCTTTAGGGGCTACATAAAGGCTGGCAGGAAGGAAGCTGGAGAGAGAGGAAAGGGAGGAGCTAGGGAGTTAGAGGTCACTCTCCGCTGTTGGCTGCAGAAGCCAACAGTCCCTGAGGTTGCAAGCCTGATGCTGTCTGTAGCTACAAGGTGGTAGGAACTTCTTCTGTAAATAAAGAGCATGGGTGACAACACCAAAGTGGAGATTTCTGGCTAGTTTGTGGATTCAGAAGTGGCTGAAGATAGAGGAGCCCGCCTGCACCCTGTTGCATGTGGGGGCTTATCGAGGACCTGAGCCAATGGATGTGGTTGGCAGCCTGGAGATGGAGGAGACCCTGTAGTGGCTTGTCGAACAGCAGGAGCAGATGCAAAAGGCCCTGCAAGGCTTCCAGCAGTCCCACCAGACCGAGAGACAGGCCTTACTAACTTGGCAGGCAGAACAGCAGAAAAGCCTGCAGGATTTTATAAGAGAGCAGGCCAGCATGCAGCAGCAAATCCTGCAATGAATGGTGAGTCCAGTGGTAGGGGATGGCACCCAGCCGCCGGGCTTGGAACTCTGTAAAATGGGCCCGGCAGATGACCCAGATGCCTTCCTCAGTATGTTCGAGTGGGTAGCCATGGGCGCCGGATGGGATAGGACAACCTGGGCCCTACAGCTGGCTCCCTACCTGGTGGGAGAAGCTCAAGTGGCCTATTTGGCCTTGAGCAAGGAAAAGGCCTGGAACTATGAGATGGTGAGGGTGGCCATCCTAGATTGGGTGGGCCTGTTGGCGGAAAAATACCAAAAGTTCAGATCAGCCTGATGGATGGGGGCTGTATGGCCCTGGGCATTCGCCATGAGACTGATGGACTGGGCCACCTGTTGGCTGAGGCCTGAGATGCAAATGGTAGGGGAGTGTGACAAAGCTCCAAGTTTGTACTTGTGGGTCCTGTGCTTCCTGGCAGATTTAGGGGCCTCAGAAACTCATCTAGGCCCCAGAGTGACCTCCGTTTCTCAGTATAATTGGCAAGAGTCACCGCCTAGTGAGTTACCTTCATCACAGGCCAGTATGGAAGATGGAAAAGGGGGGAGCCCGGGCCTGCCCTCTACTCTGGACTCCAGCCCAGGGACCCTAATAGTATCAGCTAAGATGGCTGACCTTTTATCCACAAAACACAATACAATTCCCTGGGCTACTTCCCCACAGCAGTCCCCGCTTCTTCAAACTCCACTTCACCCTTACCTCAGGGCCTCCTTCCTTCTGTACGATATGTTGTCCACCACTCAGTCTCACCAACAGCACAACCTCCTTCCACAGCTCCTGACACCCACAGCCACCTGACTAACTGGGAGGTTTTTATCTGGTTTCAGCCAGTCCCTGACTGGCTTCAGGTGTCCCAATCAGGCTAGCTGTTTCTGCTCCTTTCTAGAAGGTTCTTAATTGGCCCCAGGTGTCTTGATTGGCCTGGAGTAGCCTTTGTTTGGCTATCCAGGGAACAGGGATCTGCACATCCTGAGACTAATGTACCTGCCTTCCAGCACTCTCCTATATCCTTCTGGTCTGACTCCATCACAGGGAGATAATGGATGCCCTCATCCTAGAACAATTGCTACAGGGTCTCCCCAAGAATATCCGAGTCTGGGTCAGGCGACATCAGCCAAGTGTGGTCAATGTGGCAGTCAAACTGACCGAGGAGTATACGGAGGCAGACGTTCCACAAAGGGAGGGGGCAGAGGCTGTCCATCATCCTGGTAGGGGTCAGGAGGAAACCCCATAGGGGCTTCAGCCTGCTCACTCATCCAGAGGGGGCTGATAAAACCACAGTGGATAATTCCAGGTGCACGGATGGCCCTGGAGATGGGAGTTACTGCCCGGGGAAGCTTTAAATGGAAGCGGGTCAGGGTAGTAGAGGGGTTACTATACCCCATTGGGTTGGGTACGGACTGGGGCTCTCCCCCCAGAGGGAAAAGGAAAGGTTCCTTGAAGAAGGGGGTGGGGACCCCCTAGACTGAGAAGCACCAGGGAGGAAGAGCAGCAAGGTCCTCGGGGTAATGAACATGAGAACCCTGGACAACAGAGCCTGGGTAGGGTAGACAGAGGGGAAGGAGGTGCGGGGTAGATGGCCAGCCCAAGCCCCTTAGAGGGAGAAAAGGGGCAAAGGCTCCCCACACTGCAGCTCCCAGGAGAAGAAACGGGGCTCCCGCTTGGTGGCTTGGGAGAACCTGAGGTCTGGAGTATCCAGAAGGAGGTTGGAATTGGCCTCGACCCACTATTGGAAGAAAAGGGGATAAAGGAGAAAGTGTGATTGGTATGAGGACTTGTGGATGGCAACAGAGCTCTGAGACATCCACCCCCCAACCAGTGTACTTTTTGTGGATGGGGAATGAAGGAACCCCCAGGAGATGACACCAGTGATCGCCCGAAAGAGGTGGAGAGGTTTCCTGGATGAATCACACCAGATGGGGGCAGAGAGGCCAAGGAAGGACGAACCTGGCAGTTCATAAGCGGAGAGGTGTGTGACAGGGTGCTGTCTAGGAAACCCTGAGCCAGAGCTCTGTCTCGCCAACTCCAGTCAGAAAAGGGGAATTGGAGCTGACTGAGTAAGCCCAGGCCTAAGCGAATGCATGTTTGTAAAGCACCTTGAAGAAATGGAGCTATCTTGTTTGAAGTATTTTTTATTTAAACAAAATAAAATGTGGGGGGTTAGGATGAGCCTAGAAAACAGAAGAAAAAAGGTGGGTCAAAACAAAAATGTCCTTTTACTCTTCATTTGGTAACCTATAATAACCATGCTGGATTTATAATTTCAAATAAATTATCTAATGAATAAGAGTCTTTTCGATCTGTAGTCATGCTTCATGGTACATAAATCAAGCAGATTGCCTATTAGAGTTTCACCTCTTCAAAAAAGCATCTGTAGTCTTGCTCTAAATGTATTGGGAAGACATTAGAGAGACAAGGTGGGTGAGATAATATCTTTTATTAGACTAACTTCTATTGGTAAAAGAGACAAGGTATCAAGATACACAGAACTCTTCTTTGGGTCTGGAAAACGTGAAGATATGGCCTTTAGGTTCAGAACATGGTGTCCTCAATCAGAATCCAGGCTCAAAAAAACCAGTATGAATGGGATGGTAATGTGCCAGGAAATAAACGCTCTGGAAAGCAAGATTTTACTTCACGAGCCTATAGGACTGGGCTTCATTGATTCAGCAAGCAAGACCTTATGCTGTGTACAGAACTCAGGACAAAGAAGACAGACAATTGTTTAAACCATTTACAACGTGTGGCAAATATTTTGCCCTGTAACTAGGCTTCATATCACTAAATGACGTGCTTGGTGGTTTGCTTTGATGAC
The DNA here is from genome assembly GCA_007922305.1 of Dermatemys mawii. Lineage (NCBI taxonomy): Eukaryota > Metazoa > Chordata > Testudines > Dermatemydidae > Dermatemys > Dermatemys mawii. The sequence goes on along the minus strand of ML677350.1, from coordinate 26,446,698 downwards.
ATGATGCTGTCGCTCGCTATAACTGCGAAAACGCCACGAGTTGACATTGTTTCCATGATTTCACTGGTTTTGTTCTAAGCTTACTTTTTTGGCATTTCCACCTGTTTTTTCCAAAAGGAAATGCTAAATTAGACATACCATCAAATATTTCCTTTAAACTCTATTTTCTAGTTCTTTTAAAGACCCGGAATAAAATGTCACCCCTGTGCAGAGAACTAGCACCAAGTGTACGCTTCACTTAGGTCCAGCTTAAATCCTATCAGAAGGCTTGTGCACAATTTAATCTTCACTTAAGTCCTCAAATTAGGTTTTAAATGGGATTTAAGAGATGGCACAGAGAGCTGTTCAATAGCCTATTATATTACAGGAGTGTCCAAAGTGTGCGTGGTCATATACACATGACATGTGTATGAGAACATAGTCTTGTGAAATAATTTGGCAGATCTCAGTCCGGCTCTCAGTGGATAGAAAACATTCTCCCAGCTGGTACTTACTGGCACCCATTTGGGAAGACAAGGACTAAAGGGACATTGAATCTGAACTACCCTCTCACTCCCAGAGTTTGTTCCTCCAGTGGAGGAGGAAAAGTGTCGTTGTATTATTGTAGTGTATCACAGGGTGACTGGCCCTTAAAGGGGAAATGAGGCCAACCTGAAGGGGTGGGACTCATTGGTTCAGGTGTTAGCATGGTGAATACTGGGCCTCATAAAAATGCTTGTGAGAGAAGAGTTGTGGTGAGAAAGCCATGGCAGTGGCTACAAGAAGCGGGGGGTTCCTGCAGGGAGCAGGTTAGGTTCCTGTGGAAGATTCTGAGGCAGGGTCTGTAAGAAGATCCCTGGGAGAAGCTGCAGGAATCCCTGGGGAGAGGAAGTGTGGTATTCCAATAAACTGAAGACCACTCACGTAGGCAAAACCTGCAAGGAGGAAAAGAGTCTGCAGGGAGAAAGCCCTGGGAGGCAGTACTCTGCTTATGGAGCAGAGAAGCAGTCTGCAGGCCTGAGAGAAAGAGCGAAGACCAGGGAACTTCAGCATAGCCCAATTGGGATAGAAGAACCATTTGTTGGGATGTTTATTTGGATTTTCAGTTAGACTTTTGTTGACCTGGAAGGGGACTGAACTGAAAGGTGCCCTGGCAGGAGGGCTGGGCTATAAAAGACTCAGAACACTGCAGAACAAGGTTGGCTGACTTTAGGGGCCATTAGCGAGGACAAGCCCCAGAACTGCTGCATCTTGACTTGGGTGGGTGGTGCTCTGGCACCATGGCCCCCATCACAGTGTGGTTGCTCTGTGGCTCTCTGTCAGATGTTGTACGGTATTTGACAATTTATCCTACACCCACTTATGGTCCCCAATTTGAACCTGCTCCTCAGCAGACACAAGCTCCCAGAGCAGCTCAGTTTTTTTCCGTTCAAAAACCTAATTGAATGTTGCCTGTTTTCAGGTGGTCTGAGAAGAAAGCTTCAGAAGCTTCCAGAAAAACTATGTGGACTTGCTCATGCAAAGGAAATTACTAAAGACTACGGCCAGGCTTTCATGGCTCTTGTAGGGTCTTACAAAATCCTGTACACAGATTCGTGGGGTCGGAACACTTTGAAAATAGTGCAGTTGTTAGTTGGTGAGGCTAATGTGGTTGTCACATTGCTGGGCTGAGACTGTACTGCTGCTGCTCTGCAGAGGAACAGAGAACTTTAGTCTCCAGGGCTGTTTGTCCAGCACTTTTCACCACTGCTAAGACTACTTCTAAATGGGGGAGAAAAGAGCTAAATAAAGATATGGGAAGTAGGAGATGTGATTTGTACCAGGCTCCAGGGGAGTCACCAGCTTGATTAGTGTTTGTGTCACACAGCTCCACTGCTTCAGTAAATTAGAGCATTTTTATATCCATATTAAACAATGTGGTGCATAATCCACCTGTATAGTATAGATAGTGCCACATATATCTTCCAGTGAGTCTGCAATAAACAAAGTATATGAATAGTTACATCCAGCTGGAGTAGATCTATGTTCCCACCTGAAATGTGTGACCAAGTAATAACATATGTTAGCACAGCGATTAGCTTACTAATGATGATGCATGTGCTTGATTGTCTTGCAGAAGCATCCTCCGATATATAGATACAGGTTCTCTGGAGGACAGGGCAAAGGAGATGTAAACCATCCCCATCTCTGCATCTCGGGATTCTCCTAGTGTGAGGCAGTCGCTGGCTTGAGTAGACCCTGCACCAGTGTAGAAAGGGAGTTAGGGACAGAGAAAGCAAGGGATGTGGCTTTACAGTATTGCGCTCTGGCAATCTCTGGCTGGCAAATAGTCTTTTGGTGTCCATGGCCAGCCAGCACAGCCTAAAGCAGCCCGCAGATCGCACTACAGCATGCCAGAGAACCAGCCCCAGAATAAAAGAATTTATTTGGTTACTGTGCTCCCCTACCTTCACCTCATGCGCTTCATGATCGGGTTCCCAGTGAGATGTTGTATCTGTGTTTGTTAAACTTGATAAGAGCATCAGAGGTCAGTGAAAGGAGAAATTGTCATGGCCAGTGAAGTGGTGTAACTTCAAAAAATTCAAGTTTCTGATTATCTGAATGTCTTAGAAAATAGTGAATTGTCAGTGGAGCCTTTCCTCTTTAGAACTGATTGAATCATGTGATGGTAGCTACAAGTCTTTGTTCCTGATCCTCAGGCCTAGGAATTCAAAGGTGGCTTAACAACACCTTTGTACTCTGTTGGTCTCTGGGACGGAGCCCTGGCACTAATCAGAGCTACTCAGAACTGCTGTCACTTGCCCCATGGGTAACAGTCACCCAAGGATCCTTTATGTCAGCTGAAAATTGCCAGAGTAGAGCAGTGCTCTAGCTACAGCCACTCTCCCTGGCAATGCTTCCTATATTGGGACAGCAAATGGATTGTATAGAACCAGCCCTATCAGCTCTACCCCATCCAGAAGTCTCCAACTGGCCAGTGATGGCTGCTTGTCATCCAGCAGAATGGCATGAAGCAGGACAGGAATAACGCTGGGGACATGGCCTATGACATTTTTTTTATTTTCCAGTGTTCAGTATGAAATGAGATGATGGCCTAAGTCTTGTTCCTAGAAGACATCTGCCGGCATGACAAGTAGCGATGCGTGCACAGCCACAGTTTTTGAGTTCACATTCAAGTTAGATAAACAATCACAAGTTCGGATGTAACATCTGATCCTCTTGTGTCTGCAAGATTCAGCGAGAAATGTCAGGAGAATAGTCACGCTCCTTGTGGCATTTTTCCCTCCCTTCTTGTTTTCATGGGAATTCAGAAGTGCCAACTTATCAAAATGCTTCAGAACCTAAAATAAAAATTTTAAAAGGAAGTTGGTTCTAAAGATGGCCCACGTGCCAGAGTTTCTTACATTTTCTGAATCAGATCACCCATCCCCAATCCCACCTTCCACCTGTGTTGAGAGTCTTGCCAGAGAAGCTGAAGAGTGAATAGATGTAGAGATATTCTCAAAGGAATTCCATCCCCCCATACTCCAGCTGAAGGACATTGATGGGGCGGGATGATGTGTAGAAACACAGGTTGAGGTCCATCCATCTGTCTTTCCTTCCAGGTTCTTGTATTCTACTGATAAAACAGAGGATTACAGTACCCAGGGCAATCAGTGTAGCACTTTGAGTATTGAATTCATTTATATTATATATATTGTGACAGAGTTCCTCCCCTTCCTTGGTGGATCCTTCACTTTCCAGCGGATCTGCTTGCCTTAGAGGTTCACGGCAGCCCTCAGTTTGTCCACTTTTGCTACTGGCTCAAACCTGCCGTTCACTCAGCTAACCTCATCACTGGCCAGCATGGGGGAAAAGGAAGGAGAACAATCCCCACAGTCTCTGTTGTCCCACCTAGTGGGTCGGGGACAGGCCAGAGACCTTCCCCTCGATATGACTCACAGTCCAAGTCAACTCTTCTTGTATCAAATAGGGAGTTGGGGTTATGGGGAGAACCTGGGCCCGCCCTCTACTCCAGGTTCCAGCCCTGGGCCCTGTGGATTGCAGCTATTTACAATGTCTCCCGTAAGAGCTGTGTGACAATTACAACTCCCTGGGCCACTTCCCCATGATCTTCCCCCAGCACCTTCTTTATCCTCACCACTCGCTCTTCCTTCTGAAGCCTGATCACACTTGTACTGCTCAGTCCTCCAGCAACACACCTTCTCACTCCCTGCTCCTTGCATACTTCTATCTAACTGAAAGGAGATCTTTCTTTTAACCAGGTGCCCTGATTAGCCTACCTGCCTTCATTGGTTCTAGTAGCTTTCCAATTAGCTCCAAGAGTCCTAATTAGCCTGCCTGCCTTAATTGGTTCTAGCAGGTTCCTGATTGTTCTGGAATAGTCCTTGTTATCTTATCCAGGGAACGGGAAACTGCTTAATCTGGGACTAATGTATCTACTTTCCATCAGTCTCCTGTAGCCATCTGGCCTGACCCTGTCACAATATATGTAAGTCCTCAGCTGGTGTAAATGGGCCTAACTCTGTTGGCTTCAAAGGACCTATGCTGCTTTATACCACCTAAGGATGTGGCTCCAAGTTTCCAGGGATGTTATTTCTGGAATATACTCCCAGGGTTATTTTTGGATTATATTTCATACCTTAGAGACTTGTTAGTGTGATCCTCCAGAGATCATTTGTAAATGCTATTTTTAATTAGCTTGAGAGCAGGTAGATAAGAAAATTGGCTGAAACCCCAGAAGATAAAAGCACTTTGGAGAGGAAAGTGAATTATTTAAATTGCCGTTGGTTTGGCAGAAAGAAAGGGAAATGGGTTAAACCAGACTGGGGAATAAATACTAGGAGCCAAAACTTTCTTTTTTTATAACTTGCACTGTTTTTACTATTAGGTGATATGATGAATATGTGTGGAATGGGGAGAGAAGAAGCAATGTTGGGGTGAAGAGATAGTACTTTCCCTTTTAAGGAAACAATTGTGGCAGATGTTGCAGATAGAAAACCAATGTCCAGCAGTCAGGGTCATAGGGTGGAGATTTAACTCTTATATTCTGGCTTCTGTCAATACTTGTGGAGCAGTCATGGGGGAACATGCGAGAGCAACATCAAGTACGGGTTTGCATGTTTATACATAAATAACTAATGGTCCCACCTTTGCAGTTTGCCTACAACAGATTATGCCTGTTCTTGCAAGGGCAGCATTTGCATGGGGGTGGGGAAGAAGATCATGCCTGGGGCTGCTGTCATCTTTGAAAGGGGCATACATTAGATCTGCTTTGCATACCTGTTTAGGGGGGATGTTTGTGGAGCCTCAGAATTTGCCTCTGTTTTTTAGGGTGAGGCTTTGTGAGCTGAACCAACTGGCATACAGGAACTAAGTTATTCACTCATTTTTTTAACATACTGAAATGCGCTTAGAAAAAGCAGCATGTTAAGGGCTTTTGTTCTAAAAGAGTTTTATTGTATCTGACCCCCACCAAGAAGGGCAGCAGAAGGCTTTGACTTAAGCACCAAACCCCTTCTGTGTTTGCAAGAAAGGAGGTAAAGTGCAGCAAATCTGGAACCAAACTAGTTTTTCTATGCAAAGGTTTAGGATTTCCGTCTAATTCCCTACCACATGGTGCAATCTGTACAGTGATGCAGCTGTACAGCACTGTGTCCACCTCAATGAAGAAAGCCTCACAAATCGTGAGGAGTAAATATACTGAACAAGCAATAGGTGTACACAGACAACCAGTTTATTCCTAGAGTCACAGCTCACTGAAACACATTCCAGAGAAAGTCTGATCTCATCCAAAGGCAGTGAATCGAGAAAACAAGCTGCAATTCCAATCTTTGGGCTTAACAAAGATCCCAGGAGACCCAGTGTGCTATCAGTGAACAGAGCATACTGATGAAATTGTTATATGACTTACCTCTTCAAGGTCCTTCTTCCGTTTTACTTGTCATGGACAATTGAGCCAATGCTCTGTAAGAAGCGAAAGATGACAAATTTGCATGTACCACATTTTGCACTCCGGATGAACCTACTAGTGGAGGAAAACCGTTCGCTGAAGGGAGGGGGAGGGGAGACCTAGGAGTAAGAGGCTGTGTGGAGAATGTCTGGGAGCACTTCAGTTTTGGAAAACTCACAACATGTGGGTCCGCAGACTAAATCATATTATTGGCAGAAAGGGAATTTTTATTTTAAAAGATTAAAGATGGGCTTAATGGCAAAATTTTGATTTAGGTTTCAAGCCCCTCAGAGTTTGGGGTGTTCAGGGTCCACAGTTCTGGATCCGCTTGTTTGGGAGATGAGACTGATTTACAAAATTCAGATTCGTATCTTCGCCATTCCCCATGTTTTGGGAGCCTTAGATCTGTGGTTTTGGCTCAGGCAGGTCATTTTCTGCTAATCATATTGTATTTACACAACAGGATAGGAAAGGATCCCTGAAACTCCTCTTTCCAGGGACATTCCTCACACTGGGTGATCAGCACAAGGCCGGTTTACAATTCTTACAGTTAGTGCAGAACCTCTCCTTCCAGCCCCCAATGCCACGTCCGCCACCTTTCTCAACATGGTGAAGCTTTTCCCTTAACCTAAGGTCAGACTTTTACATTTATTTTATTTTTCCCTTGCAGGAATAAGATAAAAATTAGAGCTGGTTGGAAGAGAGGGTGTGAGTGTGTGTCACAAGAACATAAGAATGGCCATACTGGGTCAGACAATGGTCCATCTAGACCAGTACTGTCTTCAACAGTGGCTGGTGACAGAGGCTTCAGAGGGAATGAACAGAATAGGGCAATTATTGGATGATCTATCCCCAGCTTCTGGCAGTTGGAGGTTTAGGGACACCCAGAGCATGGGGTTGGATCCTTGACCATCCTGGCTAATAGTTGTTGATGGACTTATCCTCCACCTATCCCCCCAAGTTATCTCTTTTTTCTAAGCTGAACAGTCCCAGTCTTTTTCATCTCTTCTCATATGGAAGCTGTTCCATAACCTATTCATTTTTGTTGACTTTCTTTGTACTTTTTCTAATTCTAATATATCTTGTTTTGAGATGGGGCAACCAGTACTGCATGCAAGGTGTGGGCGTACCATAGATTTAGATAATGGAATTATAATATTTTCTGTCTTTTTCTCTATCCCTTTCCTAATGGTTCCTAACATTCTCTTAGCCTTTTTGACTGCCGCTGCACACTGAGCAGATATTTTCAGGCGGCTATCCACTGACTCTTAGATCACTTTTTTGAGTCGTAATACCTAAAATGAATGGCTCAGAGATGTGGGAATCTCCTTCACATCCTCTACAGGACCAATGCAGATCATTTATTTAGCTTCTCTGCAATGGCCTTGATCGTCCAGTGGCCCCGCTGGCTGTTTGGCAGGCTTCCTGCTTCTGATGTATTTAAAATTGTTTTGCTCCCTAAGAGTCCCTGGATAATATGCATCCTGGGAGATGTAACACTGCTCTACAGCCAAAATGCTTCTGAAATAAATGTAGTCAAACTTTACTAATTCTGGGTCACTGAGAACGAAAATGATGCTTAAAATTGTTGATTGGCTCTAGTTTTCAAGATATGCTATTGGGTCAGTATATACGACCCTTGACATGGGAATGGCGGAGGATAAGTGAGTTATAAAGGG
>ML677350.1:26422165-26439077 GCA_007922305.1 Dermatemys mawii | reverse complement strand
TTTTGGCTGCAAAATTGGAGATCAGGACAAGAGGTGGGCCCCACACATGTGCTGCAACACTTGTGCAACAAATCTTCGCCAGTGGTTGAACAGGAAAAGGAAATCTATGCCTTTTGCAGTGCCAATGATTTGGAGAGAGCCAACAGATCATACCAGCAATTGTTACTTCTGCATGGTGCCTCCAGTTGGGAAAGGTGTGTCAAAGAAGAAAAAGTGGACTGTGCATTATCCAAACATTCCATCAGCTATACGCCCAATACCCCAGGGAGAAGGACTGCCGGTTCCTGATGCACCAGAATCATTCTCACTCGAGTCAGATGAGGAAGAGGAAGAGGATGAAACTTCTGGTTCTGAACCATCAATGTCACAGGCCTCACATTTTCTCCCATCCTCCTCCTCTGAACCACACCTCATAACACAAGCTGAACTGAATGACCTTGTCAGGGATTTAGAACTACCCAAGAGTAAGGCAGAGCTGTTGGGCTCCAGACTACAGCAGTGGAATCTCCTGGCAGGTGATGTTAGGGTTTCCATGTTCCGTGACCGTCAAAAGGATCTTGTCCCATTCTTCTTCATGGAAGGTGATCTTGTAGCCTGCAACAACATCGATGGTGTGATGGCAGCCCTCAACATCGTTCACGATCCAGATGAGTGGAGACTCTTCATTGATTCATCGAAGACGAGTCTTAAAGCTGTTTTGCTGCATAATGGCAATGTTTTGCCATCAATTCCAGTTGGTCATGCAGTCCATATGAAGGAAACCTAGGACAACATGAAACAACTTTAGAGGTGCATAAACTATGATCAACATCAGGGGCAGCTTTGTGGCGATTTGAAGGTTGTTGCTCTCTTGCTTGGTCTGCAGACTGGATACACAAAGTACTGCTGTTTTCTCTGCGAATGGGATAGTTGTGCAAGAGATTCCCACTACATCAAGAAAGATTGGCCACTCCGACAGTCAATGGAGCCTGGGAGAAAAAGTGTTCAGCATCCACCACTTGTTGAATCAAGGAAGATTTTGTTACCACCCTTACACATCAAGATGGGTCTGATGAAGAACTTTGTCAAGACCATTGACAAAACACAAGCAGCTTTCAAGTACCTCCGTGGAAAATTTCCAAGGTTAAGTGAAGCTAAGATAAAGGAAGCTGTCTTTGTTGGTCCTCACATTCGTGAACTTCTTCGAGATGATGCATTTGACCATGCACTGCGTGGCAAGGAAAAGACGGCATGGAAAGCCTTCCAGTTAGTGGCAATACATTTTCTCGGAAACAACAAGGCAGACAACTACAGGTTGTTGGTGGAAAACCTCCTCAAGGCATACAAAAGCCTTGGTTGCAACATGTCACTAAAGATACATTTTTTGCACTCTCATCTAGATTTTTTCCACCGAACTGTGGAGCAGTGAGCGACGAGCACGGCGAGCAATTTCACCAGGACATTGCAACAATGGAGAAACGCTATCAGGGCAAATGGAGCCCATCAATGCTTGCAGACTATTGCTGGACAGTGACAAGAGATGCTCCATTTAATGAATACAAGAGACAAGCCCCGAAGCACAGAGTAGACACTGAATAGGACTAAACTATGTACATAATAGCTTTTTGCCTTTTGTTTCATAATACATTTTATTTATATAACCCTTTTGCTGATTTTTAAAGTGTTACATAAACAGGACAGGTGAAATATTATCATGTAAAGCAACCATAAACACATGAAAAGACCTAGGTTTACAATTTATGATTAAAACTCTGCTATCTACACAATATACATAGACATAAAATGTAAAAACTTAAATATCTTAGAAACAGTAGCCAATCAGTTGTTTTAATTGTCATATTTGTATTCAGCACATCAAAATACATAATAAATATCACATTTTATCTTTGAAGCAGATGACTTCTAAAAAATTGTAGACCAGTGTAATCTGGCCAGAGAGCCATATAGGAGCATAAAGTGCATCAACTAGAACTGCCATGATGCACTGGGGTGTCATTTTGAATAAAAAATATTTTAAAGTTTGGGGTTTTTTGGATGAAATGTTGACATTTTCCATGGGAAGTTAACACTTTTCATGGGAAAATATTTCAGTTGAAAATCCAATTATCCAGTGAAAAACAGTGCAGATGGAAAATTTTTGACCAGCCCTAATAAAAAAAATCAAGCTATATTTTTAAAAGTCTATGCCACCCTCAAGGCTGCTTCATAAGAGAGCTGGGCTCAAATCAAAATACCTAAAATGAGCCTGAATAAGGACTGTCAACTAGTCACAATTAACTCACATGATTAACTCAAAAAAATAAATCATGATTTAAAAATTAATTGCGATTAATCGCAGTTTTAATTGCATTGTTAAACAATAGAATCCCAATTAAAATTTATTAAACATTTTTGGATGTTTTCTGCATTTTCAAATATATTGATTTCAATTACAACAGAGAATACAAAGTATATAGTGCTCACTTTATATTATTTTTATTACAAATATTTTCACTGTAAAAATGATAAAAGAAACAGTATTTTCCAATTCACCTGATACAGTAGACTCTCGATTATCCAGGACTGGGTTAACCAGAAAGTGGATTAACCAGGATGTCAAAAAAAAAATACACGTAACTCACAGGGCCGGCTCTGGCTTTGTTGCTGCCCCAAGCACAAAAAAATAAAACCACCAGGGCACAGGGCAACCAGTGAACCAACACCCCCTCCCCGCAGTGCAGGGTTGTTGGTGAACCAACCCCGCCTCCCCATATTTCCTATGGATGGTGATTATCCAGGATTTTATTAACCAGGATTAATTTTTTCCCCTATCATCCTGGATAATCGAGAGTCTACTGTACAAGTACTGAAGTGCAATCTCTCTGTCGTGAAAGTGTAACTTACAAATGTAGATTTTTTTTGTTACATAGCCATACTCAAAAACAAAACAACGTAAAACTTCAGAGCCTAGAATTCCGCTCAGTCCTACTTCTTGTTCAGCCAACTGCTAAGACAAACAAGTTTGTTTATATTTATAGGCGATAATGCTGCCCTCTTCTTATTTACAATGTCATCAGAAAGTGAGAACAGGTATTTGCATGGCACTATTGTAGCCCACATTGCAAAATATTTATATGCCAGATATGCTAAACATTCATATGCCCCTTCATGCTTCAGCCATCATTCCAGAGGACATGCTTCAATGCTGATGATGCTCATTAAAAAAATCATGCATTAATTAAATTTATGACTGAACTCTTTGGGGAGAATTGCTTTGCTTTACCCATGTTCTACCATACATTTCATGTTATAGCAGTCTTGGGTGATGACCCAGCATGTTCATTTTAAGAACACTCACTGCAGATTTGACAAAAAGCAAAGAAGGTACCAATGTGAGATTTCTAAAGATATCTACAGCTCTCAACCCAAGATTTAAGAATCTGAAGTGCCTTCCAAAATCTGAGAGGAATGAGTTGTGGAGCATGCTTTCAGAAGTCTTAAAAGAGCAACACTCTGATGTGGAAACTACAGAAGCCAAGCTACCAAACTTTTGGAAGCCAAGCTACCAAAAAAGAAAATCAACCTTCTGCTGGTGGCATCTGACTCAGATAATGAAAAATGAATATGTGTCAGTCCATGATGCTTTGGATTGTTATCGAGCAGAACTTATCATCAGCATGGACACATGTCCCCTGGAATGGTGGTTGAATCATGAACAGTCTTATGAATCTTTAGCGTATCTAGCATGTAGATATCTTGTGATGCCTGATACGACAGTGCCATGCCAATGCCTGTTCTCACTTTCATGTGACATTGTCACAAATGTAAAAGAAAGGGTAACATCCTTTATGTATGCAGTAATATAAAATCCCTTCTGGCCAGAGGTACAGAATCACTTACCTGTAAGGGGTTAATCAGTTATATTAACCTAGATGGCAACTGACCAGAAGGACCAATGGGGAAAGAAGATACTTTGAAATCTGACAGGGAGGAGGGAAGGTTTTGTTTGTGCTCTTTGTGTAGTTCTTTCTTGGGACAAAGAGAGAGCCCAAGTAGGTAACCAGCGCCTACTGAAATGATATGTCTAAAATTACAAAAATTGTAAGTAATAGCAAGGAATGTGCTAGATTACCTTTTGTTTTAGCTTGTGAATTTTCCCTATGCTAAGAGAGAGGTTTATTCCTGTTTTTGAAACTTTGAAGTTGAGCCTAGAGGGAAATCTTTTGTGTTTTTATTCTTTTTATTACCCTGTAAAATTATCTTCCATCCTGATTTTGCAGATGTGATTCTTTTACTTTTTTTAATAAAATTCTTCTTTTAAGAACCTGATTGATTTTCAGTGTCCTAAGAACCAGGGATTTTGTCTGTGCTCACTTTGTTAACCTTTTGGTTGGGATATCATTCTCCAGCCTCCCCAGAAAAGGGGGTCAAGAGACTTGGGGAGATTTTGGAGAAATAGAATCTCCAAGTGGTCCTTTTCCTGAATCTTTGTCTAAATCATTTGGTGGTGGCAGCAATACCGTCCAAGGACAAGGGAAGGAATTTGTGCCTTGGGGAAGCTTTTAACCTAAGCTGGTGGAATATAAATTTAGGGGGTCTTTCATGCGGGTCCCCACATCTGTACCCCAGAGTTCAGAGTGGGGAGAAAACCCTGACAGACATTGTAAACAGGAAGTGGACAGCTTTATCTTCTGCAAATGTAACCAACCTTGTTTGTCTTAGTGATTGGCTGAACAAGAAATAAGACTGAGTGGACTTGCAAGCTCTACAATTTTACATAGTTTTATTTTTGAATGCAGTTATTTTTGTACATAATTCTACATCTGTAAGTTCAACTTTCATGATAAAGAGATTGCACTATAGTACTTGTTTTAGGTGAATTGAAAAATAGTATTTCTTGTGAGGGGGTTTTCGCAAATACTTATAGTCAAAAATAAATATGAAGTGATCTCTGTACATTTTGTTTTCTGTGTTGTAATTGAAATCAATATATTTGAAAATGTAGAAAAATGGTATTCTATTATTGTTTATCAGTACGATTAATTGCGAATCATTTTTTTAATTGCTTGACAGCCCTAGCCTGAAGCTAAGTCCCAGGTAAGAACACTCATGAAGTCAAAGAAGATCAGATCCAAACTTTGCAGATGCTCACTCTCTTTATAATCAGCTAACTCAGAACATTGGAGAAAATTCAGATCTAGAATTGATATTTCATCTTCAGCCAATGGAAGCAGGAGTAGGCTCCTGAACTTCACAGCTTGGACCTAATTACAATATATTCTCAGCATGTTAGAAGATTCCTAATTTAATTACATTCCTTTGCAGCTTCTCCATTACACTCAAGGTTTAGCATCCAACAGGAGTTGTAAAGAGAGTGCAGTGTAACTGATAACAGATCAGATTAAAAATGTCATCCTTAAAGACAAAACAAAAGCAAAGTAATACGTTTATGCAATACAAAAGAATTGCACGTTTGTAACCTAACATCACTCTGTGAAGTATTAATAACCCTATTACTTGTCAGGCCCCTTTCCAGTGCTGCCTCCTGCAGATGCCCAGCCTCAGTGTCCCCCTTCTCTGGATCACTGCAAATACTCCTCAAACACTCTCCTGGGCAGAGGATCCCTCGTTATGGGATAATTCTTTATTACCTGTCTCCAGGATTTAAACTCAAGTGCCATATTATAACTCAAACCACCTCATGCTCTGCCACCTTTTTTACTCTTGACTTTCTTCAGGCTCCAATCTTCCTTAAAACAATGGAATAACAATATCTACGCACCCTGGGCTTAATAAAAGTCTTGTGTTCCTCTTGGATTCTTTCCCAGCCCCCTGCCCTTTGTACAGGATAGTTGCCACAGAGGCAATCCCCTGGGTCTTTCTCTTGCTCCAGAGTCTCCTTCTCCCACTACCCAGGCATCCTGGCTTGTAGCCAGTATCCGTTTTCTAGGGAGAAGCAAAAGCCTCATGTTTGTTCTCTCGATCACTTTCCTGATTGGTTCATGTTCCTTCTGATATAGCCCAACTGGGACTCAGAGGACCAGTCACAGGTGCACTGGCCTCTTCCTTCTTAAGGGACCAATGCCACCTTGTGACCATCTCTATTTTACAAATGGTGAAAGTGAGGCACAGAGAGATTAAATGAATTGCCCAGGGATCAAGTGGCAGAGCTGGGAATAAAATCCAGCAATCTGACTCCTAGGATCAATCCAAAGGCCAAGAGCTATTCTATGAGGATGTTATTCCATAATTGTCCACTATAGTGTTTCTTGTATCCTTCTTTGAAGCATCTGGACTGGTACTGGCCACTCTCATCTATGGAATACTGGACTAGCTGGACAAGTGGTTAGCCTTGCTATTAGAATTCCAATGTTCCTACATTCAGTTTCCGCAGCCCAACATAAAAAGATGCACATTTCCCAGAAGCGAATACTTTCCATTCTGTAACGTAATGCAGTAGGTGTGTTTGTGTCTTAAAATAATCTGTATCTGAAAGGGATCATAAAAGACTAACTGCATGCCAAGATACCTGCCAATGGTTTTTGGGTTTTGTTTTAATCCCGGTAGGTAGCTGATCATAAACATAACCAGACCAGGGATCGGATTATACTAATAATTCTTTGCTCCTTTCATATGAGGCTCTCAAACCACTGAAACAAGATTACTTAACAATTAACCTCATAAACACCCTTATAAATTAGATATTATTAAATTGAGGCACAGAGAAATTGTGCTACTTTCCCAAGGTCTCACAGCAAATCAAGGGCAGAGCCAGTTATAGTACTCAGGATTCCACCTGACGTCTACTTATCTTTCCTAACCAGTAGGTCACCTCCTTTCAAAATACAATTTCTTTCTTATTCCTCCAGAGGAAGGTTTTTTTCCCAGGCAATCATGCAGCAGCCTTAAACTCAGCTCCCATCTCTGTAGGTACAAAAAAGTGACGTGTGACCAAGATTTTTTCAGATGTGAAAAATCTGTATTTCTTACAGTGTGCATTTTAAGTAAGTGGTGGAGCGGTAGAGTTCATCTGAATGTGTTGTATGTACACTAGCTTAGAAGCAGTGCTTCTCAGGGACTGGCAATCACTTAAAGCCATATTCTGCCTTGTATACACAGACCTGTCCTCTGGAAATCTGTTGGGCCCACATGTGCACAGCCAAGGACAGAACATGCCTCTCATGAGGTTTTTGGAATGTTTTCCATAAGATGCACAGTATTGCTAATAATGAACACAGAGCATGAGCACTAAGCCCATATAAGAACCCCTACTGACCTCAGCTGGGTTTGAATCAAGGTTCTATCTCCTATGCCTAGTGAGTTCTCTTGCATTAGCATCATTACTCTAATGACTTCTCATCTGTTTTCAGTGGTCCAAGAATTAGTTTTTAAATTTCCATATAATTTTAAAGCAACAATCAAAGAATGTTTCTTAGCCACCTTAGCTTTGTCATGGGTATATTTGTATACTGACTGGAAGCTAGAGTTCAGTTACAGATTACAAGGTCATGATGATATCAGCTTCTTGGCACAAATTTTTGGGTTCAGTGGCAGAAATGTTGGTTCGCCTTCCAGTTTCAGTATGGAAAACAATAAACTAATTTGATATATAATCTTGTTAGAGTTTAATATTTTGGTACATTTAACATGCCATTGTTTTTCCCCAGTTTAGATCGTTTTAGTTTTTGCAATATTTATTAATAATTTTCAAAAGTGACTGATGACTTTGGGATGACTCCATGTTGGGGGACTCATCTGGAGACACTTCAGAGGGGTCTGATTTTCAAAAGATGGGCACTTATCACTTTCTGAAAATGAGGTCTCTTAAGATACCTAAAATTATTAGTCACTTTTGTCACCCACTAATATTAATAATATATTATTATTTTGCCTGATGCCTTTTGAACTAGTGGCCTACAACTCACTCCAGTGTCTAGTGCAGCAGTAGGCAAACTTTTTGGCCTGAGGGCCACATCAGGGTTGCAAAACTGTATAGAAGGCTGGGTATTGATGAACTCTCCCCACTCGCTCCTTGTCCCCTGACCATAACTGCCCCCTCCAGGGACAACCCTGACTGCCCCAACCCCTATCCATACCCCTTCCACCTAACACATCCCCCGGGACTCCTATGCTTATCCAACCCCGTCTTCTCCCTGTCCCCTGACCGCACCCGCCACAGAACTTCCGCCCCATCCAAACACACCCTGCTCCTTGTCCCTTGACTGCCCCCAGGATCCCCAGGAGCTCACGGGCCAGACAGGATGGTCCTGCGGGCTGGATGCAGCCCGTGGGCCATAGTTTACCCACCTCGGGTCTAGTGTCACTTTTATAAGAAAGGAGCTAGGCACAATACTGGATGGCTCAAAGAATTGGTAAAGACTAAGATTTACCAATTTTACCTCGAAGATGCTGCACAGAATTTCTCTCAGAACACTAGTGGCTAAAATATGAATGAGTTGGTGGTCTTAACCCAGTTCCTAGCGAACAAAAGTGCACAGAACTCACACATCCTCCCAACTGGCTCCCTTGCGGCAGTCTCAGCAGAAGGACCAGCAACTGAATGGACAGTTGAATAATCTCTCCAGGTCAGCAGAATGCCATGGCAAATATTTGCATTGCTACTCTATCTGTTCTGTGGCTAACTAAGACTTCTGTCTCCTGCACCATTCGTGAGCCCTTCAATCATTAAGAGGAAAGAAAAATTAAATTAACTAAATAAGGGCAATTTAGAGAGTATTGGTTTAATGCTAGATGCACTTACTCTACCTCTAAAACTTACCAGGAATCTTGTTTTTCTTTTGCAGCCTAATTTAGGTGGAGTGATGTACATAGGTTCTCCTGCACCCACTGGCTCTGCTCTGCAGAAGTACTTTGTCAATTCACCTGACATCTTCAGTCTACCAACCCCGACTTCTTGTACACCCACCATTTTCTCTAGCATCTAACACAGGATCTATGAATAGCGGTGTGTGTACAGAGGGTGGGGGAGCTCCTTAATGCTCTGCAACAAAAAATAGTGATATGTGGGTCATTGCTTCAGGGAATGAGGAGACTAGGTTGTTGAGTGACACTATAGAATATAAATGTTGTTTTTGTGTAGACTGATATATACCAGAAAGTTTGTTTCACTGACTACTATTTTTACATTTTATTGATTATATATTTGGAATGACAGTAGAAGGTATATAATATGTAAAACATTATATAGAGAGTATATACTATATATAAAGTTTTACATATTTATATAATCATTCTGTGTTTTAAGGGGGGGAGGAGACATTTAATTACCAAAGCACATACCTTTAAAAAATAACCACCTATTTGGTTGCACAGGGGGAAAAGATGTTTAGAAGTTTCTGCAGTGTAATATTTCTTATATTGTGATGATTTATTTCCCCCCTTTTACACAGATATCAAATCCAGTGGAAGCAGCTGATATATTAAAATGGGTAGGCAAAGTTGGCCCACAAAGGTGTCCTCAAGGCCAGCAGTGGGTAACAATCATAGATTTTTCTAAGCCACTTGCATCTGGGTTCTCCTCAGACTTTACCACCCTGAGTCTCGCACGGTGGCCTACTTTGAAGGCCCCAGAGAGGATACTCAGATGAGTCCAAGAGGGGAGACTTGTGTAATTCATGCCTGCTTGGTGTGGCACTGTCTCCTGCTAGTGGCAGCCCAGCTAGGGATTGATGAGTCTGCTACGGCCTTGGCTATTAGCCATGTGGCTTTTAGCTTATTCAGTAGAGGTTCATACACTAAGCTTCAGTGGTCTCAGGGTCAGTCCTGCCCACAAATGACCTGGGTCTGTCGGCATTACACAGGGCAGATGAAGAAAAGTAGCCCATTGTAGAATAAAGTCTGGGACCTGGGAGCCAAAGAGAATTAAAGAAACCAGTTGTCCATTTTTCAAGCATTTATTGGATTTGTACTTGTCCTGCCTCACAAGGGTTCTGAGACTGTTTTTTCTCTGTGGTCTTGGGCAAGTCATTTTATCCCTCTTTGCCTCTATTTCCCCATTTGTAAAATGAAGGTAATCTTACCTACCTCATAGAGAGTAGGTTGTCTTAATTATTTGTTTGTAAAGTATTTTGAATGTCAAAAATTCTGTATTAATTCTAAAGTCCAGCTCATCCTCCTGTTATCTATTCAGGGACTCAACCCAAACAGGTCTCCATGAATGGGACGGGACTCAAGTGGTTTGATAGCACTGTCCATCCCCAGAGACTCTCAGAAGATACTTTGTAGGACCAGGATCCATGCAGGGAATAGGAAATGGGGAGTGGGCAGGCTAGAGGAAGAGTTGGTGGCTCATGACTTGTGGTGACACCAATCTTCCCCTGTCTGACCTTATGGAGATTCCCGAAAATGTAACACAATCCCTGGGTCATATATTATATATTCTGTGGAGCTCCTCTCTCCTGGTAGAGGGAGAGGGATCTCTGTGACTTGATGATCATGGCAATTTCTTCTCTTGAGCTCAATCCCATGGGTTTTACCTTGGGAGAGGATAATCTAGCCATACAATATCAGAGAGCCAATGGTCTTCATAGTTCATAACCTATCAGGAAACAGCTATTTCATGCCAATTAACATTTCTTCCTATTGCCTTTTATAAACATTAAACCGTTTTATAAACACACAAACTGAGTTAGTCCTCACCATAGTGAACCCTTTTGCCAGATGCTGGGAAATGTTTAGCTGATATTGAAATCTCCGGGGGAATCTCAGGTGCTGAGCACCTCTCAGGATCAGACCCTGAGATACTGATGCATGAATGCAATTGGAGTAAAGGAGCTAGAAACAGGTTTCCCATGATCCTTTGCAGTTATATGAGGCCCATTTTGGGGGAACTGTCTTAGCAGATAATCAAAGGAAACCTGCTCAACTTCTGTAGTGCAGAGAGAGCCAGTTGGATGCTTTGTTAATTCCTCAAAAAACATCAAGAAAAAGTTTGGTGCCCAGCCTGCAAATCACATCTGCTTGTGCTGTAATTTTCATTATGCTGTATTCACAGTCTCTGGTTTGTGTGGCCTTTTTTTGGTCTGTCAAATTACTACTGTCTTATGGAAATCAATAAACATTATTTTAAAATCTTCATTGTTTAGTAAAGATTATTACAATTTATAAATAATACCTTGGAAAATGATTTCTAAAAATATATATTATTTCATCTAGAGGGATTTATTTTGTGTTTTCTCATAAAACTTCCTACTTTTTGTAATAAAATACATATGCTTACTAGCAAAGGGCCAGATCCTGGAAACACTTACTACCTGCAGGGCTGGCTCTACCTTTTTTGCTGCCCCAAACAAAAAAAAACCAAAACAAATTTAAAAAAAGGCCACCCAAACTGCCGAAGCAAAAAAAAAAGTCAGCCGAATGTGCCGCCCCAGGCATCTGCTTCCTTGGCTGGTGCCTGGAGCCGACGCTGCTACCTGATGCTGTTCTTATTACAGAAAGTATAGGCTACTGCAAGGGAAAGGAAAGGAGAGTCAAGAACTGACAGGACAGACCCAGCTGATCCCTACAAGGTGGCCTGTGGTGCCATTTTACTACCATGTTCAATTCTCGTGCAAAGCATAGCTAATTACACAGTGAAGTACAGTTTGCAACTGCTGAGTTTCGTTCAGCTCCAGCAGTGACCCTAGGACAGCGCCTCTGTTGGCTACTTAGATTGTAAGCTTTTGGGGGGGCAGAGACCATCTTTTTTTCTGTATTTGTGCAGCACCTAGCACAATGCGTCCTGGTCCATGGCTAGAGCTTGTAGGTGCTACTGTTAGACAAAATAGTAATAAAACATTGTCAAGTGCAGAGTGGAGGAAACTAGCTCAATGCTGAGCCTTAGGCAGCTTTCCATTGCTCTCTTTGCTTGTTTTCTGCTGTTTATGGAGGATAGTGCGTGGTGGGAGGGAATTGGCCTTGACTACACAGGCCTACTTCTGTAACAGAAAGCCTGATCCAGCACACCTTGAAGTTACTGGTTAGACTCTGATTAATTACACTGAGCAGTAGATTGAGCCCAGAGTGCACAAAACACACGAGCAACCAATGTGACATCATTTCCTCTCCCACCCCCCATCCAGTGCTCCTGATGAAAGCATCATGGCAGAACTTTTACCCTAATCTCTGCTGGCTAGAATGCGACCTGTCCACATTTTTTCCTGATATGCACAAACATGATATGGACCCAAGGAGGGAAAGAAATTGTTTAGGGTGGATCCAGCCGTAACTAAGGGTAAAGGGAGGAAACAGAACAGAGAAACATTTAGGCTGAAAATCAAGAAAAACATCCTAACATTGAAATTGAGTAGACTGTGGAATAATCTCCCAAAGGAAGTGGTGGAAACCTTATCAATGAGTCATTTCAAACCAGGGAGGACAAAGCACTGAGTGTAGGGAACAGTCATGCACTGGAAGGGAATGGAAAGAATGACCTCAGGGGTCTTTTCCAGCTAATTTCTATCATCCCTACAGTCATCCATATTGCAGTTTGCTTTTATTCTGAAACAAAATTGGTCTGCAAATACAATGCGAGCAGCAATGACACGTCCTAGGGGAAAAAACCCTACATGTTTCTTTGAGTGCAGGAGCCTAGGAAATGCTTTTCAAATCAACGTGGATAACATGAAGTATGTTAACGAGTTTTAAAGTAATTTTCTTTTTCATCAGTGCTGCCAGAACGTATGTCTGTCCTGGCAGCAGTTTCCTTGCAAATTGATGAAACAT
Organism: Dermatemys mawii; assembly: GCA_007922305.1. Classification (NCBI taxonomy): domain Eukaryota; kingdom Metazoa; phylum Chordata; order Testudines; family Dermatemydidae; genus Dermatemys; species Dermatemys mawii. The sequence goes on along the minus strand of ML677350.1, from coordinate 26,426,372 downwards.
CAGGATGTTCTATCCAGCCAGATTAAAGTAGAGTGTTTCCAGGAATGAGTCTGAATGGGCAGATCCGCAGCTGCAGCAAATCAGGATAGCGCTGTTGATTTCAGTGCAGAGCTACACCAGTTTACAGCAGCTAAAGATCAGGCCTTTTTACTGTTAAAAATAAAAAGATTACTTCCATTTTACCCAAAGTTTTACTAAAAGGAGGCGCAGTTGCTTTTTCCTTTTTATTAAAATCTGTCCACACTCGATAATTATATTTTGCCTACTTCAAATTCCCTTTGTAGTTTCCTTTGGCCATAGTATTCTGCATCTCCTGCGCCAGAGAGTTGTGAGCCTGCATTCTGTAAATTAGTGTATCAAGTTTGCAAGGCACTTTGATATCCTTGTGGACAGCAGGTGCTATATACATGTAATAGTCTTGTCATTTTTTTTTAAGCTGAACTCATTGGCCCACTTCTGCTATATTTTTAAATCAATGATTTTTAACAGTAATAATAATGTTACTTGTATATATTATACAGTGCCGGTCATGTTGCACCATACATCCCCGGAAAGTGCCAAGATACCATGGGGATGGATGAGGGATAAGAACCTGAATAGAATGTAATTTATTACCTGACAAAGTTGAAGACATCCTGAGGCTTGGCTTGTTGTTAAGTCAGAGAGTGCTTTTTGGCAGCTTACCACACTAAAGCATATAATGTTCTTCCAGTGGAGACGGGTAGATTTTAGTGGGTTCCTGCTGCCAGTTGCCTGAAGGTTGCTGGCACTCTGTGATGCAAATACCCATAACAGCCACCAGGGGGACACCATCCCAGTTAGTACTAACACGAGGCAAAAATAGGGGATAAATGGGAGTACAGTACTGAATGAAGTAATGCAGAGAGGAGAAAAGAGAATTGATAGGGTCCAAATATACCCAGCTTCCTCTTCTGGACTGAAGAACATGCTGAAGACCAGATGCTTCCCAAAAGTACCCAACTGCAGCAATTTTGCCTGACTCTTGGCACCCTCTATGGCAGCCTGCACCTCCTGCTATGACAGTGTATGAGAGTCGTAATACTGCCTACCTGCAGTGGAATTCCCCTGGCATAGACACTGCATAGGACAGAGCAGCTCTGAGGCTGTCTAATTTACATATAGGGTTGCCAGGCTCCAGTTTTCAACCAGAACGCCCAATCGAAAATGGACCCTGATGGCTCCAGTCAGCACTGCTGCGGGGGCCCGGGACTAAGGCAGGCTCCCTGCCTGCCCCAGCTCCGCGTGGCTCCTGGAAGTGGCTGGCATGTCCTTCTGGCTCCTAGGCACATGTGGCTCTGGCTCTGTGCACTGCCCCCACCTCTAGTCCCAGCTCTGTAGCTCCCATTGGCTGGGAAATGCGGCCAATGGGAGCTGTGGGGGAGGCGCCTGTGGGCACTAGGGCAGTACGCAGAGCCTCCCTAGTCGACTTGTGCCTTGGGGTTGCAGGTATCTGGCGGCCACTTCCACGATCCCAGACCTGAGAAGAGCTCTGCGTAGCTCACAAGCTGATCGCTCTCATCAACAGAAGTTGGTTCACTAAAAGCTATTTCCTCAATGCCTCATCTCTCTGATATTCTGGGACTGACCTGGCTACAACAACATTTCATACAGCAACATCACGATATGCACTTGGCTGTTTTGTTCCCTGATCAGCCCAGAATCCCCCTAGCTGTGTGCTCTGGCTTAGAGCTGCGTTTGCCCTGAGCCGTGCCTGTGTTTGTTGCACCACCTGGAGGCATACAAAATATAGCCTCAATCTTTGGCTTTGAGGGGATTTCTCCAGCCTCCAGACCACCTCCAAATTCTCAGGACTTTTGGCTGTGGATACCCCACTGTTGGCAGATGCCAGCAAGTTGACCATGAATGTGGCATTGAATAAACAGAAGAGTTCTAAACAGATGGAGCCTGTCCAGGCAGGCCCCCAAAGAAGATAATTCTTGAGCTCATTGTTTCAGTTCACTTTAAATTTAGGGCCTGTCCTAATTAAAAGCTGTTTTTGCAGGGGGGTTCCCTCTCTTGTGTCTGAGATAGTAGATGGGGATATAGGGACTGGTGTCAGCCAAGAGGATGGTGTCATCCTCGCTTTTCAATAGTGTAGGCAGTTGCGTAGCACCCACCAGTTTCCATTGCCACATGGAGGAACAAGGGGAAGAAAGCCAGCTTCTCTCTGTGCCTGGAAGGGTGAAAGAAAAGAGACTGTCCCCATCCCATCAGCAGCGCCCTCACCCCATGGCAGGCGAGGGGAAGAAGAATATGCCTGTGAACCTGCCTAAGGGAAAATGGAAGAAGACAAGCAATGAACTGAGAGGGAGAAAGGAATGAGAAAGGGGGAAAGGACAGAGAGGGAGCAAAGGTGGGATGAGGTGGGCAAGGAGACTGAGAAGAGGCTACCAGAGTCACTGAGACTGAGAGTGGTGCACCAAAGGAGAGTGGGACTGGGAAGGTGCAGGGGATGATAGTAGGGTAAAGAGAGAAACATGGTGTGAGCAGGGATTGAGACACACAGAGAAGGATGGAAAGCCCTGGTGAAAGGGGGAATGGAAAGTGATTGGGGATAAACAGAAAAAGAAATGAGGGGAGACAGAGAGTGGGAAGAAACAGAGATGGTGAAAAATGGAAGAGAAAATAAAAGGGAGAAAAGGAATGAATAGAGACGATGAAATGTCGTGGAGACCAAAAGAAAAAATAAACTTGGAGGAGGGGGGCAAGAAAAGCCACTGGTGTCCTGCAGGTTTGTACATTGTCTTTCATGGCTTCATGTTGACACTTCTATTACAGTTCCCTGTCAGAAGAGGGAACTGAAAGGAGCAAGGGAATCTAGAATCTATGGACTTATTGATGCCCTTCAAGTGGAGGCAAGCAGGGAGATCCTGTGGGGCATTTATGGGATTGGACCCTGGGATGGGGACTGGGATCCAGGGTGAGGGGGATGGTACTAGTCCCTTTCCCTGCTCTTGCATCAGTTTCCCTGCCCACCCCTCAGTGAACATGATTGCCAGTTAATTTGCTTTTTAAATCATTTCACTAGCAACAGTGCACTCTTGTGGCCAAGTAAGGGTGTGTCAGAAGTAAGAGCTATATTTAAATGTGTGATGCCGCACTCCAGTTTCAGTGACATCTGTTAGTCCATCTCTTTCATTTTCATAAAGATGCGAAATTTCACGCTTCCAGCTTGTGACTGGGTTTATAATTTGGCAAAGAATTTTTTTTAAATCATGTCATTATGAAGCATTACCGTCCCTACTTAGTATAAAGCCCCGCTGCGAGCCAACTTTCCAGTGTAATTTTCCTGCGTATCTGCCAAACAGTCCATGGAAAGAACCATCTGTGATGTCTTATGAGGGCAGTTCTCGGTCATAGCTTCAAAGAGTAACTAAAAACTCTCTGTAAAACATAAGCCACCAGAACACATGGTGTGGGTTTTCACATAAGAGTTTCTAGAACAAATGATGACATCCACTCTTTGGTCTTATACTTTTAGATTCCATCTGTATCTTGAGCTAATCAGACCTCCCTGGCAAAATTTGGTTCTGATCTGAATTATGTCTCTCACAATTCAATTCATACTTAAAGACTATTCTTTGTGAAGGAACTTTGCTGCTTTACAGCACATCGGCTAGCAACAGTCCATTAAAGTTTGTAAAGTGGATAAGGCAACAACTTGGGTAAAAAACTTCCTGATTACATTACAATTTTTAACAGTGAGGGTAATTAACTATTGGAACAACCTACCCAGGGACGTGGTATGTTCTCCATCTTTTCATGTAATCACATCAAGCCTGGGATCAAGCCTGGCTGCCCTTCTGGAAGTTACGTGTTAGTCAAACACAAGTTATTGGGTTCAGTACAGGAGTAAGTGGCTGAAAGTCTATGGTGTGTGTCAGACAGCAGGTCAGACTAGATCATCTAATGGTCCCTTCTGGCCTTAAAAATCTATGAAAAATTCCCTTTAAGTACAGGAATATTATTGGGAAATTCCAAGTAGGTCCATTACCTTTTGATTACACTGCTCTACAGCCAAAATGCTTCTGAACTAAATGTAGTCAAACTTTACTAATTCTGGGTCACTGAGAACGAAAATGATGCTTAAAATTGTTGATTGGCTCTAGTTTTCAAGATATGCTATTGGGTCAGTATATACGACCCTTGACATGGGAATGGCGGAGGATAAGTGAGTTATAAAGGG